>JBBBDQ010000900.1:2102500-2552500 GCA_037127315.1 Ascarosepion bandense
TTTCTCAAATCATTTCACCTCAAGCAAGGTAATAAAGTCACTAAGACATAAGGGGTTATTGAGTATTAGAGAATATGAGAAAAACTAGCAGTATAGCCCGGCATTGCTTGGGTGTAATGAAAGCTTTAAAACTAATCCATGGTCCATTTTGAGTTGATATCCACTGCACCAATCTAGTTAAGTTAAAGTTAGTTAAGTGTCGTATGTGATACACACTTTGGATGATCATGTCTCGAAAGAAACATGACTGACTAGGCAGAAGATTATCCCTCAGTAGTTTGCCATTGCTTTCTGAGGTAGGGAAGAGACGAATTAATACCTTTCCCAAGAGTATTTGTGTGTAAGTGAATGCAAGGAATTCAACTAGAATTCAAACTTTTAAAAATTCTTAAATACCATGTGAAGAAAAAGTCATCAGAACAATTTTCATAAAAATATTTATAGAAAAGCTAAAACGAAGCTGTATTACGGCAGTTGGGAAAGTGACTGAAGCCAAGATACCAGGTCAGGACTAATGATATTGCAGATGCTTCTTCATGGCAAAATGGAATGTTCAGAGTTTTGTTGCCACTGAGTATTATGGTACTGTAGAATTCTGCTAGACCAGGGATTTCCAATCTGTCTGTTCTTCTGTACCTCTTGGCATTTTTATAGATTCTAGTGTACCACTAAAAATTGAGGATGAAAAAAGAAAACAATGAAATTGAAATTTTGATATTTTATTATGAAGTCTTTTTTGAGTAGTCAGTTACTCATAACATCAGTGAATTAAACAGGTAATTTATGAAATATTTTTTTGTCCCATAGCTGATCTTTTAGGTCCAGTTGTGGTGCAGTGGATATTGGCTCAAAATGAGAGATTGGGGTGCTGAGTTTGAATTCCAAATTTCTTGCATTCACTTACACACAAATACCCTTGGGAAAGGTATTAATGTCTCTTCCCTCCAGTTATGGGTTAAATAATAGAACAGATTGGGTTCTATAGCCATTGCTGGTAACTAGTCTACCACAGAAAGCAATGGCAACCTACTACGGGATCACCCAAAGTGTGTATCCCGTATGGCACTTGACTGACTGATGAGTACGGAGCGAAAAGTTTCATAATAGGGAAAATTCATTACACACTTGATATAACTTAATTCAAAGCTTTACTTACTAAAATGAGGAAATTGATAAAAAAAATACATTGTGCAATCTGGATGGAGATAACATGTATTAACCCATAACTAGAGGGAAGAGATGGATTAACATATATTTGTGTGTAAGAGATTGCAAGATATTCAACTGTAACTTGGCTCCTCAATTTCTTGTTTCGAGCCAATATCCGCTGCACCAGAAGATTTCAGCATTAAATAACCCATAGAAGTTGATATGGTGCGAAACCAACCAACCAACCAACCAACCAACAACAATTTTATTTTCTTCTTTTTAATTTCAGTCATTTGGAGCTGCACTTGTCAGTGTTGACTCAGAAGCAGAAAATACTTTTATTAAAAGGACACTTGGTTCTACAGACATGCAAAGGTAAGTTATATTTTTTTATTTTTTATTTTTGAGACTAGGCCAGAAAGTTTAACATTTATTTTATTGTAATTGCTTTAATTTTTTTTCCAAACATTTAGGGGTTTTTCTTTTTTTTCAGTATTGTTTTTTAACTATATAGTCTTTTTTTCTTTTTCTTTTTTTCTTTTGTTTTTTTTCTTTCTTTGTTTTTTTTTCTTTGTTTTTTTTTCTTTCTTTGTTTTTTTTCTTTCTTTGTTTTTTTTTCTTTCTTTGTTTTTTTTTTTTCTTTGTTTTTTTTTTTCTTTCTTTTGTTTTTTTTTTCTTTCTTTGTTTTTTTTTCTTTCTTTGTTTTTTTTTTCTTTCTTTGTTTTTTTTTCTTTCTTTGTTTTTTTTTTTCTTTGTTTTTTTTTTCTTTTTTTGTTTTTTTTCTTTTTTTGTTTTTTTTCTTTTTTTGTTTTTTTTTCTTTCTTTGTTTTTTTTTCTTTCTTTGTTTTTTTTTCTTTCTTTGTTTTTTTTTTCTTTCTTTTGTTTTTTTTTCTTTCTTTTGTTTTTTTTTCTTTCTTTTGTTTTTTTTTTCTTTCTTTTGTTTTTTTTTTCTTTCTTTTGTTTTTTTTTCTTTCTTTTGTTTTTTTTTTCTTTCTTTGTTTTTTTTTTCTTTCTTTGTTTTTTTTTCTTTCTTTTGTTTTTTTTTCTTTCTTTGTTTTTTGTTCTTTCGTTGTTTTTTGTTCTTTCTTTGTTTTTTGTTCTTTCTTTTGTTTTTTGTTCTTTCTTTTGTTTTTTGTTCTTTCTTTGTTTTTTGTTCTTTCGTTGTTTTTTGTTCTTTCGTTGTTTTTTGTTCTTTCGTTGTTTTTTGTTCTTTCGTTGTTTTTTGTTCTTTCGTTGTTTTTTGTTCTTTCGTTGTTTTTTGTTCTTTCGTTGTTTTTTGTTCTTTCGTTGTTTTTTGTTCTTTCGTTGTTTTTTGTTCTTTCGTTGTTTTTTGTTCTTTCGTTGTTTTTTGTTCTTTCGTTGTTTTTTGTTCTTTCGTTGTTTTTTGTTCTTTCGTTGTTTTTTGTTCTTTCGTTGTTTTTTGTTCTTTCGTTGTTTTTTGTTCTTTCGTTGTTTTTTGTTCTTTCGTTGTTTTTTGTTCTTTCGTTGTTTTTTGTTCTTTCGTTGTTTTTTGTTCTTTCGTTGTTTTTTGTTCTTTCGTTGTTTTTTGTTCTTTCGTTGTTTTTTGTTCTTTCGTTGTTTTTTGTTCTTTCGTTGTTTTTTGTTCTTTCGTTGTTTTTTGTTCTTTCGTTGTTTTTTGTTCTTTCGTTGTTTTTTGTTCTTTCGTTGTTTTTTGTTCTTTCGTTGTTTTTTGTTCTTTCGTTGTTTTTTGTTCTTTCGTTGTTTTTTGTTCTTTCGTTGTTTTTTGTTCTTTCGTTGTTTTTTGTTCTTTCGTTGTTTTTTGTTCTTTCGTTGTTTTTTGTTCTTTCGTTGTTTTTTGTTCTTTCGTTGTTTTTTGTTCTTTCGTTGTTTTTTGTTCTTTCGTTGTTTTTTGTTCTTTCGTTGTTTTTTGTTCTTTCGTTGATTTTTGTTCTTTCGTTGTTTTTTGTTCTTTCGTTGTTTTTTGTTCTTTCGTTGTTTTTTGTTCTTTCGTTGTTTTTTGTTCTTTCGTTGTTTTTTGTTCTTTCGTTGTTTTTTGTTCTTTCGTTGTTTTTTGTTCTTTCGTTGTTTTTTGTTCTTTCGTTGTTTTTTGTTCTTTCGTTGTTTTTTGTTCTTTCGTTGTTTTTTGTTCTTTCGTTGTTTTTTGTTCTTTCGTTGTTTTTTGTTCTTTCGTTGTTTTTTGTTCTTTCGTTGTTTTTTGTTCTTTCGTTGTTTTTTGTTCTTTCGTTGTTTTTTGTTCTTTCGTTGTTTTTTGTTCTTTCGTTGTTTTTTGTTCTTTCGTTGTTTTTTGTTCTTTCGTTGTTTTTTGTTCTTTCGTTGTTTTTTGTTCTTTCGTTGTTTTTTGTTCTTTCGTTGTTTTTTGTTCTTTCGTTGTTTTTTGTTCTTTCGTTGTTTTTTGTTCTTTCGTTGTTTTTTGTTCTTTCGTTGTTTTTTGTTCTTTCGTTGTTTTTTGTTCTTTCGTTGTTTTCTTTCGTTGTTTTCTTTCGTTGTTTTCTTTCGTTGTTTTTTGTCGTTGTTTTTTGTCGTTGTTTTTTGTCGTTGTTTTTTGTCGTTGTTTTTTGTCGTTGTTTTTTGTCGTTGTTTTTTGTCGTTGTTTTTTGTCGTTGTTTTTTGTCGTTGTTTTTTGTTGTTTTTCTTTCTAATTAAGCATGCAAAATTCTAATTTTTTAATTCTAATCTGATTTTTTTTGTTTAATCATTTCATCCCAAGCAAGGCAATAATACCACTAAGACACAAGAGGATACTGGGGCAAAAGAAAATAATTCTTTAGTAGAAGGAACTAGAAACTCAGTATTAAACAGGGAATAAGAGATAAACTTTTACTCCTGTTCAAAAGACAGGGATGGAATTCAAACCAACAGCTGAACATATTTACACACTGATAAGCAATTTACTTGTTGAATTAACCTCTCTACAATATGTAAGAGATAAAGACATGCATCAAAGCTGGTTATAGTGACAGTAAAAGGATTCTTTATTAATGTGATTGGGAGCTCTGAAATTTCATTCTTGTCAGACAAGTTCTGTCAAACAGTTGGACGTAGAAAATTGAACACTAAATTGGCTGCATTAGTAATTTTACAAAACACTGGAAGTTACTACAAAACTGAACATTAATGTAAGTACTCCAGCCATGTTCAGGCATCTGGTCAGAAAATTAGGTGTTATAAAACCACCAATTAATTGTTGTTCTTGTTATCAGGTTCAAACTGGTTCAGTGTGGTAGCACCTGTTATGGTCCCAGCTATAGGGAAATAGTGAAGCCCCAAACAAAAATTAAAACATGAGGGAAGTATAAAAATATATTTTTATAGTTAAATGACCAGCAATACAGTTTCATTTAAAAAAAAAAACAGTATGTTTTTATAGTAAAACTGAAGACAAGGCATTCTTCTTCTGTGCCCTGTCCTTTCAGGACATAGGCGAACATGGCTTTCCACGTCTCCCTTGTTTCTAGTGAAATTTTCCTATATCTTAGTACTTTACTCACTTTGCCATGCCAATTTGCCTTCAGATCTCTGTGTCACATTTTCCATCTCCTGTTAGAACACTTTCTAGGTATTTAAATTTTTGTACTTGCTTGATTCTAGTATCCCCCACCTGCATTTGGCATTTTGGGTTGCTCTTTTTGCTGGTGACCATGCATTCAGTTTTCTTGCAGTTTATTTGTAGTCCTTTTTTTGTCACTCTCTTCAGTTACCTTCTGTAGGAGGTTTTGTAGTTTTTCTTTCTGTATCTGCAATCAGCACTGTATCATCTGCATACTTTGTTGTTCAAATTGTGGTCTCCGAGAACAAATCCTGACATAACATCTAGGGTCCTCAAAATATTCTCGCTGTACAAATTGAACAGATCCGGTGAAAAGACACATCCTTATCTTATGCCCTTTTCTATCTTTGTAAATCTACTGAAATCATTACCTGTTCGTATGCAGGCAGTTTGCTGCCAGTAGAGATTCATGTCTTTCCCAAAAATGTCGAGCAAAGAATGAGGGTATACACCAGTGATCATAATAAAGGATTTGGTTTAAAATTCTTACCAACTGAAGAAAGCCAGAGTGTACAACAGACGAAACATTATACAAATGGCAACCTAGATGAAGACAATAGTTCAAATAATGTAAATAGTGAAAATAAATTCACTCTTGACATGTTAATAAACTTCATTTTTGCCTTTGTAGGGAGTCTTGGTATACAAGTGGAGTGATGTATAAGAAAGGTTATTTTTATTTTTTTATTTTTTTATTTTTTTATTTTTTATTTTTATATTTTTATTTTTATATTTTTATTTTTTTATATTTTTATTTTTTTATATTTTTATTTTTTTTATATTTTTATTTTTTTTATATTTTTATTTTTTTTATATTTTTATTTTTTTATATTTTTATTTTTTTATATTTTTATTTTTTTTATACTTTTATTTTTTTTTATACTTTTATTTTTTTTTATACTTTTATTTTTTTTTATACTTTTATTTTTTTTTATACTTTTATTTTTTTTTATACTTTTATTTTTTTTTATACTTTTATTTTTTTTTATACTTTTATTTTTTTTTATACTTTTATTTTTTTTTATACTTTTATTTTTTTTTATACTTTTATTTTTTTTTATACTTTTATTTTTTTTTATACTTTTATTTTTGCCTTTGTAGGGAGTCTTGGTATACAAGTGGAGTGATATATAAGAAAGGTTATTACAAATGGATGGGCAATGGTTTGAATTTTACCTACCCAAGTAAGTTATGGCACCCTAATGCTGAAGAAAGAACTAAAGGACAATATGTTGCTTATGAGTTTAGAAGTAAGTATGAGTTGCTTAATATATATTTTCAGGTGTAATATTTTTTTTTTTTTTTTTTTATAAGCGTTTCACCCCGAGCAAGGCATGTCACTGCCACTACTGTGCAGGGGGCTACGTAGAGTGGAGAAAGGCTGATTAAATATAGGAAATAACAGAGGGTGGGTGACAGGCGGGTGAGGATACCGAGAATGAGGGTTGGGTAGATGAGAGTGTTGTGAGAATAGTTGGGAGTTAGTGTGATAGGAGGTGTCTATTGACCCTACATTTAAACACCTGGAGATTGTAACTGTCGGGAAAGCAGACTTGTGGAAGGGAGTTCCACAGGCGGGAAGCGCGAGAAAAGAAGCTGTTGGAGTAGAATTTACGGTTACATCTTATTTGTTTAACTGTAAAAGGGTGGGACCTAGTTGCTAATCTAGTATCTCGTGTAAATTCGTGCTTAGGCGGCACCAGTGATCTAAGCTCATCGGAGCAGAAGCCATGAAAGTACTTGTAGAAGAGGCACAGGGAAGCTACATCACGCTGGTGTGAGAGCGGCTGCAGCCGGTCTGCCAAGTCAGTATCAACCACGTTACAGATCCTCCTTTGTATTTTGTCAAGAAGCCCAAGGAGAGCAGCAGGGGCACCCGACCAGATATGGCAGCAATATTCAATACACGGGCAGATGGTAGATTTGTATATGTGCAGAATAGTTTCAGGTGGGAAAAATATATATATATATATATATATATATGGTTTGGTGAAATTGTAATGTTATGTTATTAGAATCTCAGATAATACAAATGTTAAAATTTCCCTCTGTCTGTACATGATATGACTATATATGGGCACACCTCTAAAAATACTTGGTCAGAGATTGTGCTAGATGGGAAGCAAGATAATTTGCAAACTATCTGGTGAAGTAAAAGCTGGCTAGTCTGCTACATTTAATGCCTCAAAAAACCGAACTAGTTACCTTCCATTATCACTAATCCAATCTCAATCTACCATCAGTCTAGATAGACCAATGTCCCAAACTCGCACGTGACCTCAAGTAGAATTCATACATAAGATCCACTGCTAAGGTTGCAGGTAAAATGATCTGCTCCCTTTATTTTTCTAGTAAGTACCTGACACCTGCTATCGTCTACCTTTTACAAGAGCCAGATCAGGCCAAAAATAGAAGACTATAGACATATTTAGGCAGGAGCTGCCCAAACCTCACTCTCTGGCATTGATAGAGGCCAAATGTGTCTTTGGGGTGAAATTATTCTCCACCCTCTTATTTCTCTCTCACAGGCAGGATGTGCCAAACCTCTTGCTGCTCTATTACTGCTTTTGCAAAAAAGTATTCGGATGAACTACTTTCCGTGATCCCACCAATTCAAGCCTTCATGGCAAGCAGACACCATGCCATTTAGATAGCAAACCACCAACATTCTCTCTGTATTTCATTGGTGGGAATTAAGTCCCACTTGAACAGCTTCTTCCCATGAACCACTGCACATAGACTTACATGTCATCTTTTTGATCAGAGTACAATTAAACATTTCTCTGAAAAACATAAACATGTAGGTTTAGTCAACAATACAATAATCCTTACTCCTACACACAGTAAAAATAACCTTCAGATATTGGAGTCCATGTAAATCAAATCTAAACAACCAACATTTAATAAAGTACCTTTAAATCCAGACGTAACACATTACATTGCATTTAAATACATGGTTCTGTTGTCATTTCACGCTATCACACGGTTTGACGTCATAGAACCGCACTACGTTTGTTATTTTTGGTAACTATTGCCGTTGCCTAGCAGAGTTTTATGCCAACACAAAATAAAATCGTCAGTGATGGTGGATGTTACTGTATTACCGTCTTAATAACCTCTCTGAAGATGGCTCATGTGGGCTGAAAGCTTAGAACAAAATTAATAAAGAATTATCCAAATGTTGGAGAATTTTTGTCTTTATTTTCAACTGAAATTAAAGCCAAAATACAACGTCTAGAACAGCTCATGATTAAACATAATAGACATTCATTCTCTTATATTTAACAGTATATGTTTAGAAAATTATTTGCTGCCTTGATACACTAAATATATATATATATATGTATCAAAATAAAATCTGTGCTGAGAATTTTCACAAATATCTCTATTCCTGAATGAATCACTCCCTTCCCAAGCCAATAGAAATTTTTATAAAAATAAAATTAAAAGTAAACAGTTAAATTTTTAACCTTCTTCTATTTGAAATAATACATTAATATATAATACATATTTAAAACCTAGATTTAAATATTAATTGCATAAAAAATATTCTACATCATTTACTCACTTTTATTTATTAGACATTGTCATTTTGTATCCTTCATAATTATGAGTATCTAAGTTTAAAATTTTGAAAACTCACATTTTTACTTATGTTTATAAATACATAATTTATATTAACATACACACATTATACATAGATATTTATTTTATATACACTACGGGCCATAATTATTAGGCCACTCAGTTTTAAAAAAATGATGTATTTCATACTATTTTTTAGTATTTATTGCCAAGTGAATAATTGTAAATGAAAATAGAATTGTTCTTTTGTTAATACTTCACAATAACATGTGCATCAAATGAACTGTTCTGGTGTCCAGTTTTTGTGCTCTCTTCCCCATGCTAGTCTTTTCTCAATGGCTGGCTGAAGCAAAGGCTTCCTGACTGCCTTGTAAAATTTTGCAAAGTAATAACAAAAGAACCATTTTATTTGCATTTAGAATATTCACTTAGCAATAAATACTAAAAATAGTATGAAATACAAGATTTTTTTTTTTTTTTTTTTTTTTTTTAAGTCTGGGGTGACCTAAAAATTATGGCCGGTAGTGTGTGTGTGTAAAATATAAACACACACACACATGCACTGGGTCTTCCAAAAGTTAATTCTGATTATTTTAAGAGAAATTAAAATACATAACAAAATTATGCCATTTAAATATTTATTCAACTAAATATGAAGCATTTTGTTGCCCAAACTTTCTCCATTTTTCCTTCAACTCAGATTCCATTTTCCCAGAATTTTAGTTTCTCTGCAAAAAACTAAGGTGTTTTTTTTTTTTATTTTTTTTTATTTTTTATGTCATCCGACAAATTGAAATTTTTGTTACTGGGATTATTTGTGGTGTAACTTAAAAGGTTACTGAATGAGTAATAACGAAAACAAAGGTTCGAATAAGCTCTCCTCTAGTTTGAATTCAGTTTTCCACAGATATTGAAAATTGCATTCGCCATCATTTAAATTAATAGATTTCTGAAGAATCACTTATCTGGTGTTGTTAGAATTTACTTGGATAGTAATAATTTTTTTAAACTTTTTTTTACTTTTTTATCTTGCTAAAATAATATTTTTTTTATCATTGTTTTCTATAAAATAAAAGGAGGTATGGTGATGTTATGGTTAGCAGGAATCTGGTAGTCAAGTTCATTGCATTCACTTATGTACTCATGCTCTTCGGAAAGATATAAAACCATTTCTTCCCCACAGCTATAGGAAAATCCATTAAGTTCCATGTAATACATGTTTGGGTGATCATGTCTTGAAAGAGACATGACTGACTCAGTAGAAGATTTTCCCATAGAAGTTTGTTATTACATTCTTTGGTAGACTGGTTGCCAACCAAGGCTATAGAACCCATTCTGTCTTGCTATTTAACCAATAGCTGGAGGGAGAAGACTGATTAATACCTTTCCTAAGGTTACTTGCACATAAGTAAATGCAACAAGTATGCTGAAATTTGAACTCTGCTCTCCAATTTCTCATTCCAAACTGATATCCACTGCACCAAAACATGCGTCATAGGATAAATAGCAGTCCATAAAGTAGCCTTGGGTGGCAACTATTTTAAGAGATAGGAGCTCTGGATTTAAACCTTTTAGGTCCCTTTCTTTTAGGCACAAACTAACTTCAAAAACAAATCCACCTCTGAGGGGAGAGACAAGGTAGCCTAAACATTTGGTGTAAAAGAAGCCAACAAGCTATTGCACAATTTTGCGATGAACAGTAATTGTTTGACAAAAGCAGTGCAAAATGTGCTAACTGAATAAAATTAATGATAAAATAAAAAGGCAATGTTTAAAGTTAGTATTTTATGATTTAAATTTTCATTCTTTCTTTTTTGCTAGATAATACTTATGCTCTCGTCAGGAGTGTTGCTGATATTAAACGCTGTTTTATTTGTGAAATTGATGACAAAGAGAGTTTTCGAATCTATCAAATGAAGAGAGATTTTGGTAAGTCCTTCAAATTTGTAAATTTTCTCTCTTTTGTCATTACTATATTTGTTTGACTTCATTATATTTTTTTTAATTAATTTCTTTTTGTTGTTGTTTTTTTGTTGTTGTTTTTATTGTTGTTGATTTTTTTTATTGTTGTTTTTTGTTGTTGTTCTGTTTTTTGTTGTTGTTGCTCTGTTTTTTGTTGTTGTTGTTCTGTTTTTTGTTGTTCTGTTTTTTGTTGTTGCTCTGTTTTTTGTTGTTGTTGTTCTGCTTTTTGTTGTTGTTCTGCTTTTTGTTGTTGTTCTGCTTTTTGTTGTTGTTCTGCTTTTTGTTGTTGTTCTGCTTTTTGTTGTTGTTGTTGTTCTGCTTTTTGTTGTTGTTCTGCTTTTTGTTGTTGTTCTGCTTTTTGTTGTTGTTCTGCTTTTTGTTGTTGTTCTGCTTTTTGTTGTTGTTCTGCTTTTTGTTGTTGTTCTGCTTTTTGTTGTTGTTCTGCTTTTTGTTGTTGTTCTGCTTTTTTTGTTGCTTCTTTGTTTCTTTTTTGTTTTGTTTTTAGGTTTTTTGTTTTGTTTCTTTTTGTTGTTGTGGCTGGTTGGTTGGTTTTGTGGTGTTGTTTTTTGTGGTTGTTGTAGTTTTTTTATGTTGTAGTTTTTTTTTATGTGACACTCAAAGAACATTTCTAGGGAAAAGTTTGAGATGTCAACATGAGTTAGCAAAATCTCTTCCGACCTCTTCTTTACAGTTGACTTTGATCTTAAAAAATTTAGACACAATAGCAATCATTATCAAATTTAAATGCAACATCACCCATTATTTTCTATTTCCTTAATTCATGTATTTCATTGTCCTCTTGCCTCAATGATGTTCCTTGATTCTTTCACTCTGTAAATTGTTGCGTCTTAGTTACTTTATTGCCTTGCTTTGAGTGAAATGATTAAAAAAAATTCTTAATGCAGATAGTTCAACACTTCTCCATTAATGTAAATACTGATTGAACATTATAAAATAAAAATTTCAAACAAAAATTCAACAGATACTGGTGTGAGTCTATATACTCAGTGCCTCACCATTGACTGTTAGTCTATCACATCTAATTTATTTCATCTGATCCACTCTGTGTCTGAGGTATTATAACAGAAATGTCTCTCTTTGCATGAACTTTAAAAGATGCTTTTTAATCTATTTTAGATTACGGCAAACCTCTGAGAGATTTGAACAATATACAGCGAGGACCCAAAATTATCCAGGAACCACAAAATGCTATTGTCATTGGGTCACCTCGGATCTCTTACATGCAGTGCACAGCATTTGGCAATCCACAACCAACTTATGAATGGCACAACAACAAAGGTGTCATTAGATCTTCACAAAGTTCCAGGTATACACTAACCAATGGTAGGTTAACGATTTCCAGACCAAAAGAGAGTGAAGATGCAGGTTATTATACCTGCTTTGCGAAAAATGAATTTGGAACTATCAGGAGCAAAAATGTCCAGTTCTCATTTGGAGGTAAGCACGCACACATACATACATATATATATGCACACAGTGTTTTTAAATTGCATGTGCAACATAAAATATTTGCAGCTCTATTTATATCTTGTACAACCTATGAAAAGGATAAGAAAGCATGATATGTCTAGTTTTTCGTGTCATTGGAAAATTTCCTTTGCCAAGTGTCCTGCAACTTTCAAAATTACACTTTGTTTGTGATTGCTCTTTGACTCCATCTTTATATGAGAGAAGTAATATTTATTCAATTAAATCTCTATCTTTAGAGAATTGTAAGTTAGAGGAATTGATGTAAATACATGTCAAATTTATAAATTTAGTGTTCCTACATATTCAGCATTTCTCTTAAAAAAAATATAAATTTTTATTAATAATTTTTTTTTTTTATCTTCCTCTAAAACTTTTCCATTAATTCCATCACTTTAATATAATTAACTTCTTTTGGAGAAGAGGTTTTTTTCCATGCTGGAATCATATGCAATCATGTACATCAAAAGCAATTAACATAACCAAAATGCAAATATAGAAATGTTTGTTTTATATTTTGAGTATAGCGCTTACTTTCCATGCTCTGTGGCACTTTTACCGAGCATGCTATGATATCTTGATTAATATGAACCTCAAGTTGTTGACTTGACTATTGGGGAAATTAGTCAGTGAGAAATCTTTGGCACAAGAATTGGTCAATTATTTTTAACACATTTGATCATTTGCAGAACCTTATCCATGAATCTTTTTAGATTTGTGTTGCATTTTTAACTTTCTTAAAATAAACAAAAGCATAATATAAAAATGTTGCTTACTTTGTCCCTTCTTTGTCAGAATCAGTTATCAAAAATTCAAGCAATTTTGACATTTGTTAACTTAACAATTGTCATTGTCACAATGCAATCAGAATTGATGACATAACAATTATTAAAATTAAACATATCTAATGACATCTGATGAGAAAAAAGATGTTGAAAATGTTTTCTTTGTTTAATATTTTCAAATTATCAAATTTGATATATATATATATATATATATATATATATATTTTTTTTTTTTTTTTTTTTTTTAAATCAGAACTTGGAAAATTCAACAATATAAAACCAGAAGGCATACGAGCCAAATTATATCAGGGAGCAAACCTCAAATGTCAACCTCCCTCTCATAAACCAGGTAAGTTCCAAAATGTTTTTGTTGTTGTCTCTCTTAATAATAAATATTTGACAATGAAACTTTGTCCCAATTGTTTTATTTATATGTATTTACAAGCTAAATTTTATAATCTCAGAAAATTTTAACTGGATAATTCCACATGACATTGTCAGTGTAAGCATTTAAAAAGATTTTGATAATTTCTAATGAATTTTATTACTCTTGTTTTGCTTTATATTTTCATTTATTTAATTGGATAATTAGAATTGTCTTTTTTTTAACTAAAACTTGAACCTGGGTGTCTCTTTTTGCACTTAATGTGTATCTCCGATTTTACATTTCCCCCATTATGGGCATTATTATATCAATGATATAACAACGCCTTATTTTACATCTGTAGTGGCTGAAAAGAAAAGGACTGACAAACATGCTGGTTATCAATTATATCACTAAGTCATGCCAAAAATTATGCAGTACTGTGCAAAAGTATTAGGACAAGAACTATTTTATCTTTTATGAGGCATCAAAATAAAGCTTAAAATCACCCCCTGTCCTAACACTTTAGCATACTACCAGCAGTGTGCAAACGTATTAGGGTGATTTTCCTAAAAACCTCACTAAAATTCAAATACGGGGTGAAAAGCCAAATTGCTAATAGATTATTTAAAATTAGGTGTAAAAGAAATGTATAAAAAGTTATATTTAATTTTTCCTATTTTCTATTAAACAAATTTCTATTATCCTTGGATATGACTGACTTATTTCTTATTTCCCCATCCCGAATTGATAAATCTAATGTTACTTCACAAGACACACTTTGGGAACAAATACAAGCTGCTTGGCAGGAGATACTATTAGATATATTGAAGAAGCTTGTGATGTCAATGCCTGACAGAATGAAGGCTGCGATCAAAGCAAAAGGCTATTATACTAAATATCAAATTTATTTTGTAACAAGTATTTATTTCTTGTTAAAGCATTTGTTGAGTAAATAAAATAAAATTACTTTAATTAAATTGTTTATTTTATGTCATTATACCTCATAAAAGATAAAACAGTTGTTGTCCTTATACTTTTGCACAGTACTGTACATATTTACTTGTATCCCATGTAAAGAAAATATAACATACAACAGGGTGATAAGAGAACAAAAAAGACTTAAATGTAGTAATTTTTAATGGGAATTGAAGTTGTTGGAGATTTTTGCTTCTGGAAAAGCTACATATCAGATTCTACATTAGAGCAGACCAAATTTATCTGCAGTCTACTAACATATTCTGTAAGCAGAAAAATAGTGAGTTCTGTGTTTTTATCTGTGAGCCAGATATTTTCTATATCTGAAGATATATTTCCATAGGAAAATTTTTATTGATTTTTTTTTTTTTTTTTTTTTCAGCAATTCAATACCAATGGTACAAGAATAATCCAAATAATTTTATCCGGACTAATCTCCAGAATTATATCTTCATCTCCAAGAATGGAAGACTATATTTTTCTGAAGTCAGTAACAGCGATGCAGGGGATTACTACTGTGTCATTTCATTGGTTACTGATGAAAACAGTCAAGATTTTAGCTCTACTGAAATGCCTAGTCGTACAAGTATGGGACTTAAACTAGCCGTTGAGTCTGGAGGTAAGAACTCTTTTTATTTGTGTGTGTGTATGTATATATATATATATATATATATATATATATATAATGTGATCATGAACCACTGCAGTGCTTGCAAGCATTTAAACCGTAACAGTTTCTAATCTTGATAGAAATGACTGCAAAAACATCCCTCTTCTCAGAAAAACATTTTTGAATACAAAACTAGAAGACATTTTTAGTGTTCTAAAAAAAAAAGAATAAAAACAAAAAATTTTCACTAAAATCTGACTAAATCAATCTTCTCACTAGAATCGAACATTAAAAAAAAAATTTTAAGACCCCACATTTTTAGCATTAAATAACCCACAGAGGTGTTGATATGCTGTTAAACAAAACTCAAACTCACTCTCTCTCCCTAAACTCTGCAATTAATGCTTTGCTGCTGCTTCCTTTCCTACTTGTTAGAAATACTTTTCTGTCATTCCAGTTTTTGAAAACTCAGGTGAACTGCTGGGTTCTTCTATCAGCCTATGAGGAAAGAGTGCTTGGAGAACGTGATAGAGGGGAAAAGAGACAGTGAAAAAGCAGCGGATAATATATTTGAAGGGCCTGAGCAGGTAGATGACGGAACGGGTGTTGCATGGTGTAACAGGAGGAAGCTTTCTAAGAGCCACCAGGGATAGGGAGACATGGAAAGCCATGATTGCTTATGTCCTGAAAAGACAGGGCACATAGATGAAGATTTCTTTTTGGCAGAGTAATAGAGGCTTTAATTAACACTGAACTGAACTGGCTTTAATTAACACTGAACTGAACTGGCTTTAATTAACACTGAACTGAACTGGCTTTAATTAACACTGAACTGAACTGGCTTTAATTAACACTGAACTGAACTGGCTTTAATTAACACTGAACTGAACTGGCTTTAATTAACACTGAACTGAACTGGCTTTAATTAACACTGAACTGAACTGGCTTTAATTAACACTGAACTGAACTGGCTTTAATTAACACTGAACTGAACTGGCTTTAATTAACACTGAACTGAACTGGCTTTAATTAACACTGAACTGAACTGGCTTTAATTAACACTGAACTGAACTGGCTTTAATTAACACTGAACTGAACTGGCTTTAATTAACACTGAACTGAACTGGCTTTAATTAACACTGAACTGAACTGGCTTTAATTAACACTGAACTGAACTGGCTTTAATTAACACTGAACTGAACTGGCTTTAATTAACACTGAACTGAACTGGCTTTAATTAACACTGAACTGAACTGGCTTTAATTAACACTGAACTGAACTGGCTTTAATTAACACTGAACTGAACTGGCTTTAATTAACACTGAACTGAACTGGCTTTAATTAACACTGAACTGAACTGGCTTTAATTAACACTGAACTGAACTGGCTTTAATTAACACTGAACTGAACTGGCTTTAATTAACACTGAACTGAACTGGCTTTAATTAACACTGAACTGAACTGGCTTTAATTAACACTGAACTGAACTGGCTTTAATTAACACTGAACTGAACTGGCTTTAATTAACACTGAACTGAACTGGCTTTAATTAACACTGAACTGAACTGGCTTTAATTAACACTGAACTGAACTGGCTTTAATTAACACTGAACTGAACTGGCTTTAATTAACACTGAACTGAACTGGCTTTAATTAACACTGAACTGAACTGGCTTTAATTAACACTGAACTGAACTGGCTTTAATTAACACTGAACTGAACTGGCTTTAATTAACACTGAACTGAACTGGCTTTAATTAACACTGAACTGAACTGGCTTTAATTAACACTGAACTGAACTGGCTTTAATTAACACTGAACTGAACTGGCTTTAATTAACACTGAACTGAACTGGCTTTAATTAACACTGAACTGAACTGGCTTTAATTAACACTGAACTGAACTGGCTTTAATTAACACTGAACTGAACTGGCTTTAATTAACACTGAACCTTTAGCACTCTGCTTTATTATTACTTCTCTTACTGCGTTCTTTTTTCAAGGCCTCTTAATTGCACAATCCTTATTGGTAATTTCACTCAGTTGTTTTTTGCTTCCTTAGCAGCATATGACAACACAATTACGACCTACAAAGATACTATTGTTCAGGAATCAATCACCTTTAGCGGTGAGATAAATTTTTTGTTTGTACAGCAAATGAAATCACATACAGAATGATGAAGGTAAAGCATCTCATCTCGGTGGGTTTTTATTCAGGCAAGCACTATGACTTTTGTGTCTTTAGGTCAACTGCAGATATATTAATGACTAGCAGTATAGCCTGGCGTTGCTCGGGTGTAATGAATGCTTTAAAACTAATCCATGGTCCTGGAGCTCAGATTCTTTGGACATTGGCACAAAAGACTAAAAGCAATAATTGTTTCCAGTTAAAGCGAAACCATAGACTGAAAGAAAAATGAATGGATGTAAGTCAAATTTTGATTTCTTATCAAATAAGTTTTGTCGTAAACTGAATTTTGAAGGCTAAATAAGTCCTCTGAGTAAATGGTATCATGGCTGAGAAAAGAACTACAGTTATACCTACTTAGAGCCAAACCCAAAGCAAAAATTAAAATAAAGTTCTGAAAAAAAAATACAGACATACAGGCAGATAAACAGACATACACACAAACATCTTGCCTTTTATATATATATATATATCAATTTTTCTGCACTATTGTAAGAACTGCAACCTTGAAACTTCTGAATATTGTTTCTTATGTCTTTGTCTATGAGTGTATCAAATTTGATTAAAAACCGGACCACTCCTTCTATAACCCGATTTTTTTTTTTTATCGATTTTCGATATTTATCAGGTGTACCTCAACACAAAACCTAGCTAAGAACACTCACAGATGCTTATAGTATAACTATGAAAATTTTTAAATAAGTTTAGATATTGCCAAAAGAGTCTATCAAGCTTTAGATAAGAATAGTAAAGCCTGGCTGTTGCATTAGATATCTCGAAGGCATTTGACAGGCTTTGTTATACCGGTCTTCTTCACATGTTAGGGTATTTCTGGACAATTTTTTTCAATTTATTCAGTCTTCGTCATTCAATAATGATAAAAGCAGATTGTGAGAAGTTTACATTTTGATTTTTTGCTGTATTTTTTGATGAAATTAAGCAGATTTTATTTCAACGTTCTTTATTTTTTCTCTCTATTAAGGTGTTGGAAATATTGCTCCAAATATCCAAAACGAATTTCCTGCAGTCTTTCCTGGGCAGCCTTTGGAAGGGCAGACAATCAGCATTGAGTGTTTTGCATATGGAACGTGAGTAGAAATCTCCTGAAAAGGAGACAAACTTTCTTAATCAACTTTGTGATGAGCTCCCAATATAAAGTATAAAATAGAATGTTTTATATATATATATATATTCTTTTTTTTTCTTCATAAATTGCTTTGAGTATAACAGGAACATGGTTAAATATAAATTATGCTATACACGTATGGTTTGAGTTTTTTAGTTTTTGATTAGGCTTTTTTCCAGTTTAAAATGCCCCATACACAAGCAATTTTGGGGTGTGTGGTGGGGGTTCTAATTCATGCAAAAAGTTCAGTAGTCACACTATGCATTAAATTGGCTTATATACAAGTATTACATGTAACTAACACATCACCAGCAAAAAAAAAAAATTAGTGTTTCATTTCTGAGATGAGTAATTGACAATCTTTTGTCAATAATATTGATATCAACAGAGACAAGAAAAATACTTTGAAATAATTGTCAGTATTATCTTATCTCTAAAATGAAATACTAAATCATGAAAAGTGATATGAACCCATCATTTTAACTGTAATTGGAGAGAGAGCTATGGTAAAAAAAAAAAATTATTATCCATGATATAATGACACCATAGTTCACAAATGGAACAGAATGATTAAAAGGAAAATCAGTAACAAACTTACTTTGTTCTCAGAGATACTTTTATACTACTAAAACATACGCAAACTATAACTCTCTCTCTCTCTCTATCTATATATATATATATATATATATATATGCACACATTTCATGTGAAGAATAATATATCTACACAGCAAAGCAGAATGAAACAGAAAAGAAGAGTCTTACATATAATATAGAGATACCCCTGTATCTGGAGAAGTAATGTTTTGGGCTCCAAATTAAAATGGGCCAGATTAATCTACGTCCGATGTGAAGACATATTCTACTAGCAGCAAATGGCAAGTCCTGTGCTTTCTCAAATTGTGGACAGCAAGCTGGAGTTTTATTCTATATCTGGAAAAGATATATTGATTTTTTTTATACAAAGTTTAGATGTAACACAATGCCAAAATTATGGGGCACTCAGTGAGGATCAAACCTGTTACTCAATTGCAAGATTCATGTGAGACAATCTTGCTAACCATTACACAATGTTGAGGTACCCATATCTGGGAAAGATATATACACAATGGGAAATGGCTGCATAGACATGTAAGCTGCAGTCAGTCAGTTAAGTGCCATACATGATACACGCTTTTAAACGATCATGTCTCAAAAGAGACATGACTGACTGGGTAGAAGGTTAATCCCGCAGTAGGTTGCCATTGCTTTCTGGGGTAGATTGGTTGCCAGCCAAGGATATAGAACCCAATCTGTCGTATTATTTAACCCATAACTGGAGGGAAGAGATGGATTAATACCTTTCCCAAGAGTAATTGTGCATAAGTGAATGCCAGGAATTCAACTGGAATTTAAACTCGGCACCCCAGTCTCTTGTTCTGAGTTGATATTCACTACACCACAATGCACATCCTGCAGTGGAGGGAGATTTGGCCTGGGCATGACAGTAAACTGCATCTGGCAACAAGGACTCTGATTGAAAGGTTGTGTTGTGAGGAGCATCGAACAGCCTCTTAATTGCTGTTCTCAGGTCCACCCTGGCCTGGAGTGGTAGCACCTGTTAGTCCTGGCTATGGGCAAATAGTTAACCCTCAAACTTGCGTCAAAACACCATGAAAGTATAAAAATACACTTTTATAGAAATATATACATAAAAACAGACTTTTAGAGAAAAATATACATTTTTGAAGGAAGAATATTGCCAACAATATATTTTAAATAAAAAATTATTGCCAGAACACATTTTTGTAAGAAGAAATTGTCAGCAATCATTTTCGAATACAAAACTAGAAGACATTTTCAGTTTTCTAAAACAAAAAAAAAAATGAAAACAAAAAAATTTTGTTAAAATCTGACTAAATCAACCTTCTCACTATAACCAAACATAAAAAAATACCTTTACTCTGCCTTTTAGACATTAAAAAACCCACAGTTTGATATGCCGTTAAAACTCAAATTCAGATCCATTTACACAATATATACTTTTATAGAAATATGTACATAAAAATAGACTTTTATAGAAAAAAATATACATTTTTAAATGAAAAACTTGATCAACAAAACATTTTTGAATACAAAACTAGTAGACATTTTCAGTTTTCTAGAATAAAAATAAAAAAAATTTTCATTAAAATCTGACTAAATCAACCTTCTTACTATAACTGAACATTAAAAAATACCTTAAAACCCCACCTTTTTGGACTTAAATAATCTACAGAGGTTGATATGCCATTAAACAAAACTCAAAGCCAGGCTAAAAAAAAAAGCAACCTTTCAGTTTGCTTCTGTAAAATAAACTGGATTGACTTCCATATTCGTCACTGTATGTATTGACATCACTAAATGGCTGTCATATGACTCACTTGACTTACCTTTGTCAAAGGGAGATAAGCACCTTTTTGTATGCCTACATAACCAAATGTCAAAACCTATCTGACATTAAATATAAAAGGCTACATAAATCACACCCTGAAAATGTGCATTGTGGTGCAATGGATATTGACTCGAAACGATAAATCGGGGTGATGAGTTCAAATTCCAGTTGAATTCCTTACATTCACTTACGCACAATTACCCTTGGGAAAGGTATTAATCCATCTCTTCCCTCCAGTTATGGGTTAAATAATAAGACAGATTGGGTTCTATAGCCTTGGCTGGTGACCAGTCTACCCCAGAAAGCAATGGCAACCTACTGCAGGATAATCTTCTGCTCAGTCAGTCATGTCTCTATCAAAATATGATCGCCCAAAGGCCACTCAATGTAGAGGGTTAAATTAGGAGGCAATTTATTTGAATAGGAAAGGAAGATAATTATTAACTCTAGCCTTGAACAGGTTAAGATTGTAGTGATCAGGGAAACATTCTCTTGGGAGTTGGTTCCACAGCAGTGACTCATGGGAAGAAGTTGTTCAATGAGAATTAACTTCTCACTGATAGAATACAAAGGGAATGTCGGGGGTCTGCTATTATGAAAGTGCCATTGCAGGTCCTAGCCATGAAGGTTTGAGCTGATGTGTATTGTGGTGCAGTGGATATCAACTTGGAACAATAAATCAGGGAGCTGAGTTTGAATTCCAGTTGAATTCCATGCATTCACTTACAAACAAATACCCTTGGGAAAGGTATTAATCCATCTCTTCTCTCCAGTTATGAGTTAAATAATGGGACAGATTGGGTTCTGTGGCCTTGGCTGGCAACCAGTCTACCACAGAAAGCAATGGCAACCTACTGCGGGATAATCTTCTGCCCAGTCAGTCATGTCTCTTTTGAGACCTGATCGCCCAAAGCGTGTATCACATACAGCACTTAACTGGACCAGGCAATGTAGCTCGTCTGAGCACTTTCCATGGAAGTAATGACAGAACAGTGAGTTTTGCTGCATACTGCCTGTGAGAAAGAGAGAGGGGCTGGAAGGTGGAAAAAAAATTTGTCACCCACAAAGGCTTGGATTCTCTTTTGGACTTTATTAAAGCTGGAGAGTGAGATCTGAGCAACTTCCACCCAAATATGACGACAGTATTTTATTTTTGGCCTGATTTGATTCTTGTAAAAGATAGAGGATAGCCAGAAGAGTTGGATACTTCCTGGAGCAGTACAGGGAACTGACATTTTTACCTGCATCTTTAGTGATAAATTGTATGCATAAGTTACACTTGACAGCAGGAATGAATTTGATGCCTAATAGTCTCAAGGTATGTGTGATATCCAAATTCCTGACTCCTCGCTAAATTCCTCGTTTACGTACTCTTCACTTCATTCTCTTCCTGCTTACTGGTGTTCGCCTGAAGAGAAAAGAAATAATCTCACTCTCTTCAGGTAAGCTATTACTTTTATCCCCCAACCACCTACCCACAATGCCTTTCACTTGTCTATATAAGGCTTCCTTTACCTCTCTTCTGGCTTCCCACCATTTCCAGCATGCCAGTAAGTTGTATTCCAATTACAGTATGTGTCGTAGTGACTTACTTTAGTGACCCAAAAGGGCCAGAGTTGCATGTATGTCTTGCAAGGGAGTGTGAAGATTTTTTTATTGGCTGGTTCTGAGTGCTCATTGGCTGAGTGATGGCTGGGTTAGGTGTATAAAAACATGGTATGCTCATTTAAGAGTTTTTGTTCATGACAGTAAGTGGCGTATCGAAGATCAAGACAAGAAGTGTGGATTTGTTTTGCCTAGTGAACCTACTGAAACAATTACATTTCTTTTCCTGTGTGTGCTTCCAACCAATTTTTAATTTACTTTTTTTTTTTTTTTGCTGCAACAGTATAGTACCTCCCCAAGAGGATATGCATTCATGACTCCTGGTAGTTCACCCCTCAGAATGGAGACAGTAGATAGTTGGCTATACAGTGTGCCCAGAAAATATCATTACAAGTATTTGTTGCACAGAAGTCAAATGTCTTACAGTATGGCAGTTTTTTTTTTTTTGTAAAATGTCATACATCTCAAGTTTACATTCACAGATTTCATTGACTACATTCCACATGTGAACTCAGCCTGTCATGCCCCATACACTGTAAGACACTTCATGATAGACTGCACTGACTTTTCATCTGTATGGAGGAAGTACTAAAACAATAAAAGAATTATTTAAACACACCAAGATAGGTCATTTAATAGCATATTTATAGAAAATAGGACTATACAACAAAATTTAATTAAAATAAAAATGTGTACAATCAATCTAGCGCATGCAACAACTTTTGAAACAAATGACTATATTAAAAAAATGTGATCCCAAAATTTACAAACTGACCCTTAAATGACCATAATGGTTGATGGATCGTTAAACTTAAACCAAACCACATGTGCACCTCTAGTTGCCTTCACAATGCCAAGATGATATTCCATCTTTTGCTATATGCACTGCAGCATATCAATGTCAGCTGCTTGGACAACTTCAACAATGCATCTACTAAGTGCGGCAAGATCATGAACAGGAGTCTGGTAGACATGATCCTTGACGTTACTCGAAAGGAAAAAAATCCAAGAGAGTAATATCAGGAGAAAGTGGCCATACGATTAGTTTATCAAGGCCAATCCATCTTCCTGGGTAATATGCATCTACAAGTGTCCTAACATCTTTGCAGTCAATGAAAGTTTTGAATGTAAACTTGAAATGTACATCATTTTACAAAAATCTGCAATACTCATTCTGAACAATAAAGACTTGTAATGGTACTGGGACTTTATGGACACCCTGTATATATCTCACTGTAATAAATTCAATCCTTGGATCAGAATAATAACTAAACAGAAATGAACAGTAACTAATATCACAATAATCAAAATATCCCATATCAGCCAATGAATGAACACCTGATGATGACCACACAGTACATGGTTGAAATGGTGTTTCTATAATAACATTTATATCAACCAAGATGAGAATAACAATTCAATATAATACAATCATATTGGCAATTACTTATCTCAGAAAGCTTAATACTAAATAATTGTTTGCTCGCACTTCTGAGATGAGGTAGTATTTACTATATTAACATTGTTCGGACTGCTGTCCTCAACTTTATTGCTATATTTGCCTTCAATATCTATTTACACTATTTATATTGTTCGAACTGTTGCCCTCATCCTTAATGTCATATTTACCTTCAATATCTGTCCATATTTCTATGAGGTATTGTAACTATTTACACAATTTTACAGTGCTTAGACTTGACATCTTTATGGTCATGTTAACAACCTTTTGGTCAATGTACTCTCTGTCTTTGCGGATGTGCGTTGTGGCGCAGTGGATATCGGCTCGGAATGAGAAATCGGGGAACTGAGTTCAAATTCCAGTTGAATTCCTCGCATTCACTTACGCGCAAATACCCTTGGGAAAGGTATTAATCTGTCTCTTCCTTCCAGTTATGGGTTAAATAACAGGACAGATTGGGTTCTATAGCCTTGGTCGGCAACCAGTCTACCGTAGAAAGCAATGGCAACCTACTGCGGGATAATGTTCTGCCCAGTCAGTCATGTCTCTTTGGAGACATGATCGCCCAAAGCGTGTATCGCGCATGGTACTTAACTGACTGACTGACTCTCTGTCTTTAGGTCATTGGAATTTCGAACCTTAAGGACATATAGTCTAGTGACTTGACTCAGAGTTGTGAGTTCAGTACCTGGCTACAGCAGTGATAAAGGGAGAAAACTAAAACATTTGCAAGTAGCATGGCACATGGAATAAGAACAATATACCCCAGTGATTTAAATAAAGAGCTTGGTTCAAAATTATAATCTCCTGAATCAGGCTGGAGAGTGCAATGATCAAACCATCCTGAATATAACAAAGAAAATGAGATCAACAATTTGAACAATGTAAATAGTCTAAATAGTTAAGGCTTTTTTTTTTCTTATTGATATCCCTATGTATTTTCTCTTGTCTACAGGGCTCAACTTAACTACAAATGGAGCCGAAAGGACAAGCCAATGCCTTCTACTGCATCTTACAAAGATTACAATCGGGTTCTCCAAATAAAAAATGTACAATTAGAAGATAGTGGTGTATATACGTGCCATGTTACCAGTTCAAGTAATGGGCTTGACTCAAAGGACTTCAGCCTTAACATTCAAGGTAAGTTTATTTTAATTCTTACCCCATTGTGTTTAAGATTTTCAAGCTCTTAAATATAATTTATTTCATTCTGTCAGCTGAATGCATTGGCTGGTAATGTAAAATGATTTATATTGATTGTGTACAATCATGGCTCACCACAGCATCCTGTCTGAATTTCTAAACTCTCCAATAAATACCTTTACTTAGCAGCTGATCTCAGAAATGACTTTGTCTGTTGTTAACAGGGCCAAATAGTGGCTTGTTAATTTTAACACTTCCAAAATTGGTCTCAATGATCTGAGAGACACCTTTCTGTCTTCGATCATCATAGTTGATACTAATCTATGGAAAACAGTGTTATTTTTGTAACCTTCCCTCTCCTTCTTCTCTCTTCTATTATTTCCGTAGTTGCTGGAAAATCAATTGTTTAGGTGCTCCCCCCAACCTCAACGCTCTCGCCATACATTACATAACCTGCAGCAAAGCGACTTTTTGTACCTTTTTGGGTTAATATTCTTGGCTGACTTGAAGTGAAAAGATTAAATTGAATTTATTGATAGGTCTGCTGCTAAAAAAGCTGGTTCACTATACCGTAATGTGCCCTGTCCCTTCAGGACGTGGCCAATCATGGCTTTCCACGTTTCCCTATCCCTGGTGGCTCTTAGCACGCCTTCTCCTGTTACACCATGCAATCCTCATTCCGTCATGCATCTGATCAGGTCCTTCAAATATGTTATCCGTTGTTTTCCCCTGTCTCTTTTTCCCTCTATCTTCCATGTTAGTATCAGGTTCTCCAAGCCCTCCTTCCTCATTGCATGTCTCAGGAACTTCAGCTGTCTCTTCCTGATGCTCAGTATTAATTTTCTTTTTGTTTTCATCATTTCTAAGACCTCATCATTGCTCACATGCTCAATCCATGATATTCGCAGCATCCTTCTGTAGAACCGCATTTCAGTTGCTTCAAGTTTTTCCTTCATCTTTGATGATATTGTCCAGCATTCACTGCCATATTCAAGAATGGACAGCACATAGCAATAGTACTCTCTTCTTTGTTTCTAGTAAAATTGTCCTGTTTCTTTATACCTTACTCAACTTCTGGAATGCTTCTTTAACCATGCCAATTCACCTTTGAATCTCTGTGTTGCACTTTCTGTCTTCTGTTATAACACTTCCCAGGTATTTAAATTTTTGTACCTGCTTGATTCTAGTATCCCCGACCTGCATTTGGCATTTTGGGCTGCCCTTTTTACTGATGGCCACGTATTCGGTTTTCTTGCAGTTTATTTGTTGTCCTTTCTTGTTACTTTCTTCAGCTAATAAATTTATCATTTGTCCATGCCTTGAATATTGCTGCCACATATGGTCCAATGCTCCAGCAATATATCCAGAGAATTTTTTATCAAATCCAAGGAGGAATCTGCATTGTTTCTCTGCAGAATCTATTTTAAATATTTATAAGTCTATCATTCATTCATTCCTTGAATATTGCTGCCACATAGGTTCTAGTGCTCTTGCTATATATTTAGGGATTATTGATAAAATCTAAAGAATCAGCAATATTATTAGTCCTGACCTGGCATCTTCACTTTTTAGTACCTTTTCTGTAAATATTTTCATGGCAATTGTTTGGATGAGCTCTTTCCTATGGTATCTCGACTTTAAAAATTTAAGTGAAGGTCTCATGAATTTACAGTTAAATTGGCTAAATGTAACCATTAAGTTAAATGGTAACCGTTTTTTTCTTTGTTTTTGCTAATGGAACACTCTTCTGGTTCCATGTCTGATAATGTAATTTCTGCACTTAACTGCACCAGATTTGATGACATCCAAAGTTGGCTGTCTGCAAATATACTGGCACTCGATATATAAACTTATATAATAAATGGAACTGTGTGTGTGTGTCCATTACATATAGACTCCGAAACAGCTGAACCGATTTTCTTGAAAATTTACATAGTTGTACTATAAGCGTCTGCGAGTGTTCTTAGCTAGGTTTTGTGTCAAGGTACCCCCGATAAATATCAATAATCGAAAAAATATGGTTATAAAATGAGTGGTTAGATGAGTGGTCAAATTTGATACTCATAGACAAAGACATAAGAAACAATATTCAGAAGTTTCAAGGTTGCAGTTCTTACAATAGTGCAGAAAATCAATTATATATATATATATATATAGTGTGTGTATTTTGGCAGAATTTTTTCATTAATACAGGTTTCATTGAATAATATAGACAAGTTCTGTCTATTTATTTTGTGTAAGATCCGTTCGTATGATCTGATTAGCTTGATAGTGTTGTCATGGAAAGACGACAAGAAATCGCAATAATTTTTGATTTTTTTTATCAGGTCTGAGCTTTCGGCTTACATAAGCCATTATCAAAGGATGAACATTTAATGTTCAGTGAACATAGAACATTTAAATTATTAACAGAGTGGAGTTATACAGAGAAAATCAGACAGGTCCATTTTTTGTGTCGCACATGGCTGTAGGCCGAGAAGGAATAGTGGTAGTGGGCTTTTTGTTCAATTGAGTGTATAGTGGCATGAGGGATTGGTCTGGGAACTGCTGCTACTATGGCCAACTGAAAAGGGGGGACTACCCGGACATGTTTTAGGTGTTCAGTTTTTCAAAGGACCCTACTTTTACAGTTATCTAAAACCACTAACAAAATTTTATGCTAAACAATTGAAAGGTAGACTGGAAACAAGTTTCCAGAAAAATCTCGTCATTAAATTGAGTTAAAAGAATTTATCTACTCATCTTCTAAGGATGTTTCCAGAAATCATATGGCTACATGTTTTCCTGCCAACTCTGCATTTAAATTTTTGAAGATCAGTGTTCATCATTCTACACTGTCTTCATGATTACTCTTCTATTGTCTTCTTAGACAGGGTCTTCAATGGACTATGCTTCAGTGGAGCATAAGCCATGGACAACCACACATCATTGCACTCTGTTCTGGGCTGTCTTGTTGTCATTGATACTTTTGTTACTTATTTTTTGGGGTTTTTTTGTTTGTTTGTTTTTTTTTCTTCTTCTTTTGGTGTTTTCTCTTTTCTTTTTCTTTTGGTTATTTTTTTCTTTTTCTTTTGGTTATTTTTTTCTTTTTCTTTTGGTTATTTTTTTCTTCTTCTTTTGGTTATTTTTTTCTTTTCTTTTGGTTATTTTTTTCTTTTCTTTTGGTTTTTTTTTTTCTTTTCTTTTCTTTTGGTTTTTTTTTTCTTTTCTTTTGGTTTTTTTTTTCTTTTCTTTTGGTTTTTTTTTTCTTTTCTTTTCTTTTCTTTTGGTTTTTTTTTTCTTTTCTTTTCTTTTGGTTTTTTTTTTTCTTTTCTTTTCTTTTGGTTTTTTTTTTCTTTTCTTTTGGTTTTTTTTTTCTTTTCTTTTCTTTTGGTTTTTTTTTTCTTTTCTTTTCTTTTGGTTTTTTTTTCTTTTCTTTTCTTTTGGTTTTTTTTTTCTTTTCTTTTCTTTTGGTTTTTTTTTTCTTTTCTTTTCTTTTGGTTTTTTTTTTCTTTTCTTTTCTTTTGGTTTTTTTTTTTCTTTTCTTTTCTTTTGGTTTTTTTTTTCTTTTCTTTTCTTTTGGTTTTTTTTTTCTTTTCTTTTCTTTTGGTTTTTTTTTTCTTTTCTTTTCTTTTGGTTTTTTTTTTCTTTTCTTTTGGTTTTTTTCTTTTCTTTTCTTTTGGTTTTTTTTTCTTTTTCTTTTCTTTTGGTTTTTTTTTTCTTTTTCTTTTCTTTTGGTTTTTTTTTCTTTTTCTTTTCTTTTGGTTTTTTTTCTTTTTCTTTTCTTTTGGTTTTTTTTTCTTTTTCTTTTCTTTTGGTTTTTTTTTCTTTTTCTTTTCTTTTGGTTTTTTTTCTTTTTCTTTTCTTTTGGTTTTTTTTTCTTTTTCTTTTCTTTTGGTTTTTTTTTCTTTTTCTTTTCTTTTGGTTTTTTTTTCTTTTTCTTTTCTTTTGGTTTTTTTTTCTTTTTCTTTTCTTTTGGTTTTTTTTTCTTTTTCTTTTCTTTTGGTTTTTTTTTCTTTTTCTTTTCTTTTGGTTTTTTTTTCTTTTTCTTTTCTTTTGGTTTTTTTTTTCTTTTTCTTTTCTTTTGGTTTTTTTTTCTTTTTCTTTTCTTTTGGTTTTTTTTTTCTTTTTCTTTTCTTTTGGTTTTTTTTTCTTTTTCTTTTCTTTTGGTTTTTTTTTTCTTTTTCTTTTCTTTTGGTTTTTTTTCTTTTTCTTTTCTTTTGGTTTTTTTTTCTTTTTCTTTTCTTTTGGTTTTTTTTTTTCTTTTGGTTTTTTTTTCTTTTTCTTTTGGTTTTTTTTTCTTTTTCTTTTGGTTTTTTTTTCTTTTGGTTTTTCTTTTTTCTTTTGGTTTTTCTTTTTTCTTTTGGTTTTTCTTTTTTCTTTTGGTTTTTTCTTTTTTCTTTTGGTTTTTCTTTTTTCTTTTGGTTTTTCTTTTTTCTTTTGGTTTTTCTTTTTTCTTTTGGTTTTTTCTTTTTTCTTTTGGTTTTTCTTTTTTCTTTTGGTTTTTCTTTTTTCTTTTGGTTTTTCTTTTTTCTTTTGGTTTTTCTTTTTTCTTTTGGTTTTTCTCTTTTCTTTTGGTTTTTCTCTTTTCTTTTGGTTTTTCTCTTTTCTTTTTTTCTTTTCTCTTTTCTTTTTTTCTTTTCTCTTTTCTTTTTTCTTTTCTCTTTTCTTTTTTTCTTTTCTCTTTTCTTTTTTTCTTTTCTCTTTTCTTTTCTCTTTTCTTTTTTTCTTAACAGGTATGAGGGTTGACTATGCACAAACCCCTTTATATTCTGGGCATGGTTGCTACCTATGGACTAGTTTTGAATTCAGTTCTTCCTTCTACTTGACTGGTTTGCCACCTAAGGCTATAGAACTGTCTGTCCTGTTATTTACCCATAGCTGGGGAAGAGGAGAGATGGATTCATACGTAAATGGATGTAATAAACTTGACTGGAATTCAAACTCTGTTCTCCATCTCCTCAATCCGAGTTGCTATCCATTTCTCTGCCATGCTTTCTTCTATTCTAACACTTTAATGTTTCTGTTTTAAAAAAAAAAAGACATTATGTATTTTTACAGATGAATGATTGCAGAATCTTACAACTTAATAATGGTTGACACTTTTTTTTCTTTTTAGCCAAGCCTAAATTCAACTCTGGTCTCCGTGACCAACTGGTTGATAGGGGGACGCAACTGACATGGAGATGTGATGCTTCAGGCAAGCCATCACCTACATATTATTGGTACAAAAATGCTGTTTTAATAAAGAACAAGCCTGGCAAATATATTATTAACAACAATGTTCTGATCATTCTCAATATACAGTCTTCAGACAATGGAATGTACCAGTGCCAAGCTACAAATGAATTTGGTACAGCTTTTTCAACTGGACAATTAAAATCACTCAGTAAGTAGATTTTTTAATTTTTTTCTTTAAAATTTTTTATTTAAAATTTTTTATTAAATAAGAGAGGAAGCTACTTTTGTAAGATAAAAGCTAAAAAATGTACTTATGAAGAAAGTAAGGGACACCCAGTGAGGCTCAAACTCATTATTCAATTGTAATGATTATAGTGAATCAGCTTGCTAACCATTTCACCACCTCAAGTTGCCCATATATAGTATAGATGGGTATCAAACTTGTGAAGTTGACAGAATAAAAAATAATGCACAAAATTGAAAATATAAAATAGCAATTTATCACCCATTACACTCTGTACACCCATGATGCTTTTTTTTTTTTTTTTTTTTTTACATGAAAAATAGTGGGTTGCATTATACGCAATATAGTCTATGGCTATATCGTGTTAAATACACCGGTTCCTGTCCGATCACTGAAGTTAAGCAACATTGAGCCTGGTCACTACTTAAATGGGTGACCATTTGGGAATACCTGGTGCTTTAGTCCACCGGTCCTCCAGGTTTGGGGGTTGTACGCAGGGGCTAACAACCCTGCCCCGTAAAAAACAGTTTGTTACAGAAACAACAAAAAGTTGCTGCCCTATGCACTATCTGGGTGTGACGGATAAATGATGATGATTATACACAGTTGAATTTTTTCTAAGAGGCTAAAAATAAGGCATTTTCAACGAATGGTTACACAAGTAAAATTTTTTTTCTGGAGAGCTTAAAATTAATTCCTTTTTGGTCACTATATTCTCATGGTACCTTTAGCTAACATTACCTGTGCAGTTAAGCTCCATTAACCTGTCTGTCTTTCTTTCAGTTGCGACACGAACATTAGAAAATCATTCCCTATGTGTGTCACTTAAAATCTGCAAATATCTTATATAAATGAAGAATTAACATTTTTCCTTTCTCTGATTTGCATTCATCTTTGTTTGCATTGGTTTATATTGCCATGGCATTGCTTTTTAAACAGCATCATTTTGTCTGGTACATTTCTTGTTTTTAATTTCACCCCAAGCAAGACGTGACTGCCACTAGTGCACAGTTACAGTGAGAGAAAGAACTCGGTAAAAGGGATGTCAAAGAAAAGATGGATGCGGATCCAAGGAGAAATGTAGCAATTGACATTGTATTTAAACTTTTTGAGACTGTAGTTATCGGGGAAGCAAGCAGGTGGGAAGTGCAAGAAAAGAAACTGTTAGAGTAGAAGAAGCCGTTACATTTAACTATTTCAACTGTAAAAGAGTGGGTCCTAGATGCCAATCTAGTAGCATGTTTAAATTCATGTGGTTGAGGCACCAAGGAAAAAAATTACCAGAGCAATTGCCATGAAAATATTTGTAGAAAAGATGGAGGGAAGCCACATTACCTTGGTGAGGAAGTGACTGATGTCAAGTCCATCTTGATTAGATTACAGATTCTTCTTTGAATTTTGCCAAGAATCTTGATATGGCAACTTTTAATCTTTTTGTACCATATGTTTCAGTTGTGTTCTATTTTTGACCTTATGTTCTATATTTGACCTTATTCTGTTTATATTTATTTTGTTATATACTATGAGAATCTAAAGAGGGATCATGTTTTGCTCTTCATATAGCAACAAAACTTATTAATGCCAGCATGACATTGGCTATTACACTGACTCCACCTCTCTTATTACAAAAAAAAAAACACTTTTCCAGGGTTGGATTTCCAAGAACCAGGCATTTTCTCCCATCTAAAATAAGGTGAATCTTTCAACCAGAAGACAATGTTATTCACTATATATACCACTAAAAATCGACTTCCTAATATAAATCGAGAATTAACAATTTTTTTTTCTTTCTCTAATTTGCTTTTATCTTCATTCACATGTTTACATGCTGAGATTTTGCTTTTCCAGCAGCACCCATTTTGTCCAATACATAACTATGTGGCTTACAGCCATATCACATTGAATACACTGGTTCTCACTCAATCACCGAAGTTAAGCAACGTTGAGCCTGGTCAGTACTTAGACGGGTGACCACTTGGTAATACCAGGTACTGTAAGCATTTATTGGCTTATGGCCATATCACATTGAATACACCCATTCTCACTCAATCACCAAAGTTAAGCAACATTGAGCCTGGTCAGTACTTAGATGGGTGACCGCTTGGGAATACCAGGTGCTCTAAGCATATAGTGACAGATGTGCATTGTGGTGCAGTGGAAATCAGTGAGCCAAGTTTGAATTCCAGTTGAATACCCTGCATTCACTTAAGCACTGGTACCCTTGGGAAAAGTATTAATCCGTCCCTTCCCTCCAGTTATGGGTTAAATAACAGGGTAGGACTTGGGGCACCCTGCCCTTAAAAACAAATCCCGACGAATCTTGATACTCGAAAAAAAAACGTATTATTAGGCACAAAACTTATACAAAATAAAATAAATTGTTGAAAGAAAAAGGTATTACCAGCAATAAATGACCTGCTGAGGTTGATATGCCATAAAACAAAACAACCAACCAAACAAAGCAACATTCAGTCAGTTCCATAGGTGGTAAACATTTGGATGATCATGTCTCAAGACATGACTGACTGGGCAGAGGATTTTCCTGCAGTAGATTGCCATTACTTTCTACAGTAGACTGGTTGCCTACCAAGGCTATAGAACCCAATCTGTTCTGCTATTTAACCCATAACTGGAGAGAGAAGTGACAGATTAATACCTTTCCCAAGGTTTTCACATAAGTGATTGCAACGAATCCTGCTGGAATTTGAGCTCGGCTCTTCGATTTATCATTCTAAGCTGATATCCACAATACCACAACGGAACATCCATTATATGTTCTGAAAATATTTTGATAAGATACACCACAATATACAGTAAATGAAAATTACACAAAGTGAAATACCAAATTAACTTTAATTCTAGTATCTTTATTTCTGGTATGAAATAATATCATCACTAAGAATGAACAAAATTGAGAAGCATTATAAAAGCATATCCAACTCTGTGTGGTATCACAGTCTCCAGAGACCTTGGATCTGCACCCAAAGAATTGTGCTTCAGCTGCTGATGACAGTGCATATCTCACTGTTCACAGTTGACAGCAAATATTTATACCGATATGTTGTCTAAAATGATGGCAACATATAGTGAGATATATAGATATATATATATATATAGACATATATATATATATATATATATATATTAAAATATTTCTGTAAGTCAGTTAAGTGCCATACGTGAAACATGCTTGGGCGATCATGTCGTTTTCGAGACATGACTGACTGGGCTGAAGATTATCCCGCAGTAGGTTGCCATTGCTTTCTGCAGTAGACTGGTTGCCGACTAAGGCTATAGAACCCAATCTGTCCTGCTATTTAACCCATAACTGAAGGGAAAAGATGGATTAATACCTTTCCCAAGGATATTTGCATGTAAGTGAATCCAATGGATTCAACTGGAATTCAAACTCGGCTCCCCGGTTTCTCGTTATGAGCTGATATCCACTGTACCACAATGCACATCCATTACTGTAAGTACAGAATTTAATTAAAGAAATGAAAGTGTGCAGCTTAATGTTACACATTGTAAATGATATTAAAAAGTGAAGCAACCGGTTTCGTTCACGCTCTTCAGGCCTCTATGGGAGACTTTAATCAAAATTAAAAAACAAAAAGTGTTATGAAAGTGAGAAAGACGGAAGAAAAAAAATTGTGAATGCTAGAGACTAATTATATCAAGTCCCAACAACTCACACTGTTTGCACAATGCTGGCTTTTGGGACCTGATATACAAAGCCTCCAGAACCTTAAGATGGAATGAAGAAAATATATATAGTGAAAGGGATAGCTATAGTTAAGTGGTTTAGGCAAATGTAACTCGTTAGAACAATATACTAAATAGATATAATGACAGTACTTGTCATATGCAGTATCTTCAGACGTAGGTGTAGTCAATAACCATAGACCTGTAGTGGAAGACCTCTGGATATCTGGACATCCTCATTTTAGTCTATATTTATGGCTGACACGAAAAAAGAGGTGCTATATATCAATTTTCTTCTACCTTCAACTTTACGTTAGCAGTTTTGAAAGTTTTTAAAAAATAGGCAGATGCTCATATGATACCTTCCTTCACACATCATGTGATAGCATTAAAGAATACTTCTTTTCAAAAACCCAAGTATGTTAGTCAAAACATAAGAACAAAATAAAAACATCGAAAAAATAACATCCTTGAAAATGGCCAACAAAGTGGATGAAAGCACTTGGAAAGTTGAAAATTATGGAACATTTTTATACTCTTATTTCTATCAAAAAAGAAACATAAAAATACTGGAAAAATTAAATAAAAAATTATAAAAGTTATTCTTGTCGGTCATTTTTAACAAAACCTACATGCACACACACCTGTGTGTGTGTGTGTGTGTGTGTATATATATATATATATATATATATATATATAATAAATTATAATTTAGAACATGTAGAAATTACACTCTACTACAAAGTGTACATTTTTTTTTTTTTTTTTTTTTTTTTTTGTTTTGACATTGGAAGGACAATGTCTCAGGTAGTAAACGCTATTTTTTGAAGGGAGCTATTCATAGCTCTATTTCTATATTTAGAACTGTTTTAAATTAATGTTTTGAATATTGCTAATATTTTCTTCATTCCTTATTCATTTTGATATATATATATATATATATATATATTGATCACTTCCTCTCTGATGTTAGGGGTTGCAGGTTCAAATTCTGCCAAATAACATTTTCCTAACAAATTTTCTCATAAATAATCAGGCTAGTGGAAAGATATATATATATATATATATATATATATGGGTTTTTGATTCCATTTCGTTAATTTCCAGAACTTTCTGCAAAATATGTATTCTTCACTTCTTGATAACATAATTATTGCAAAAAATAAAATAAGGCATTGTTAAAAAGCAAACTCATGGCAAGAAGTTTAATAACTGGTATTAAAGAGAATGAACTGAGCCAACACTACCTCGCTATTGTTTCCCTCTCCAGAAATATGACAGGAGGGAAGTATATACAAATAAATACACAACTCTCTTTATTATAATAGAGTGGATAAATTATTTATGATAAAAAGAAAATTTCTTTCACTAATAATTTATGAACTATACTAAAATAATATATTTGTCAATATTTCTGAGATGAGGTGTTGTAATTATTTACACTATTTACATTGTTTGAACTGTTTTCCTCATCTTTGTTGCCATATTCACAACATTTCGACCATTGTATGCTCTGACCTTCTTCAGGTGATTGGAATTTCAGTCTTTATTTTGATCACCAGGGTAGATTGTTTTAGTTCCACAAGTCATGCCTCTTCCAGATGTCTCAGTATCAGTTATCTGCTTTTAACATTTTTTTTTTTTTTTTCATCACTGCTGTAGCTAGGATAAGTGTTGGGTGAATCTAGGGACTTGACCCAAAGAGTTGTGAGTTCAATACCTGTCTACAGCAGAGGTGAAAAACCCAAAAACTTAATAAGTTTAAGCATTAAATTAGTTCAGATTATTTTTTCTTTGTTTTGTTTTTTTTTATTTAAATTCTATTTTATTTTTTCTTTCTTTTTTTTCTTTTTTTTCTTTTTTTTTTTTTTTATGTTTGTTGTGCCTGACAAAAAAAAATGATAAATAACATTTTTATGCTTTATCTCTTCTTTTTTTTTTTTTTTGTCAGGCACAACAAACATATGATAAATAACATTTTTATGGTTTATCTCTTCTTTTTTTTTTTTTTTTGTAGCCCTGAAACCCAACTTTTATAAGTATCCCCTTCCACCAAGAATATTGGCCTCTGTAAATGGGAATGCAACAATTGCATGCCGACCAGAGGCAGTGCCAACACCAAAGATCACTTATTACAAAAACAATCAGCCTTTGTCAGTGTCCTCCGTTTCTGGTCATTTCATTTTAAGTCCTTCTGGAGAACTGACCATCACAAATGCACAAAAATCTGATGAGGGCACATATAAATGTGAAGCAACAAATGATCTCGGAACAAGTTCGAGCGTAACCAATTTGACAGTTGTAAGTAAGTATATTTTATTTATTTATCTCCATCAGCATAGCTCAGAGGAATAAAGTAAGATATATTTTGTTTATTTTTACTTATATAAGGTTGATGCACTATTAAACAATATCTTCTCTTTTTGCATAAGGTACCAATACACCTGTACACACAACCTTTGCAGATAGGATATGCTATGCCACTTTCATGAAATTGAATCATCTACATTTCCCCCAAGTTCCATTAGTAAAGAGGAACTTCCACTCAGCTGTTTTCTCTGCAAACAGCTACTTTGTGAAACTAGTTCTCCCATAGACACTTTTCTTCTCTAATCTCCTTATCTGCATCATCTTTACTTCCTTCTAGTGCCTTTACTCTGTCGATAGGGGCTTCAGAATATGTCAACTAGGTGCACGCTTCAGAGGGTAAAAATCCCCCAAAGAGGCTACTTGTTTTCCCTAGTTGGCGACTCATGGTACCTGAGGACAGGATCTTGGTGGTTGAAGCTTTTAGGAGTTGGGCTATACATATACTCCTAAACTCCAACACACCACCTTGGTCCCTACTTGAGCTAGATGGGTCGTTGAAGAGACCCAATCCAGCCAACTGGCTGCTCAAATCAAACCAAGTCAGACTAAAAAGACAACAAAATGTGCTCGCATTTATCAAACATTAAGCTGACTTACTAAGCATTGACTGTAAGAGTCAATCAGATTGGAAACGAAGGAATCTGACATGACTGTTTCAACTTCTGAGGAAAGCTCATCCTTGGGAAGATAATCCCAGATATAATAGGTACTTGGAACCCTCCCCACATTTAAGTAAACCATTGATGTAACACTGGTAGAATGAGGTGAATGGGAGTTTCTCTCTCATATGGGTCTCTAAGGTGGGTGGGGAGCATGGTTAAGACAACACATTGATACAGAGAGAAACTAATTCTGAAATTCATAGAAATAGAAGCAATAGCAGATAAACTAATAATGAAGTTGTCTCATTTTGTAATAGAAAACAATCTTAGAAAAAAATTCCAACAGATTTCATGATATAAAATTAAGGGTTTACACAGACCAATTTTTAAATTCCTCTAAATGTCTGGTGACAAGCTCTGAATTCTCACTGTGTATCTACATGAAACACAAGAACTAACATTTTTAATTCAAGAATTAAAAACATTGAAAATATCAAAACAAATTGTGAACTTGGAAGCAACCCATACCACTGAACCAAAACTATTCACAAACAATTTAAATCCCACACAAAATTCACTGTCAATAACCTCTCAACAACAAAACACTCAAAACTTCTCAAATAAAAAATTTTACAAACAGAAAACTGAGAGACACAAAACTAAACCTCAATGAAAAACAAAATTGAAATCAAAGAAACAGAATTAAAAGCAAATAAACAGGATGACAACCCACAAAGAAAAAAGAAAATTGAAATGAACTAAAATAATCAAGAATATACAGACACTCTATGAAGAAGTTTGCAAACAAAGAATTTTTTCAATTGGAGTAGATAGATCTATCTCCCGGTTCACACTCCACCCACGTCTATTGAACAGGTTAAGAGGCTCATCCCTTGTTCCCTGTTTAGGATGTGGTTTCTGGCTTTCTCTTTTCCAACCTTTTCACTATTACGCAGCCCCCTGTACATCAGTGGCGTTACCGCCTTGGTCAGGATGATACAATTAAAAAAACAAACAGTATAGAAAGTATGAAATATATAGAATTTTTTTTTTTTTTTTTTTTTTTTTTTAAATCATTTCGCCGCAATCATGGCAGAACTGCCACTGGTGCACAGAGGGTTACATAAGAGGTGAGTGATGAGAAAGAGGAACAAGTTACAGCAGGTGTCAGAGAATAGACAAGAGAGATGAAAACACTGGTTTGAAAAGGACTGCATGAGAGTTGAGTGAAAAGAAAGAACATGATACAAGGGTTGTTAGGGAAAAGATAAGAGATGGCAACTGACATTACATTTAAATTCTTGGAGATTGTTACTGTCAGCGAAGCATGTATACAGGAGGGAATTCTGTAGGTGGAAAGTGTGAGAAAATAAGCTGATAGCATAAAAGTTTTGGTTAAATTTGGTTTCACTATAAAAGGGTGGGACCTAGTCACTAGTCTAGTAGCTTGACTAAATTCATACAGAGGGGTTACCAGGGAGCTATGCTCATCAGAGCAGAAGCCTTATTCAAGGTACTAAAAATAGAAATTTAAAGCCTAAATAACAACTGATGATTCTACTGAATATATATTTTTCAAAAGCTATCAGAAGAATTAGATTTTGTTTTGATGTTTCTATCATTAATATTAATTTAATCTTTGATGTCTATATTTTTCTTTTAACAGCTGGAACTACGATTACCATTCCACCAATGCCAACAACTGTCATTTACAATGAAACTGCAGTCATGAAGTGTTTGGCATCTTACAATGCAAAATTAGATATTTTTTATAGTTGGTCCTTTAATGGTCATAGAATCGATTTCGAATACAACCCTTTCTATGTTCGAGTAAGTAAATTTGAAGTTTGTTTTATTGATATTGCATGAATTTCTGGAAGCAAAAAAAATATGTTTAATCATAAATGACTCTGCAGCTGGACAATACTGCATCCCACAAATTAGTTCCATTCGGCTTGAGTTGTCAGGGTGGCAAAGCCCAGGTCCTGTTGTACTGAGTGACAGAGAGGTGATGAACCCCTTCTCTAGGTCATGATGTAGATTGGGGAGGCTGGATAGTCATGGGCTATCTTAGGCTCAGTTTCAAGACAGGGGAGAGGGGTTGTGATGCAGCATCCTCCACTGGTCTTGTTGGGCAGAATGGTGGGGAGGTGATAGGGCCCAGGCTGAGTGGCAAGGAGGGTGATGAGGTTGGGCTGAGTAGTGTGTGGGAGGTAGGGTGAAAATGAAAAGTAGTTATACCATTATACTGCTATATCGCTTTCATCCTTATAGTGACCTAGTGAAAGTCATAAAACCTCTTAGGCAGATGATCGATGTAAGAGTTGTCATTGGGATTTATGCAGGTAAGTCAGTTATAATCCCACATAATCATATTGTGGCTATTAGCAAGTGCTTTCCATTTGGCATGTAAGATAGGCAGTTTCCAATTAAAGTATATTTTGACATAATTTCAAACTAAACACACAGCCAGATCAGCATCTTAAAAGTGAGTTCTCACATGGCCAGCTCTGGGTAGCCATAGACACACTCTGGAAACCTGGGAGGCTAAGAATATTAAGATGTCAAATAAATAGAAAAAAAATATACATCATGCTATTTATTCAAAACTGCATTCGACACCAAGGCCTCTGATTGAGAGGTTGTGAAGAGCATGGAACCACCTCTTAATTGCTGTTGTTCCCAGGTCCACCCTGACCCAGAGTGGTAGCACCTGTTAGGGTCCCAGCTATGGGCAAATGGTTAATCGCCTAACTGGGGTCAAAACACTATTAAAATATAAAATAGAATTTTCTAGAAATATATACATAAAAATAGACTTCTATAGAAAGATATACATTTTTGAAGGAAACATTATCATGACACATTTTTGAAGGAAAACATTATCAGACATTTTTGAAGGAAACATTATCATGACACATTTTTGAAGGAAACATTATCAAGGACATGTTTTTGAAGGAAACATTATTTTTGAAGGAAAACATTATCATGACACATTTTTGAAGGAAACATTATCATGACATTTTTGAAGGAAACATTATCATGACATTTTTGAAGGAAACATTATCATGGACATTTTTGAAGGAAACACATCATGACACATTTTTGAAGGAAACATTATCATGACACATTTTAGCTTTGAAACATTATCAAGGACATATTTTTGAAGGAAACATTATCATGACACATTTTTGAAGGAAACATTATCATGACACATTTTTGAAGGAAACATTATCATGACACATTTTTGAAGAAAATAAATTCTCAGCAAAACATTTCTTTTGAAGAAACAATTCTCAGCAAAACATTTTTGAAGAAAAACAATTCTCAAAGCAAAACATTTTTGAAGAAAACAATTCTCAGCAAAACATTTTTGAAGAAAACAATTCTCAGCAAAACATTTTTGAAGAAAACAATTCTCAGCAAAACATTTTTGAAGAAAACAATTCTCAGCAAAACATTTTTGAAGAAAACAATTCTCAGCAAAACATTTTTGAAGAAAACAATTCTCAGCAAAACATTTTTGAAGAAAACAATTCTCAGCAAAACATTTTTGAAGAAAACAAATTCAGCAAAACATTTTTGAAGAAAACAATTCTCAGCAAAAATTTTTGAAGAAACAATTCTCAGCAAAACATTTGAAGAAAATAATTCTCAGCAAAACATTTTTGAAGAAAACAATTCTCAGCAAAAATATTTTGAAGAAAATAATTTTCAGCAAAACATTTTTGAAGAAAACAATTCTCAGCAAAACATTTTTGAAGAAAACAATTCTCAGCAAAACATTTTTGAAGAAAACAATTCTCAGCAAAACATTTTTGAAGAAAACAATTCTCAGCAAACATTTTTGAAGCGCAAAAACATTTTTTGAAGAAAAACACCTCAGCAAAACATTTTGAAGAAAACAATTCTCAGCAAAACTTTTGAAGAAAACAATTCTCAGCAAACATTTTTGAAGAAACAATTTCAGCAAAACATTTTGAAGAAAACAATTCTCAGCAAAACATTTTTGAAGAAAACAATTCTCAGCAAAACTTCTTGAAGAAAACAATTCTCAGCAAAACATTTTTGAAGAAAACAATTCTCAGCAAAACATTTTTGAAGAAAACAATTCTCAGCAAAACATTTTTGAAGAAACAATTCTCAGCAAAACATTTTTGAAGAAAACAATTCTCAGCAAAACATTTTTAAAGAAACAATTTCTACAAAACATTTTTAAAACAATTCTCAGCAAAACATTTTTGAAGAGAACAATTTTGGAAAACATTTTTGAAGAAAACAATTCTCAGCAAAACATTTTTGAAGAAAACAATTCTCAGCAAAACATTTTTGAAGAAAAACAATTCTCAGCAAAACATTTTTGAAGAAAATTTCTCAGCAAACATTTTTGAAGAAAACAATTTTCAGCAAAACATTTTTGAAGCTTGAAAACAATTCTCAGCAAAACATTTTTGAAGAAAACAATTCTCAGCAAAATTTTTGAAGAAACAATTCTCAGCAAAACATTTTGAAGAAAACAATTTTCAGCAAACATTTTTGAAGAAAACAATTTCTAGCAAAACATTTTTGAAGAAAACAATTGCTAAAACATTTTGAAGAAAACACCAGCAAAACATTTTTGAAGAAAACACCAGCAAACATTTTTGAAGAAACAAATTGCTAAAACATTTTTGAAGAAAAATAATTCTCAGCAAAACATTTTTTGAAACAATTTTCAGCAAAACATTTTTGAAGAAAACAATTTTCAGCAAAACATTTTTTGAAGAAAACAATTTTCAGCAAAACATTTTTGAAGAAAATGAATTTCAAACATTTTAGAAGAAAACAATTTCAGCAAAACATTTTTGAAGAAAAACAATTTTCAAAGCAAAACATTTGAAAACAATTCTCAGCAAAACATTTTTGGAAGAAAACAATTTCAGCTTCTTGAAGAAACAATTCTCAGCAAACATTTTTGAAGAAAACAATTTCAGCAAAACATTTTGAAGAAAACAATTCTCAGCAAAACATTTTTTAAGAAAACACTCCTCAGCAGCTTTGAAGAAAACAATTCTCAGCAAAGAGCTGAAACAATTCTCAGCAAAACATTTGAAACAATTTCAAAACATTTTTGAAGAAAAAACAATTCTCAGCAAAACATTTTTGAAGAAAAACAATTCTCAACATTTTTGAAGAAAACAATTCTCAGCAAAACATTTTTGAAGAAAACAATTCTCATTTTTAAAGAAAATAATTCTTTGAAGAAAACAATTCAGCAAAACATTTTTGAAGAAAACAATTGCAAAACATTTTTGAAGAAAACAATTCTCAGCAAAACATTTTTGAAGAAAACAATTCTCAAAGCAAAACATTTTTGAAGAAAACAATTCTCAGCAAAACATTTTTGAAGAAAACAATTCTCAGCAGAAGAAAACACCAGCAAAACATTTTTGAAGAAAACAATTCTCAGCAAAATATTTTTGAAGAAAACAATTGCCAGCAAAACATTTTTGAAGAAAACAATTCTCAGCAAAACATTTTTGAAGAAAACAATTCTCAGCAAAACATTTTTGAAGAAAACAATTCTCAGCAAAACATTTCTGAAGAAAACAATTCTCAGCAAAAATATTTGAAGAAACAATTCTCAGCAGTTTTTGAAGAAAACAATTCTCTACAAAACATTGAAAACAATTTCAGCAAAACATTTTGAAGAAAACAATTCTCAGCAAAACATTTTTGAAGAAAACAATTCTCAGCAAAACATTTTAAAGAAAACAAATTTCAGCAAACATTTTTGAAGAAAACAATTTCAGCAAAACATTTTTGAAGAAAACAATTCTCAGCAAAACATTTTGAAGAAAAACAATTTCAGCAAAACATTTTTGAAGAAAAACAATTCTCAGCAAAACTTGAAGAAAACAATTCCTCAGCAAAACATTTTTGAAGAAAACAATTCTGCAAAACATTTTGAAGAAAAACAATTTTCAGCAAAACATTTTTGAAGAAAACAATTCTCAGCAAACATTTTGAAGAAAACAATTCTCAGCAAAACATTTTGAAGAAAAACACTTAGCAAAGGTTTTCTAAAACAAAATGAATAAAAACAAAAACTTTTCATTAAAATCTGACTAAACCAACCTTTTCACTATAGCCGAACGTTAAAAAAAAAACAAACCATAAAACACCGCTTTTTGGCATTAAGAGGTTGATATGCCATTAAACAAAACTCAAAAGCTATTTATTTAGGGTTCTTTCATGATCAAAAAAATTTCTAATAGAAAATTTTCTATGATGTATGATCAGAACTATAAGATTTTAATGCAAAATATTTAATGTACTCCATTGACAATCAAGAAACATGAAATATGGAAAAGCACAGATGAATTTTTTATTACTACTTTCAATACATGTCAATATTTTTGAGATGAGATATTGTAACTATTTACACTATTTACATCATTCGGGTGATTGTTCTCATCTTTGCCATATTTCCAATGTTTCGGCAATTGTAAACTCCAACCTTCTTCAGGTGATATTAGTCGGAATTTCAAACCAAGCTCTTTATTTCTAACTAATATCACCTAAAGAAGGTCAGGTGTACAACTGCCAAAACATTGGTAGGACACAGGGGTAGATTGTTCTACTTCCATGTGCCATGCCTCTTTTTGGATATCTTGGTAGCAGTTAATACTCCTTAGTAACTCAACTCACCAAATTTTTGAACTTGAAAAAGTATTGAACTCACAACTCATTAGTCCTGGGTATGACAGTAAACTGCATCTGGCAGCAAGGCCTCTGATTGGGAAGTTGTGAAGAGCATGGGATCAGCTCTTAATTGCTGTTGTTCCCAGGTTCACCCTGACCTAGAGTGGTAGCACCTGTTAAGGTCCCAGCTATGGGCAAATAGTTAACCCTCCAAACTGGGATTCAAAACACTATGAAAGTATAAAAATAGACTTTTATAGAAAAACTAGCAGTATAGCCTGGCGTTGCTCGGGTGTAATGAAAGCTTTAAAACTAATCCATGGTCCTGGAGCTCAGACTCTTTGAACATTGGCACAAAAGACTAAAAAGCAATAGTTGTTTCCAGTTAAAGCGAAACTGTAGCCTGAAAGAAAAATGAATGGAGTAAGTCAAATTTTGATTTCCTGGTATCTAAGTCCTCTGAGTAAATGGTATCATAGCTGAGACTAAGAACTACAATTATACCTACTTAGAGCCAAACCTGAAGCAAAAACTAAAATAAAAGGGTTGAAAAAAATATAGACATACAGGCAGATAAAGACACACACACACAAACATCTTGCCTTATATATATATATTATCGATTTTCTGCACTATTGTAAGAACTGCTACCTTGAAACTTCTGAATATCACGTCTTATGTTTTTGTCTATGAGTATCAAATTTGATTAAAATCGGACCACTCCTTCTATTACCCGATTTTTTTCGATTATCAATTTTTGATATTTATCGGGGGTACCTTGACACAAAATCTAGCTAAGAACACTCAGACACTTATAGTACAACTGTGTAAATTTTCAAGAAAATCGGTTCAGCTGTTTCAGAGTCTATAGGTAACGGATACACATACATACACACACACACACACACAAAGTTCCATTTTTAAGTAAGTTTAGATAGATATACAGTTTTGAAGGAAAAATATTACCAACAATACATTATTCTTACATAATTACCTCTATCTCTCGTCAGATGTATTTTTTTTTTTTTTTTTTTATTTTGTAGGGAACAGGTATCAGCCGTGGTGATATCTATATCAGAAATGCTATGTATAGACATGAAGGTATTTATAGATGCACAGTTCAAACCATTGTTAACAGTGTTTGGAGTGAGGCTTTTCTTACCGTCAAAGGTCAGTCCCTTTTGGTATATGTATTTTTTTGTCTTTTCTTTTTTACATCTTGCTGTTCATTTTAATTTTTTATTTTTTTGTCTATATTTCTGAGAGGAGCTATTGTAATTATTTACATTATTATTCAAACTGTTGTCCTCGTCTTTATTCCCATATTTGCAAAGTCCTGTCTTGTATGCTCTGACCTTCCAGTGATTGGAATATCAAATGGAACATTTTATTTTGATCATGGGGGTAGATTGTTCTCATTCCATGAGTCTTGCTACTTGGGGATGTCTTAGTAATCTCCTTTTTAACTAAAATGAGTACGATTTTGTTCTTTATTGCCATATTTGCATTTTTTCAGCCATTGTGCACTCTGGCCTTCTTTGGTTGCTAGGAATTTCAAACTGCACCCTTTATTTCAGTCACTGGGGTATATCATTCTCATATAAAGGGTTCAGTTTGAAATTGCTAGCACCTGAAGAATGCCAAAACATCATTAACATGGCAATAAAGATTACGACATCTGTCAAAACAATGTAAATAATGTAGTTTATAGAAATCCCAATAAAGTTTTATATTTGTAAAATGTAAACATTTACTGAAAATAGATTTGTTTATGCATTTCACCATTCAAAGCTTCATGAGATCAAAAACCAAAAGAATGAAATATGTGTATTTGTGCTTTTATATATATATATATATAGTCATCTGCAGACAGATCTGTTTCGCTGTATCACAGCTCATCAGTACAGTTAGACTCCGACTGCTTTTTTTATCCAGGATTGAAACCCGACTGAAATGGTGTCAGTCGGCATCTCTACCCCTGGGCTATGGGCATTCGGTGGAAGCAGGCAGACTTTTTAGTGCATATCATTATACGTGCCCAATAGCTAGAGCACTCTAAATCATTTCACCGAATGAGCGATGCGGTCATCACTATGTTATATATATATATATATATATATATATATAGTGATGATCCACTTATACTCTCTTAATAATGTATAGGAAAAACTACTAAAAAGTTGTAAGTTTAAAAATATATATTTTTCATAGTATTTATTTATTTCTATAATTATATTTGATATTTCAGACCATCCTCGGCCTTTCATCAGTTTTCTGATGAAAGGCTGAGGACGGTCTGAAATATCAAATATAATAATAAAAATAAATAAATAAATAAATACTGTGAGAAAAATACATTTTTAAACTTACAACTTTTTAGTAGTTTTTCCTATATATATATATATATATATATATATTATCCTATGTTTCACTCACAACTCTGATTTATATTATTTGAACTATTGTTAGAAATTTCAAACCAAACCCTTTATTACAATCACTGGAGTATATCATTCTTATTCTTTTGTGTGAAATGTAGACAAAAATATAAATGTTGACCAGTTTATCCATAATTTTTATTTCTATGTCCAACTAACTGGAAAAGTAAAAATAAAACTGAATTCACCAAAATTAGTTCAAGTGAATTCTTGTCGCTTAAATATATTTATGCAAAAAAATTTCTAATTCCAGGTCCTCCAGGAGAGCCTCAGGGTTTAAAAGTAACCAAGTTTGTCCCCAATAATGACCCACGAATTAACCTCGATTCTCGATCAGTCTTGTTGACCTGGATGAGCGAGGTAGACCATGGCAGTCCTGTGATTTATTACTCTGTTGAGTTCAAAACAGCATTTGCTAACAAGTGGACACTTGCTTCAGCCCTGATGGGTTTCAATTCAGGTAAACCTTGTTCTTTCATAATTTTTTTTTTTTTTTTAATGATATCACCCCAAGCAAGGTGGTGATGCCACTGATGCGCATGGGGCTACTTAAAAGTAGAATGATAGGAAAAAAAGAAAGCTGGGAGCCACATCCTAAACAGGAAACAAGGGATGAGCCTCTTCACTTGTTCAATAGACGTTGGTGGAGTGTGAACCGGGCAATAGTTAAGTCTATCTACTCCAATTTATGTATCTTTTAAGGGTGTTGAGTTTTTAATATAAAGTACATTATAAAGGTTATCAGTGTAAGGATACAAAAGATGTTTGTTTTCCTTTCATTATCATGTGATGGCCACTTAGTGACATCACTTCATACAGTGATGAAAGTGGCAGTCATTCAGCTTCCAGAAACCAAACAGAGCAATCACTTTCTTAGATCGGGTCCCTTGGCCCTGGCTCAGATTAAATCTACTTCAGCCATGTGGTGTAGCTTATAAGCCCATGTTGCTGTTTTCCTATAGAAATATATCTTCACCAGATAGAAAAAAAATATCTCCAGCTCACAGTCCTCATGTCGGGAAAAACCCAGGACTCACCATTTCCAGATTATGTCAACACTAATGACATATAAGATGGATATGACCCACTCAAATCTGTATCCTAAATATAGCTTCTTCAGAAAAACAAAGTAATCTCTCTTTATGTGATATTTCAAGATGCATCAACATCTTGCAATAATTTTTTCTTTTTAGTTTTTTAACGGTAGCAACAAAGATAAATTTCATTTTTATTACATACTCATTTTCCATAATAAAAAAAATTACAAATGACAATGATTAATCGTCATCTCATAACTTTATCACTATGTTTCTGAAGAACAAACCTCTCCATCTTCTTCATAAGTTTATTGATCTGTGTTATCATCATGGAAATTCAAATTGAAGCTTTTAATTTACAGGGTCAGATTTTTCTGCTTCCACTGACCATGTTTAAGGATATCTACAACTTTTCCCTGTCAAGTTAATCTTTTGCCTGCTCAAGTCCAAGGATTGAATTCCTAATTATTTTGGTAACCAAATTCACAAACCAATGCTTCAATCTGATATTCTATTGTCTTTTGAAGAATGTTAAGTTTTCAAACCAGAAATTCATACAGAAATGTATATTTGAAATCAAGATATCAAAACAATAGAACTTGAACAGATTAAACAAAAGAAAACAAATTATTTCAAGTTATTTTGAAAAAGAAAAATGGATCTACAAGAATATCACTTCTTTATTTTGAAAATAGCTTTTAATTGCATGCAACTGTCTGTTCATTTTTGTCTCTTAACCACACTTCTGCTTGTCATTTTCCATAGTAATTTTTCCTTTTTTTTTTCATTTGCTTTGCATCCGTTTTTACTTTAGATTCTTTTGCCCCCTTCTTTCTGTAGATTCTTTTGCCCCCTTCTTTCTGTAGATTCTTTTGCCCCCTTCTTTCTGTAGATTCTTTTTCCCCCTTCTTTCTGTAGATTCTTTTTCCCCCTTCTTTCTGTAGATTCTTTTTCCCCCTTCTTTCTGTAGATTCTTTTTCCCCCTTCTTTCTGTAGATTCTTTTTCCCCCTTCTTTCTGTAGATTCTTTTTCCCCCTTCTTTCTGTAGATTCTTTTTCCCCCTTCTTTCTGTAGATTCTTTTTCCCCCTTCTTTCTGTAGATTCTTTTTCCCCCCTTCTTTCTGTAGATTCTTTTTCCCCCCCTTCTTTCTGTAGATTCTTTTTCCCCCCTTCTTTCTGTAGATTCTTTTTCCCCCCCTTCTTTCTGTAGATTCTTTTTCCCCCCCTTCTTTCTGTAGATTCTTTTGCCTCCCCTTCTTTCTGTAGATTCTTTTGCCTCCCCTTCTTTCTGTAGATTCTTTTGCCTCCCCTTCTTTCTGTAGATTCTTTTGCCTCCCCTTCTTTCTGTAGATTCTTTTGCCTCCCCTTCTTTCTGTAGATTCTTTTGCCTCCCCTTCTTTCTGTAGATTCTTTTGCCTCCCCTTCTTTCTGTAGATTCTTTTGCCTCCCCTTCTTTCTGTAGATTCTTTTGCCTCCCCTTCTTTCTGTAGATTCTTTTGCCTCCCCTTCTTTCTGTAGATTCTTTTGCCTCCCCTTCTTTCTGTAGATTCTTTTGCCTCCCCTTCTTTCTGTAGATTCTTTTGCCTCCCCTTCTTTCTGTAGATTCTTTTGCCTCCCCTTCTTTCTGTAGATTCTTTTGCCTCCCCTTCTTTCTGTAGATTCTTTTGCCTCCCCTTCTTTCTGTAGATTCTTTTGCCTCCCCTTCTTTCTGTAGATTCTTTTGCCTCCCCTTCTTTCTGTAGATTCTTTTGCCTCCCCTTCTTTCTGTAGATTCTTTTGCCTCCCCTTCTTTCTGTAGATTCTTTTGCCTCCCCTTCTTTCTGTAGATTCTTTTGCCTCCCCTTCTTTCTGTAGATTCTTTTGCCTCCCCTTCTTTCTGTAGATTCTTTTGCCTCCCCCTCTCTTTCTGTAGATTTTTGCCCCCCCCTCTCTTTCTGTAGATTCTTTTGCCCCTCTTCTTTCTGGTCATTTGCCTTACGCACCCCCCCCTTTTCCCCCCTGTCATTTGCCTTACGCACCCCCTTTTCCCCCCTGTCATTTGCCTTACGCACCCCCCTTTTCCCCCCCTGTCATTTGCCTTACGCACCCCCTTTCCCCCCTGTCATTTGCTTTTCAATTACTTCCTTTTGTCACCTCCTTTTTCCTTCTATTTGTTACAATGGCTTTTTTTTTTTCTTCAGAAATCCCAGTCACCAAAGTATTTCTTTTCAACAATGATATGAAAGCCACAGTCATTCCTAATTTGTCTCCAGCTTCTATTTACAAATTCCGTATAAAAGCAATCAACAAATATGGTGTTGGGAGGAACAGTTTCCCTACTGGTAAGTTCTAATCAAATTTTATCTTATTGTTTAAACAAAATTGAAGACTCAAAAACACAGAATATGTTTTCCTTTATTTATTTTACTTACCTTCATTAATCATCACCAAACCATTTTTCACTTAAAGTTCTTTGCCTTTCTATCATCCCTTGATGACAATATGGTGGTGGGGTGACCATAGATTTGTGTCCAAGCTGTGTCATCAAGGAAATTAGTCTTGTGGCATACACACTGAGATAGGTGAGGCACTGTCATGAATGTCCCTGACCTTTATGCATCTCCATATGACAGTTTCTTTGAAATGAATGTTACTTCTATTTTAGTTAATAAGGACCATACCTAACTTGACTCCCTCTTCCCTTTCTCATAGTGCACAAATTTATCAGGTAGACAAAGTCCTAGTGGTTTTTCTTTAGAATATCAGCCAAGAATTATCTCCAATTTAAAATATTCAATTGCTGCCTGTAAGAAAAATGCTTCTCAAGTCTGTAGAAAGTGTCACCTGTGTGCCCTGTTTTTTAAGAAAGCTGGTGAGCACATATACCTGTCACAATATCAACACACAGTTCCTGAGTGATAAGCAGTATTAATATTGCCCTGCTACATCCACTGCTGATATCTTTGTTACTACCTGCAGAATTAGTGAGAGACCAGACAATAAAATTATTACCAGCACCTTTTTCCCTATGATATATCAAAGGCCTTTAACAGAGTGTAACATCAGGAACTGCTATGTAAACTCTCCAGCTTTGAAAATTTTTTTTTTTTAATTGATCTCACCCTAAGCAAGGCAGTATGGGAGGACTATAAATAGTGATTGACATTGCATTTAAATTTGAAGATTAAAATTGGCTTGAAAACATGGAGCCAGAAGAGTTCCACAAGTGAGAAGTTACAGCGATTTGGTTCTGGGTATGACGGTAAATTGCATCCGGCAGCAAGGCCTCTGATTGGGAGATTGTGAGAAGCATGGAACCACCTCTTTATTGTTATTGTTCCCAAGTTCACTCTGACCCGGAGTGGTAGCACCTGTTAGGGTCCCAGCTATGGGCAAATAGCTAGCACCCAAACTGGGGTCAAAACACTATGAAAGTATGTACTTTTATACAAATCTAAACATAAAAATACTTTTATAAAAAAATATACATTTTTTGAAAAAAAATTACTACCACAACACATTTTTGATTGAAAAAATATTCTCAGCAAAACATTTTTGAATACAACACTAGACTTTCTTTTTTCTAAAATAAAAAAGAATGAAAACAAAAAATTTTCATTAAAATCTGACTAAATCAACCTTCTCACTATAACCGAACATTTAAAAAAATACTTTAAAACACCACCTTTTTAGCATTAAATAACCCACAGATGTGCTGATATGCCATTAAACAAAACTCACTCATTCATACTCAACTGCAATTTGATGAGATTTTGATACCAGTCTAGCATTGTTAGGTTAAGGTTAGGTACCATAATGAACAGTTCATCTGAACAATTACCATGAAAGTATTTATAGAAAAGGCAGAGAGGCAACCTTACTGCAGTTGGGAAGTAACTTTAAACTTTTAGCATTCAACCTACCCCCATAAATACCAAAAGAGACATGACTGACTGGGCAGAAGATTATCTTGTAGTAGGTTGCCATTGCTTTCTGCAGTAGGTTGCCAGCCAAGGCTATAGAACCCAATTTGTCCTGCCATTTAACTCATAGCTGGAGGAAGAAGAGATAGATTATATTACATTATTATATTAAGTATAATTAGTGGGTAATCAGTTTATTACTTCATAACAATAGAAAACTGATCCCCCACTTTATACCCAGTAAAAGTTTTAATTATGTTTCCAACTATTATATTCAGTCAGTCAGTTTAGGGCCATAGGTGATACATGCTTGGGCGATCATATCTCGAAAGATATGCCTGACTGGGGAGATTATCCCGCGGTAGGTTGCCATTGCTTTCTGTGGTTGACTGGTTGCCAGCCAAAGCTATAGAACCCAATCTGTCTTGTTGTTTAACTCATAAATGGAGGGAAGAGACAGATTAATACCTTTCCCAAGGGTATTTGTGCGTAAGTGAATGCAAGGAATTCAACTGGAATTTGAAGTTCGCACTCCGATTTGTCATTCCTAGTCAATATCCACTGCACATCCTAATTTAGTACTGCATTTAAATTGAAATATCTAGGTGCCATCTGGAAGAGCTCTCTTAATTAGCATGCCCTTTCTAAAAGACAGAGCTTTGAAAGTAATTATTAATTGCCAACCATTGGAAGCCTATAAGATTGGAGTAGATAGACTAAACTATCGCCCGGTTCACACTCCACCCACGTCTATTGAACAGGTGAAGAGGCTCATACCTTGTTCCCTGTTTAGGATGTGGTTTCCGGGTTTCTTTTTTCCAATCTTTTCACTCTTTTCTTTTTTTTTTTCAATTGGAGTAGATGGACTAAACTATCGCCCAGTTCACACTCCACCCACGTCTATTGAACAGGTGAAGAGGCTCATCCCTTGTTTCCTGTTTAAGATGCGGTTTACGGCTTTCTCTTTTTCCAATCTTTTCACTCTTTTCTTTTTTTCAATTGGATTAGATAGACTAAACTATCGCCCTGTTCACACTCCACCCACATCTATTGAACAGGTGAAGAGGCTCATACCTTGTTCCCTGTTTAGGATGTGGTTTCCGGGTTTCTTTTTTCCAATCTTTTCACTCTAACGTAGCCCCTATGCGCATCAGTGGTGTTACCACCTTGCTCAGGGTGATATGATTAACAAAGATCAATGCTAGTGTATCCCAGAGTTCTCTTATGCCTTTTTCCTACTGTATATTAATGATTTACCTAAGAGTATAATCTGGTAATTGAGTATTTATGTGGATGATATAAAAGTTTGTAGGCACACATCCAAAAATCAGAACCTAGTAGCTCATCTATTGCAACCAAGGCACCAGAAAGAAAAAAATAACTGGCTTTTAAAATTCACTACAGCTCAAACCAAACTAGTGACTGTCCACCACCACCAAGCAGACACTGACCTTCCACCCAACATGATGGATAGGTGTTCTCTCAAGAAGACCCCTTGCATTGAATGTCTATTAGGACACAAGCCAAGTGGAACTCATATATCTAATCTACTTCAGAAGGAACGCAGTACATAGATTTTTTGACTAGTTGTCTGTCATGATTAAGGTTGTCTAGTGTTCATTAAAAGCTTTTTGAGGGAGTCATTCAATGGGTCTGCCTAAATTTCTAATTAAACCCAGAATGTTAATTTGTTTTAAATATTTCTAACTCAAATTTTCTTAATCTTGGAATTATTTCAAATTTTTGTTCACATCTTGGTTGATATAGGTGTTATAATAGACACAACGTTTCAACCAAGGACCCTCTGGTCATCATCAGGTGTCCATAGATTGGCTGGTGTGGAATCTCTCATTAATTATTGTGAAATATCCTGTGAAATCAATTATTATTCTTTCATGTTGGATTTTTGTTCGTCACTATCAAGTCCAAGTATAGAACTCATGACAACTAGATGATACTTACACATGTATAACCAACAACTATATCCACTATGCCACCGTCCCGAAGGTGTATTTTTGGAGTCTTTTATATTTAGTGTCAGATGGATTTTGGCAACTGGTTTATGTTAGTGGGTTCGTGTCACGTAATTTGTATTCATTTCTGAGATGAGTAGTTTTCAATAATCTTGGAATTATACATGTTATATCATCTAAACTTATTTATAAATGGAACTTTGTGTGTTCATTACCTATAGACTCCAAAACAGTTGAACTGATTTTCTTGAAAATTCACACAGTTGTACTATAAGCATCTGTAAGTGTTCTTAGTTAGGTTTTGTGTCGAGGTACTCCCCATAAATATCAAATCAAAAAAATCGGGTTATAGAAGTGGTCCGATTTTAATCAAATTTGATACACTCATAGACAGCCGTAAGAAACAATATTCAGAAGTTTCAAGGTTGCAGTTCTTACAATATTGCAGAAAATCAATAATTATATATATATATATATATATACACATATATAAAAGGCAAGATGTTTGTGTGTTTGTTTATCTGCCTGTATTTCTGTATTTTTTCAACCCTTTTAAGTTTTTGCTTCGAGTTTAGTGCTAAGTAGGTATAATTGTAGTTCTTAGTCTCAGCCATGATACCATTTTAGCCTTCAAAATTCAGTTTACGATGAAAAAAACTTATTTGATATCAATGACAGGAAATCAAAATTTAACTTACATCCATTCATTTTTCTTTCAGTCTACAGTTTTGCTTTAACTGGAAACAACTATTGCTTTTTAGTCTTTCATGTCAAAGAGTCTGAGCTCCAGGACTATGGATTAGTTTTAAAGCTTTCATTAAACCCAAGCAATGCCAGACTATACTGCTAGTAATAATATAATCCAGTTGTCAAAATTCATCTGACACTGAATATAAAAGATATAGATTGGCTGATTGGGAAATATTCTGTGAAATCAATTATTGTTCTTTCATGTTGAAATTTGGAACTCTCACGACCAAGTCCAAGGATCGAACTCATGACCACTAGATGATACTAACACATGTATAACCAACTACTATATCCACTATGCCACTGTCCTGAAGCGGAGTATTTTGGGAACCTTTTATATTCAGTGTCAGATGAATTTTGACAACTGGATTATATTATTACTAGCAGTATAGTCTGGCATTGCTTGGGTTTAATGAAAGCTTTAAAACTAATCCATAGTCCTGGAGCTCAGACTCTTTGACATGAAAGACTAAAAAGCAATAGTTGTTTCCAGTTAAAGCAAAACTGTAGACTGAAAGAAAAATGAATGGATGTAAGTTAAATTTTGATTTCCTGTCATCGATATCAAATAAGTTTTTTTCATCGTAAACTGAATTTTGAAGGCTAAAATGGTATCATGGCTGAGACTAAGAACTACAATTATACCTACTTAGCACTAAACTCGAAGCAAAAACTTAAAAGGGTTGAAAAAATACAGAAATACAGGCAGATAAATAAACACACAAACATCTTGCCTTTTATATATATATGTGTGTGTGTATATATATATATATATATATATATATATATATATATAATTATTGATTTTCTGCAATATTGTAAGAACTGAAACCTTGAAACTTCTGAATATTGTTTCTTACGGCTGTCTATGAGTGTCTATCAGCCAATCTATGGACACTTGATGATAAGAGGGTATTTGGTTGAAACGTTGTGTCTATTATAACACCTATATCCACCAAGATGAGAACAAAAATTTGAAATAATTTCAAGATTATTGAAAATTACTCATGTCAGAAATAAATACAAATCAAATTTTCTTGTCAGCATCTAAATGGTGATGCTAAAAGGACACATCTAACATCATCAATCATGTAGTCCAGTTGGTTGAAATGTGCAGTGAAATTGAAGTTGTCTTTAATTTTTATTTTTTTTATTTACTTTTATATAATTTTTTAATATTTTTTAATTAGTTTTTTTTTTTCCTGTTGACTTTTATACCAGTTTTGCTGCTTTGCATTTTTTGCAAAAAAAAAAATGTTATCTATTACATGCGGATGTGCGTTGTGGTGCAGTGGATATTGGCTCGGAACAAGAAATCAGGGAGCCGAGTTCGAATTCCAGTTGAATTCATTGCATTCACTTATGCGCAAATACCCTTGGGAAAGGTATTAATCTGTCTCTTCCTTCCAGTTATGGGTTAAATAACAGGACAAATTGGGTTTTATAGCCTTGGCTGGCAACCAGTCTACCGTAGAAAACAATGGCAAACTACTGCGGGATAATCTTCTGCCCAGTAAGTCACGTCTCTTTCGAAACATGATCGCCCAAGCATGTATCACGTATGGCACTTAACTGACTGATTACATTTGAACTTTGGCATAAAAATGCTATTGGTGTTAATGTTTAGAAACTTGGCAGCGGGGCTTATTAGACTTGACCTTGCCTTGCAAAGTAGTTGATTTGGGTAGTCTAGATTATGAAAGAAGTGATTTACATTTAGATTTTTTCCTGATAAGTGGGTTTTCACTAAGTACATTTATTAATTGGGAGGTCAGGCTTTTGATACTGGAAATAATTTAGTAATATAACCTTGTGAAAGTTGTCATCAAAATCACAGAAATTCTGGAATTTTTCATTTTGTAGGTTAAATGAATATTTGTAGTAGGTGAAAGCGTGCATTTTTTGGGGGGTTTTTTTGTTTTTTTTGTTGTTGTTGTTTTTTTGTTTTTTTTGTTGTTGTTGTTTTTTTGTTTTTTTTTGTTGTTGTTGTTTTTTTGTTTTTTTTTGTTGTTGTTGTTTTTTTGTTTTTTTTTGTTGTTGTTGTTTTTTTGTTTTTTTTTGTTGTTGTTGTTTTTTTGTTTTTTTTTGTTGTTGTTGTTTTTTTGTTTTTTTTGTTGTTGTTGTTTTTTTGTTTTTTTTGTTGTTGTTTTTTTGTTTTTGTTGTTGTTGTTTTTTTGTTTTTTTTGTTGTTGTTGTTTTTTTGTTTTTTTGTTGTTGTTGTTTTTTTGTTTTTTTTGTTGTTGTTGTTTTTTTGTTTTTTTTGTTGTTGTTGTTTTTTTGTTTTTTTTTGTTGTTGTTGTTTTTTTGTTTTTTTTGTTGTTTTTTTTGTTGTTTGTTGTTGTTTTGTTGTTGTTGTTTTTGACACTGCTTTGTTTTGTGTGCTGTCCTGTCCAGTTGAATTCGTTGCATTCACTTAATATATTAATCTCTTCTTCCAAGCTATGGGTTAAATAGAACAGATTGGGTTCTATAGCCTTGGTTAGCAACCAGTCTACTGCAAGAAGTAATGGTAACCTACTGCAGGATAATCTTCTGCCCAGTCAGTCATGTCTCTTTTGAGAGATGATTGCGCAAGCGTGTATCACATATGGCACTTAAATGACTAACTGACTTGTCCTGCCCAGAAATAAAATGAGATATAGTTGATGCCAAATAGAACGAGACATTGATTAAGTTGATGTTTACACTTTTCATTGATATGTATATATATGGTAAAAATGATATTTTGAATTTTAGTATTTTATGATTGGGAATTATTATTGAACAATATATGAAAAGTTTCTTTGATCTTCATTTTTTTTTATTTTTTTTTTTTTAATTAGATTGGATCAGAATGCCATCTGACCTTCCAACCAAAGCTCCAGAGGAAGTTGGTGGGGGAGGTGGCAAAGTTCGGACACTGACTATTAACTGGAAAGTAAGTTTTCTTTGTCTGAAAAAGCTTATATTTCTGCTTGACCAACTGTTAGTAAATTAGTGTGCATCTTATCCCTTGCCATTAGTAAATAATACTCGATTATTCTGTTTTGATTATGACGAAAGATAGCAGAAAAGATAGATTGGAAACGCTATTTGGTTTGAGTGAGAAAAAAAATTTATAGAAGAGATGTGAAATAATGCTCTCATTTCAGTGAAATGAAAACTTTGTTTGAATCTTTTCATTTGTACTCTCTTATTTCTTTAAAAATGACCTGCACTCATACTTATGATTGTTATTGTGAGCCATTAAACTCATTGTTATGGTGAAACACACCTATTCGATAGTGAATACTGTTCCACCTAATTTAAGTAGGAGTAGTAAGAGGAACGAGGGTCAGTCAATGTTGGACGATAGTTGACAGTCAAATACGAAAGTTGTCAATGACCTGGCAAGATTATGCTGCGTAAAACATATTATATCAAGTTCCTAGCACTTTGTATGTCAAACCTGTTAGGACCGACTTTAGCACAAATACTAGCCTCCACGGTGAAAATAAATCCACAGCATATATTTAACAATGTAATAGGGGAATTTCCACATATTTTAATGTTGCAGAATTTTAAGGAGTTTATTTAGATATTAGTTTAGTTGATTCATTGAAAAATGCAATTTGTGCATGTACTGCTAGTTTTACTGACAATGTTTATATCACATTTTTTTTTAATGTTATTTATCCATAAATCAAGCAGCAACAAATATTCTTATCAAAAATTTAGAAGATAGAAAATTTGCAATTAAATTTCTCAAGTTTGATACATTTTTAGAATGTTTAAAACAATTATACTTTTTCTTTGTACTCTTATTCTCTGTACTCATTGTGTTCTTCATTCTTCATGCTCATTTTTATCTTCTTCGTTGTGCTTGTTGTTGTCTCCTTCGACGCCGCACTCTTTCCTCGTCGTCTTCGATGCCACACTCTTTTTGTTATTGTCATACTGCTTCTCTTTGATTAGTTTTTGTTGCCACCCCATTCCTCTTTCTCTTAATACCATTTTCTTCACTTTGTGACCCAATCATTTTTCTTTTCGTCTTCACCCTATTTTTTCTCTTTCAGTTACTACTCCTTTCCTCTCATTATTGTCTATATATTTCCTGTACTACCATCATAGGTTTTTAATATTTTTTACCTTCATAATCCAAGCTTCATGTCTAATTTTTCTTATATTCATCTCAGATGATAATCTTGTTCTATAATAAAGATTTTTTTCAATTTGTATTCATTCTTCTTTTGATATTGCATGCATCTACACATTCATATGCAATAATGTCTTTAATTTTTCTTTAATTCCCACAGCCAATGTCAGAAGAAGATTACAATGGAGACAATTTCAAATATATTGTTTACTGGCGGAAGAAAAGCAATAGTATTCTAAATGACCCTAAATGGAATGAAGTAAGTATTTTCCCTGCTCTTTTTCTATCTTTGCATAAAAAAACAAATAACAAAATAACCCTAATAAGTAAATCTTTACAGTTTTCTTTCTGCTACATTTTAAAATGTTTTTTTTTTTAATTTAAGGATGACTTTTTATTTTTTTTTCAAATTATTTTTAATTTTTTTTTGAACAAATTAAAAAAACCATCCCGTAATTTGAACATAAAAAAAGCCATCCCGTAATTTGAACATAAAAAAAGCCATCCCGTAATTTGAACATAAAAAAAGCCATCCCGTAATTTGAACATAAAAAAAGCCATCCCGTAATTTGAACATAAAAAAAGCCATCCCGTAATTTGAACATAAAAAAAGCCATCCCGTAATTTGAACATAAAAAAGATTTGGAAGATCTTATTTTCAAAACCATTAGAACAGTCTACCTCATCCCAGCGGTAGCCTGACATGATACTAAATCTGTTTGGTGGTGGTGGTGGAGGTCCCTTGTAACGAGGCCACTCTGAAAAGAAAATGTAAAAGCTGTTTTGGGGTTAAGAATACAAATAGAGTATTAGTATAAATTAAACAAAAGAATATTTAAGAACACAAATTACTACTGTAATAATCACTCTCTCTCCACAAAAACAGGGGGTTACATCTATGGCATTAAAAAAAAGAAAAAGGTAAGACACTAAGATTCGTGTGTGTGTGTGTGTGTGTGTGTATGTATATATATATATATATATATATATATAAAGGTAAATAAGTAAACCTTGTGAGCCAACAACCTACCAAGGTTTCACCTAAATGGATCTTCAGGGAATGTCTGCTCTGCTTAAGTATTGAACGCTTTTTTGCTACTTATTACAAAAGAAATACTTCTCACATAATGGTAAGATGAAGACACCATTACCACTAATGTCTTACCATTATGTGAGGTATTCCTGTCACACGATCACTGCCTTATTAATATTACTTCTTTTCCATTGCATTCTTTTTCAAAGCCTCTCAATTTTGGTATCCTTATTGTTAATTTTACTCAAAAATTGTTATTTGCTGCCCTATTACAACACAAATATGAAATTCAGAGATCAAAGTAACTTTCAAAATTTGAAAAAATTAGAAATCATAAAATTTGAAAAAAATCTAATGTTCAAATTATGGGATGGCTTTTTTTATGTTCAAATTATGGGATGGCTTTTTTTTATGTTCAAATTATGGGATGGCTTTTTTTTTTTTTTTTTTTTTTTTTTTTTTAATTATTTAGACCATAGAAGATGGCTAGTGATACTGCATCTGACAACATATAAATTTTTGGAGACTGCAGCTTTCAGGGAAACAAGTAAATGGAAGCGAGTTCCACAGGTGGGAAATGTGAGAAAAGAAACTGTTGGAGTAGAAGTGATAGTTAAATTTATCTATTTCAACCATAAAATTGTGTTACCTAGATGCCAATATAGTAGGCCACTTAAATTTACATGAATAGGGAACTGGAGAGAAAAAAGCTCATTAGCAGTTGCCATGGAAAAATTTGTAGAATAGACAGAGAAGCCAGGTCAGTGAGAAAGTGATTGAATTTGAGATGCCAAGTCAGGACCAATTACATTGCAGATCCTTTGAATTTTATAATTTTCTAAATTTGTGAATAGAAAATTCTTTTCATGTTCATTTTTTTTTTTTGTCAAATTGCAAATAATAAATCTTTATAAAAGGTAAGTAATTTTTTTATAATTTAATAAACAAACATTGCTTAGGAATTAAAATAATAGTGGTGTCAATAGAAAAACGATCCATTTTATTTTTTTTTTTTTTGTGAGCACAAAGGTTTATGTTTACCAAGATATTAATCTTTCAGCGTTATCTCTATATTACTTTTGTATAATATGTTGTTTATATTTTTTTTTTTTTTTTGTCACCAGAAAGAAGTTCCAGCAAGTGTTAGTCAGCATGTGACACTGGTTGGAAAAGACGATTATTATTCAGAATATGAAGTCCAAGTGCAAGCAAAAAATAACATTGGCTATGGACCCAAATCAACAATTGCTGTAATCTATTCAGCTGAAGACCGTAAGTTTTCTTTTAACTTCTGAAATTTAAATCAAGATATGCCATTCCGTCAACTCTATATTTATTTCATGATTGTGGGGTTTATATCGGGTTATGAAGGTTTGTATTATCATTATTGCTGCTATAAACACTCATGAAGACATGGAAAAACAAACAAAACCTGAAGTATGTAGGGATGATGACAAAGAAACATGTTATTTTTAATGAACCAAGATAAGGAATTTATTTACACATTTTGAAGTTTCAGTAGCTTGTTTCATGAAAAGTAATCAAACATAAAAGGTTTTCAGATTTAATAAATAGTCAAGAAAAAAATGTTCATATTAAATCATCTGACAAAAATATTCCAAAAGGCTTAAAACAAATTGAGTTTGTTTCTCACATAAGTTATATGGTTGTATTCAAGATGAATAAAGATATATTTAAGGTACTTAGCATAGAAGTAGAATAGATTTCTTCAACATCCCCCTCCTCTCACTAGGGGCTGATAATGTATCAGCATGTAATTTTGACACTGGCGTTATTCAGATGCATGGGACTCTGCCTTTCTCTCTACTCATTTTATTCAAATTTCTCTGCCTATTTATGTGAAAAAGCAATTTGACATTGGCTCATTGTTTTTCTTTTCATTGGTTAAAGTAAAATCTCACATGGGCTCTTTAAGGTTTATCTTTTTTTTTTTCTTTTTTTTTTTTCAGCCTGGAGCCAATCCCTTTATTCTATTGGTCAAGATTTTTACACAAGCTGACGAATTTGAAAACAGTGAAAAAAAAAAGTTATTTTTATTTCATATTCACCACAAACAGTACCATCAGTGAAGTGATAGGATATTTTAATTTTACTAGTCAGTGTTCTCTTAGATGTAAAATAAGTGCTATTAAAAATTTTCCTTATGAGAGTGCGCAAGAATTCATTCTCTCACCCGCTAAAAACATGAAACAAAAACATTTGGTTTAATGGTTTCTCAAACTATCTTCTATATTACCATATTAGACTTTTTCGTTCTAAGTTAACCAATAGCAACACTGAACATAGAGAAAAAAAAACAATAACATTTTAATTTTCTACAAAAATTAAATGCACAGCAACTATAAGCAAGATAAATTTTCACTCTGAAACATGAGGAAATACACAACTCCAGTTGACAAAAATAAGAAAATTAATTCTTCTATGTGCCCTGTTCCTTCAGGACGTAGGCAATCATGGCTTTCCACATCTCCCTATCCCTGGTGGCTCTTAGCACACCTTTTCCTGTTACACCATGCAGCCCTCATTCCATCATCCACCTGATTAGGTCCTTCAAAGATGTTATCCGTTGCTTTCCCCTGTCTCCTTTTCCATCTATCTGGCCTGTTAGTATCAGTTTCTCCAAGCCCTCCTTCCTCATTGCATGTCCCAGGAACTTCAGCTGTCTCTTCCTGATGCTCAGTATTAGTTTCCTTTTTGTTTCCATAATTTCTAAAACCTCATCATTGCTCACATGCTCGGTCCATGATATCCGCAGCATCCTTCTGTAGAACCACATTTCAATTGCTTTCAAATTTTTCATTCATCTTTGATGATATTGTCCAGCATTCACTGCCATATTGAAGAACTGACAACACATAGCAATCCAGTACTCTCTTCCTTGTTTCAAGCGAAATTGTCCTGTTTCTTAATACTTTACTCAACTTCTGGAATGCTTCCTTCGCCATGCCAATTCGACTTCAGATCTCTGTTGCACTTTCCGTCTTCTGTTTTATAAAAAGAATTAAACTGCTAACCTCAGTATCAAAAATGATAATTCATCTGAAAGATGTAAATTACAGTGAGCTAATTTTATTTCCAAATTTACATGTCCTCTAAAGAACTGTGTTATTGATAAATCTGAATTCGTAAATAATTATGTTGGATACACTACTATGTCTTTAACCAGAAGACTCACATCTCTCTGACCATAACTCTATTCATTCCTATTTAAATACAAATGTAGATCTATCAAACTCTAAGATACTCATCAATAATAGAAATATAATAGTGTCATCCACATGCAAAAAAGGTTAATTAATAAAAAGGAAAAAAGATGGCACTCAATAATATCAACCATGAACATGGCCACAATGTACTGACCATGCTCGGAAAAATATAACATTCCTATAACTCTACAAACAAACATAAAACAATCTATATATTCGGTTAAAAGTAAAATAAAATTCGTCCTTAGATGAACATTTTAAAGAACATTTGCTTCAAAGTGAATGCAACAAATTCGACTGGAATTTAAACTCGGCCCTTTGATTCTTTGTTCCAAGCCAATATTCACTGCTCCAGAACATCTCATTCAAAGAAAAGATATTAATTTGTCAAGTCTCTCTCCAGCTATGGGTTAAATAGAACAGATGGGGTTCTATAGCTTTAGTTAACAACCAGTTTACCACAAAATGTAATGGCAACCTACTGCAGGAAAATTTTCTGCCCAGTCAGTCACATCTCTTTTGACATATGATCGCACAAATGTGTATCATGTATGGCACTTTACTGACTGGCAGTCTAGTACTGTGCATATATTTATAAAGTCTAGGTACCACAAGGAAGAGATCATCAGAATAATTATCATAAAAACATTTATAGAAATGCATAGAAATGCAACTTTACAGCAGTGGCAAAGTAACTGAAGCCAATATGCAAGATGAGGACTAATGATATTGCTGCTTTTTCTTTCAATTTTGTCAAGAAACTTTACATACACTGGGTGAGACAGATAAATTGTCATTCAAATTATGCAAAAAGAAAAATAACATGGACATCTCATTTTAAGATATATTTACCAAAATTACACAAAAATATCTTGGACTACAAAAGAAACTTATTTTATAAAGTTGTCATCAGCTTCCATCATATCTTCCAGATGACTTCAGAATTTCCTGCAACTTTTCTGAACAGTCTCCTTGTTTAAGTTGAAGCTGCCATAATTCTTGCCTTAAGTTCAGCTTTGGTGTGACAAGGAGTTTTGCTAGACCCTCACTTAACTGTGGCTCACACACAATAATTGGGGAGTTTGTAGTCTGGGGAGTTTGTAGTTTGTGCTGGGGAGTTTGTAGTCTGGGGAGTTTGTAGTCTGGGGAGTTTGTAGTCTGGGGAGTTTGTAGTCTGGGGAGTTTGTAGTCTGGGGAGTTTGTAGTCTGGGGAGTTTGTTTAGTCTGGGGAGTTTGTAGTCTGGGGAGTTTAGTTTGTAGTCTGGGGAGTTTGTAGTCTGGGGAGTTTGTAGTCGTTTTGTCGGGGAGTTTGTAGTCTTTGGGGAGGGGTTTAGTTTTAGGGGTCTTTGGGGAGCTTTATAGTCTGGGGAGTTTGTAGTCTGGGGAGTTTGTAGTCAGTTTGGGGAGCTTTGTAGTCTGGGGAGTTTGTAGTCTGGGGAGTTTGTAGTCTGGGGAGTTTGTAGTCTGGGGAGTTTGTAGTCTGGGGAGTTTGTAGTCTGGGGAGTTTGTAGTCTGGGGAGTTTGTAGTCTGGGGAGTTTGTAGTCTGGGGAGTTTGTAGTCTGGGGAGTTTGTAGTCTGGGGAGTTTGTAGTCTGGGGAGTTTGTAGTCTGGGGAGTTTGTAGTCTGGGGAGTTTGTAGTCTGGGGAGTTTGTAGTCTGGGGAGTTTGTAGTCTTTGTAGGGGAGTTTGTAGTCTGGGGAGTTTGTAGTCTGGGGAGTTTGTAGTCTGGGGAGTTTGTAGTCTGGGGAGTTTGTAGTCTGGGGAGTTTGTAGTCTGGGGAGTTTGTAGTCTGGGGAGTTTGTAGTCTGGGGAGTTTGTAGTCTGGGGAGTTAGGGGACCCAAATATAAAAAAAAAGTGATGTACCAGCAGAAATTGTCTGACAGCCATGACAAGGTTCTTCTGTTTGTGTGGCATAGTGTAGAGCCCTGTCAGGTGAAATATCTTTTTTGACATTGAGCTTAGTAGTTTAAATTTTAGTCTTACAGCAGCCACTCTCTTGATCCAGGACACTAGTACCTCCTCAAGGAACTTAAGATAGGTCTCCATGTTGTAGGAAAATGAATGGAGGCATAATGTCAAATCCTTTGCACTGTCCTCAGATGGACACTCAAACACTCTGAAATGCTTGTACTGGATCTTCCAGCACACTCCACCCACATCTATTGAACAGGTGTAGAGGCTCATCCCTTGTTCCCTGTTTAGGATGTGGTTTCCGGCTTTCTCTTTTCCAATCTTTTCACTCTTATGTAGCCCCCTGCACATCAGTGGCATTACCGCCTTGCTCGGGGTGATATGATTTAAAAAAAAAAAAAAAATTCCAAGCAATATAGCATTCCATTTCCAAATTTTTGGCAGAGTGAATGGTGCTCTTTTTCATACAGACGGTGCCCAACTGACCCTACTATATTGTGCAGTCAACAAAATCAAAAACAATGTGCATACACAAAATTAAAAATATGAAATGGCAATAGCTTGTATAGCAGGAGTAGATCATGCCGATTTTGAAAGCTTTGGTATTTTACTCAATTTGAAAGTTGGAGTTTGACATGATAAATAATGATACAATTCTTTTTTTCCAAATCATTACTGTCTTAGAGGAAACTAGTTTAGAGATTAATTTAATCATAACATTGGAGTTTCGTGTTGGTGATCACTAAAAGCTTTATAAAATTTATAATTTCCTGAAACTTTACAAATTGTATATAGAGTATATGCTTTGTGCAAGCATATCATTGCTAAATCATTATGGCATCAAGTAAGACCCTTCACTTACTTCAAAGGGAAATTATAATGAACAATTTAGCTATATTATGATGTAATATGTTATACAGTGCAGTAGTTTTTTGTGTGATAATCAATAAACAATACAAATTTTTAAACATTTTGGCTTATGATTTGTCAGTCAGTCAGTTAAGTGCCATACGTGATACACGCTTTGGGCGATCATGTCTCAAAAGAGACATGACTGACTGGGGAGAAGATTATCTCGCAGTAGGTTGCCTTTGCTTTCTGTGGTAGACTAGTTGCCATCCAAGGTTATAGAACTGAATTTGTTCTGCTATTTAACTCATAGCTGGAGGGAGAAGAGATAGATTATATTGCATCATTATATTATTGGAGGATCAGTTTATTACTTCATAACAATTGAAAACCGGTCCCTCACTTTATGCCCAGTAGAACTTTCAATTATGTTTCCAACTATTATATTCAATCAGTCAGTTAAGTGCCATACATGATACACACTTAGGCAATCATGTCTCAAAAGATATGACTGACTAGGCAGAGTATTATCTCGCAGGAGGCTGTCATTGCTTTCTGCAGTAGATTGGTTGCCAGCCAAGGCTATAGAACCCAATCTGTCCTGTTATTTAATCTATAACTGGAGGGAAGACATGGATTAATACCTTTCTCAAGGGTATTTGTGCGCAAGTGAATGCAAGGAATTCAACTGGAATTCGAACTCTGTTCCTCGATTTGTCGTTTCAAGTCGATATCTACTGCACCACAACGCGCATCCTATTATGATTTGTACCCAGCAATTTTATGTTGTATATACTTTTTTTGTTTTGTGTTAATTAATTATGACCTATTTTGTAAATCTTTAGAATTTTTTAAAAGGTGATTTGTAAGCCAAATATACAACCTGTGTTGTCATCATACTTAAATATTCTTGTCTTATTTCAGTGCCAGGTACAGCAGTAAAGAATGTCCAAGCACTTCCTTTTAATGGCACAGCAATTACAGTCTACTGGGATGAATTACCAGACAAGAGAGAAATTATAAGAGGCAAACTTTTGGGATACAGGGTATGTAGATTCTTTTTTGGTAGGTAGGGTTAGTGAATTATACTTTCAATGAAATATTTGTCTCTCATATACAGTGAGGAATTCAGCAAATTTTAAAATCAATAAAATTAAAAAGACAGTATATAGAGAATTTAAAAACCTTAATTTAAAAGTGACTAGTAATGCAAATATAAAAAAAGGTTTCCTCTATGTGACTTCAGATTTTAAAAAGTATATATACCAACCATATAAAAACCAAATACAAATCCTTTATATATCCACCCAAAATTTAACCATCCTCCATCCATTATTAAACATGTACCCTCATAGAATATAGAATTAGTAAAAAATTCATCAAATGAATAAGCATAGTAATTTTTATAATACTGCCTTAAAAAAAATAGTGGATATAAAAACCCAAATATTATGTAAAAGAGAAGATCTACCCTTAATTGCTTTGTCTTAATTCTTACTGCAAGTAACTATATAATGAATTTATTGCCACTCTGTGTGTATTTATTATCTCTCTCTCTCTCTCTCTCTCTATATATATATATATAATAAATTATGTTTTAGAACATGTACATAATTTTTTCTATGTATGTCCTCTTCTCTAACAATCATGTTTGTTTCAGTGTTTGGACTCAAAACACTCTTTATTTCTCCTGAGGATGTGTTTTGAGTCCAAACACTGAAACAACCATATGATTGTAGAGAAGAGGACATACATAGAAAAAATAATGTACATGGTCTAAAACATAATTTATAATAAATATTCACAGCTCTATACATCATATATCGAGCACTGTTTTAAATTGTTTTGGACAAGAAAAAATTTTTCTTTTCTCTTCATACTCACTCGGGGAGATATATATATATATATACATATATATATATATATATAGGAAAGAATATTAAAAAGGGCAGTCTGAAATATACAATATTTCTATTGTATTTTATATTTCAGACTGCCCTCGGTCCTTCATCAGAAACAAGTGATTTTTAAATTTGAATTAGAAACGTATTTCACGAGAGCGTCTGTGAATTTTATTTACACCACGTGGTGCGTTTGTTTACACCATATGGTGCATCCGTGGAGAGAGTCTGTCAACCAAGCCACGCCGAAAGCGACAGAGTTTATTAAAAATATATATATTAGTAAATGTAAATCTATCTTTAATAATACTTATAAATTTGTTTTAGATAAAAATTCTTTTGGGAATATCTGAAAAAATTTTTGCTATTGAAATATTTGTAAAGATTCAAAACACTTAAGTCCCTATTTAACCGTGGTGTAAACAAAATTCACTCTCTCATGAAATGTGTTTCTAATTCAAATTTAAAAATCACTTGTTTCTGATGAAGGACCAAGGGCGGTCTGAAATATAAAATACAATAATAGAAATAAACAAATATTATCCAAAAATACATTTTTAAATTCAAAACTTTTTAATATTCTTTCCTATACATATTAAGACAGTATACATGGATCATCATTATGTTTTATATATATATATATATATATATATATATAGGAAAAAAATGACAAATCTGTAAAACTGGAGAGGATAATCAAAAAAATGTACCTAATTAATAAAAAACATTAAATAAATAAAAATTAGAGCTCAGTGGATATTATCCAGAGCAATATGATATATAGAGAAGAAAACTCAACACAGTTCAGTTAAATGATTATAAGTCCAGAATTTATTTCGGGAGTTGTAAAATTGCAAACTGCTTCTTCAAACCTGAAAAATCAAATAGCTTTATAAATAACTCAGAATATTCAAAAAAAATTTAAGGTTGGCTCAGAGAGGGAATAAAATTAGGTGAAAGGTAAAGGTGTATACAGTTAAATATTGAGGCAACAGATACTGGAAATGTCACAAAAATAAAGATCGCATACACTAAATCACACATATACAAAAAATCATGTACAAGAACAAACAATAGAATCACCACACACAAAATAAACACATGCACATACAACAATGAAGCCATATATGTACACAATAATATATACACAAAACTAAAAATATCGAAAATAAGAAATACAAATAAAATTATAAAAAAAGTAAATATATATATATATATATATATATATTATATATATATATAGTATAATACAAGTACAGTCGCAAATAGTTAAAAATCACAAAATATTTTTTAAAATTAAAAATAAAGATTCACAAGGAAAAATTTTACAAAGATAACATTCACAAAAGCAAAAACATTTTCACAATGACAAAACCTTTTAAATAAGACAAATAGGAAAAATAATTAGACATAAAAGAAAAAGAACCTATAAAGTAAAATATAAAAATAGAATAGTCACAAGTAATTAACAATAATAATTAACAATTAAATATTAAAATAATAATAATAATTAACAATAATTAAAAACACAAAATTTTAAATATAAATAAACAGAAAAAATCAGCTGAATTTGCTAGAAAATTATTGATAAGAAAAAAGTACAATCCTACTAAACAGGTGTGTGTATATATATATATATATATATATATAAAAAATGTGTATTCAGGCAGCAAATTTTTTTAGATTAAATAAATTGCAAACCTTGTGTCTGCTTATTTTTAATGAAATTTGTTAATACTCACGGATAATCTTTCGCATATTATAATTGAAAGATTTCATAAATGAGCTGTAACATTCACACCCCTGAGGATGGTCTCAGGAGATTGAAAGTACTTGGGTACATTGAGAAATGAATGATAACATGTCAACGTTACAACTCATTTCTGATATCTTTCAATTATGAAACGCGAAAAATTATCCATGAGTATGAACAGATTTTTATTAAAAATAACCAGACACAGTGTTTGCAATTTATTTAATCTCATACACACACACACACACACACACACACACACGTACACACATATATATATATATATATATATATATATATATATATATATAAAATTTAAAAAAGAAATAGCATGTAGATAAAATCTCAAAAACCAGATCCTATTAATTTTAATATTAAAAATGATCCGGGTGGAGGGCTCAATGTAAATAGTATTATCTATTTACAGATCCAAATATGTATATGTTATCAAATAAAACTCTGAATACTGCATGTGTTGTATGGCCATTTCAGCAAGATTTTCTTGCCGAAATGGCCATACAACAAATGTAGTATTTGGAGTTTTATTTGATAAAATATATAAAGCTAAGTCAGAAATTAGTCAGAAATTATACACTTTCACCATAACATATTTTCAGACAACACTGCATATATATATATATATATATATATATATCTCCAAACAGAAAGTGGCATGTAGATAAAATCTCAAGGGAGATCCTATTCTTGAAAATAAGTATTAAAACTGATCCAACCAGAGGGCTCAATGTAAATAGAAATATTTTTTAGAGCCAAATATTTTTTTCAAATAAAACTTTAAAAATTATATGTGTTGGATGATCATTTCTGTGAAATACATTTGCTTTCTCAGCTATATTCTTTTATATAATAATAATAATAATACTGCTGAGAAAGCGAATGTATTTCACAGAAATGATCATCTGACTCATGTCATTTTTGAAATTTTATTTGATATGTAATTTTGCTATATTCAACCTGGTATATCTTCAAATCAAATATCACATGTTCTGAAATTTTCATTGAGCAGATTTTTGTTTTGATTTTTGTTTTTTTTTGCAATCATTTCATTCATATATTTGAATTTTGAATTTTTTTTTCTTTTTTCTTTCCTTCCCAAGATAAAGTATTGGTTGCGCAGTGACAATGAATCCCGTGCTATTGAGGCTATTATTTATGGACAGACTGGCGAAGGGCTTGTCATTGGATTATTACCCAATACATATTACACATTCCGTGTTATTGTCTTTAATTCAGCTGGCTTTGGTCCCAGAAGTGACACCTACTTTGCAAAATGCTATCATCTCCGTAAGAAAACATATTTCTTGCTCAGACTTTTTTTTTCTCATATGAACATTTTTTTTTTATTGTCATGTTTTTTTTCTCGTCTGAACATGTTTCCGTTTTCCCCCCCATTTGAACGCGTTTCCGTTTTCCCCCCCCATTTGAACGCGTTTCCGTTTTCCCCCCCCATTTGAACGCGTTTCCGTTTCCCCCCCCATTTGAACGCGTTTCCGTTTCCCCCCCCATTTGAACGCGTTTCCGTTTCCCCCCCCCCCCATTTGAACGCGTTTCCGTTTCCCCCCCCATTTGAACGCGTTTCCGTTTCCCCCCCCATTTGAACGCGTTTCCGTTTTCCCCCCCATTTGAACGCGTTTCCGTTTTCCCCCCCATTTGAACGCGTTTCCGTTTTCCCCCCCATTTGAACGCGTTTCCGTTTTCCCCCCATTTGAACGCGTTTCCGTTTTCCCCCCCATTTGAAGAAGCGTTTCCGTTTTCCCCCCATTTGAACGCGTTTCCGTTTTCCCCCCATTTGAACGCGTTTCCGTTTTCCCCCCCCATTTGAACGCGTTTCCGTTTTCCCCCCATTTGAATGTGTTTCTTTTAAATGATACTTTTTATAAATCTAAAAATAAACATTTTTATTTTCATGTATTATATTTTTCTTCATCAGTTGTAGGGCTGTTATGCATTTGAGTTTGTCTCTTTTACATACCAATACCTGACTTTCTGGTTATTATTCGCATGTATTGTAAGGCCCGATCCTAATATAAACAACTTGCACTGACCAGACAAGGCAGTGATCTATATATTAATACTATAGTACCTACCTACGTGTGTCATACTTTTGATTAAATAACCAAAATAACGTTTTTCAGTTAAACTTCTTTCTCACTCACACACACACACACACACACACACACACACAAAAGCTCTGTCTGATGTTCATCAATTTAGACCAGTCATTAAGTATCACAAGTTAACCCCTCTTAGTTTTTAGTAGCTAAAAGTTGTGAAAACATTCGTAATGTATAGCTTCAAAACACCAATTCTGAGATTCTTTCCATTTTTTTCGTGATCAAGGAATATCTGCATTCTGACAGTGTGTTATTTTGCTTAAAGTACCATTTATTGTGGGGGCAAGTTGCATTCTGCTGGTACAGGGGATGCAATGCACATTCTGCAAGGAGGGGGGCATATTGCTAAGCACAGCACAGTCACTCTACATTAATTAAGCATATTATTTACTATTCTACTGTATAGTAACCATTCAACTGCAGTAGCTTAGTTATTGATCTCAAAGCTATTTTTACTGTTGCCACAGCAGAATCTGACACCACAACAGCAAAACGAAAACACTATTGTTTAGCAGTCAAAGTTGTCTGCAAGCGTCAGAGCAATCCTTTTGCTTTTGCCTACTTTTAACAATTTTTTTTTTCTTTTATCTGTTCAAAGTAAAAGAAATCTCTTGTTCTCACACAAGAAAAATGCAATAAAAATAAAACCTTAACAGAAGTACCTTGTTGGTAATTTTCAATTAAATCTGTATAAGAGATGGGTTGCTACTGTAATACAAGTCTTATACTTCAGTGAAATTTTTATCTTTTTGTCATCTTTCGCAGCACCCCAGGACTATCCGACTGAAGTTGATGTTAGTCCAAATGGTCCCGGTTCCTGCAAAGTAACATTCCGAGGAATAAGTACTTACACCAATGAAGAACCAATTCAAGGATATAGGGTGAGTTATTTGAAACAGCTAAAAATTAAGTTTAATTTCAATTTTGTAATTTTCAAAACTTGATACCTGTAAAATGTACATGCAAGTAGTGTAATGTATAGTGATGGAAAAATTCCAGCCTTGAATTTTCATCCTTGGTAGGCAACCAGTCTAGGATAAAAAAAATTTCTGAACTCAAAACTCGTTACAATTGGGACTAGTAAATCTATTTCATGAAAAAACCTACATGTTATAGAAACTGCAGCTGAAATGCAAAGTTTGTGAAGGACGTGACACTAAACTCCACAATTAGAATGTGCAAAACTTTAGAGAGGCAGAGATACATATAAAAAGTTTTATTCTAATCAGTAATTCTTGGTTTAATTCCTGTTAACTGAAAAATCCTTTTTTTCTTAGGTATATTCTGTTTTGCATTGAAGGACAAGTTATTTATTACTAGAACAAATTTCAATAACACCATTCTCAACAAATAATTTTATTGACTTTTAGACAAACATAAGAAAAAGCCTTGGCAGGATCGGGCTTAAGCGGCCAGGGCCTTGGCAGGATCGGGCTTAAGCGGCCAGGGCCTTGGCAGGATCGGGCTTAAGCGGCCAGGGCCTTGGCAGGATCGGGCTTAAGCGGCCAGGGCCTTGGCAGGATCGGGCTTAAGCGGCCAGGGCCTTGGCAGGATCGGGCTTAAGCGGCCAGGGCCTTGGCAGGATCGGGCTTAAGCGGCCAGGGCCTTGGCAGGATCGGGCTTAAGCGGCCAGGGCCTTGGCAGGATCGGGCTTAAGCGGCCAGGGCCTTGGCAGGATCGGGCTTAAGCGGCCAGGGCCTTGGCAGGATCGGGCTTAAGCGGCCAGGGCCTTGGCAGGATCGGGCTTAAGCGGCCAGGGCCTTGGCAGGATCGGGCTTAAGCGGCCAGGGCCTTGGCAGGATCGGGCTTAAGCGGCCAGGGCCTTGGCAGGATCGGGCTTAAGCGGCCAGGGCCTTGGCAGGATCGGGCTTAAGCGGCCAGGGCCTTGGCAGGATCGGGCTTAAGCGGCCAGGGCCTTGGGCCAGGATCGGGCAGGATTGGCGGGCTTAAGCGGCCAGGGCCTTGGCAGGATCGGGCTTAAGCGGCCAGGGCCTTGGCAGGATTTATGTCAAAAGGAAAAGTAACTTTCTGAATACCTAAAAACCTTCTCCTTTTAGTTTTCACATTTGTGCAAATTACAAGCAATTTTATTTGTTAAGGAATATGAAAATGTCTCTGTGGTACTAATGGAGTGTTTTGCCTTATTTTCATATTTTTTCAAATTGGTTCCGGGGAGCCAAGTTCGAATTGGGAAAGGTATTAATCCGACTCTTCCTTCCAGTTATAGGTTAAATAGCAAGACAGATTGGGTTCTATAGCCTTGGTCAGCAACCAGTCTACCGCAGAAAGCAATGGCAACCTACTGCGGGATAATCTTCTGCCCAGTCAGTCATGTCTCTTTTGAGACATGATTGTCGAAGCGTGTTTCACGTTCGGCACTTAACTGACTGACTGAATATAATAGTTGGATTAATGATTAAGGCTTCTACTGGTCATAAAGTGGGGGATCAGTTTTCTATTGTTATGAAGTAATAAACTGATCCCCCACTAATTGCTACATAATAATATAATACGGTTCTTCTCCCTCTAGCTATGAGTCTATTAACAGGACAGATTGGGTTCTATAGCCAATTTGGTTGTCAACCAGTCTACCACAGAAAGCAATGGCAACCTACTGCGGGATAGTCTTCTGCCCAGTCAGTCATGTCTCTTTCGAGACATGATCGCCCAAGCGTGTATTACGTACGGCACTTAACTGACTGACTGAGTTAGTTCTGTAAATTACTTTAATGCAAACATAAGGTCAAAATAATAATGAAACAGTTTTTAATACTGACTTTTATTTTTCATTTGTCCTATAAAAAATCAGAATCAGCACTCAGTATTTTGTTTTTTTTTACCATTTCATTTCATGCAAAGCCACTAAGATAGGAATTATCAAGTATGAACGAATAAGAAGAGAAACATTATGAAGGAGATAACGGTTGATGTTGCATTTAAATCTTTGAAGATCAAAGTTGGCTGGAAAGCATGGAGGCAAGATTTCCACTGGCAAAAAGAGCAGCAGAAGAAAAAAGATTGTTTAAAATTTCAGTGTCCTCTTCTGTTCATTCACATGTATAGTTACATCAACAGAAATATTAGTTTAATGTCCTAAAGGACAAAATATGTCACACAGTATATTTTCACCCCTTTTCTTTAATTTTTCTAACATTGTTCTGGTGTATAATAATTTATATATTCTCTCTCACATATAAATGCTTCTATTCAAAAAACGCAAAACTGAAAAGTACAACTTAAACAGTCAAAACATGAGGAAAAACACTAAAAGCAAAACCCCCTTGAAAATGGCTAAAGAAGTGACTAAAAGCATTTGGGACAATGAAAATTAAGTAAAAATTCTGCACTCCCTTACTCCTGCCAAACAGAAAAACACATTATTGTAAAAACTAAATTAAAAAAAGTAAATCTTCATTGTCTGCCATATTTAATAAAAGATATTTAAAAGAAAGGTTGCTGCAGAACAATTTTAGCTCCTGGCATATGTTTACATGGTATATCACTTGCTAAAAGTCTGCCTTCTGCCAAGCACCGATAGCTCAGAGGTAGAATCTCCAACTGATGTCAATTTGGTTGGGTTTCGATCCTGGCTTAAAGCAATCGGATGTCTAACCATACTGATGAGCTGTGATACAGCGAAACAGATCTGTCTGCAGATGACTATTATATATATATATATATATATATATATATATATATATATATTTCAAGTTATTATTGTTGTACTCTGTTCTTTTATAGGATGGGTCTCTTTAACATATGGTTTCCTAAAAATTTAGGAAATGTCTTTCATTCTCATAAACACTGCTAACTGGCGTTAACAGTACAAAGACAAGTCTAGTACATTATGCATTTGATTTATTGTTCTCATTTTTGTTGTTGTTATCACAATGTTTTGGCCATTGGACTATCCAGCCTTCATCAGGTGTATATAATTCTGAGTAACCAACAGTGAATTCTTAAGTGAACCCTTAATTTAATCTATGTGGTTAGACTGTCCTCATTCTGCTATCCATTGCTCTGTCAATGGGGCTTTAAAATATATTAACTGAACCTCTGAAGAGGATAAATCACCCAAGGGGGCAACATGTATACAGGGTGGGGGGGGGCGACCTCTAATGCATGAGGACGGGATCCTGGTGGTTGAGGATTTTAGGAATAAAGTTATACATAAACTCCAACACACTACTTGGCCTCTACTTGAGCAAGATAAGTGATATCAATATTTTTCAATCTTGAAAAATCCTATAACATCACATGGAAGTATGGTATACTAAAATATATGTACAAGATTCAATATCATACTCCTCACCAAACATGTCTTCCCTTGAAAGATACGTACAAATATATCGAAACAATATAGAAAAATGGACAGATGATAATGGATTTCATTTCTCCAGAACAAAAACTTTGTATGCACTTCTGCAAAAATCGAGCCAACCACCTAAATCCAGGCTACAAATTAAATAGACACTTAATTCCCATAGTCCAACAAATAAAATATCTAGGAGTCGTACTGGATAGCAAACTTAATTTCAAGGTGCACATTGATGACATTAAACAAAATGTTAAAAGGTTTTGAAACTTCTGAAATGTGATTTCAAAACTGAATTGGGATGCCAACCAATACATTAGGCTCAGAATATATGGATCAAAATTCAGATACCTTCCATCCACATCTCAGGATACCTTATCTAGTTCTTCTAGTACTGCTCAATTATTATTCACTGTTTCTCTTGAGTCCAAGTACTCATTGCCTGGCCCAGTTCTTGAACTCACAATTACTTTATGTACTGTGTTCTTTCAAGACAGGTGATCATGGATTTCCACTTACCTCCCTCTCTTGTTGCTCTTAACACTTTTTCTCTGGGTATCTCTTCCAAACCCTGCTCTGCCATCCACTTTCTCAAACCTGTAAAGTATCTATCTGCCCTGTGAGTATCAAATTCTCTAAGCTCTTCTCCCTCATTACGTGTCCCAGAAATTTCAGCTGTCTCTTCCTGGTGCCACATATAAGTTTTCTTTGTTTGTGTCCTCTCCAAAACCTTGTCATTGCTCAAATGTTCGATGCGTGGTATCCTTAGCTTCTTTCTGTAGAACCACATTTCTGTTGCTTTGAGTCTCTCCTTCATATTTGAGAAGATCGTCAAGCATTTGTTGCCATATAAGATGACAAATATCACATAACAGTCCAGTAGACTTTTCTTTGTTTCCATCAATATCTTCCTGTCTCACAATTACTATGTCACCAAAATTCACAAACCAGCACTTTAATCAATTAGGCTATACTCCTGCAGGTTAAACTGCATGAAGGCTTACCATCACATTGAAACACCAGTTCCTATATGATCACTGAAGTTAAGTAATGTCAATCCTGGTTAGTACCACTGAAGAATACCATGTGCTGTAATGGACAATGAAATTATTAATTGGAGAGCAGAGTTCAAAATCCAGTTGGGTTTGTTATATTCATTTACATGCAAATTTGTTTTTTAATCATATCACCCCAAGCAAGGCAGTTTACTGGTGCACAGGAGGTTACATAGGAGGAAAGTTATGAGAAAGAGTGACAGGTTATAGGGGGTGTCAGGAAGTGGGTAAGAGAATGATAATACTGATGATAGTGGAGTGGACAAAAAAAGGAGCATGAGGGAGAGGATGCAGGTTAGTGAGATAGGAGATGACTATTAACTTTAAATTTAAATTCTTGGAGATAGTAACTGTTGGGGAAGCAAATAAGCAGAAGGGACTTCCACAGGTGGGAAGTGAGGGAAAAGAAGCTGATAGAGTAAACCCTTGGGAGAGGTATTAATCTTCTTCCTCCAGATATAAGTAAATAAGACTTGTATCCATAAATCCTTATCTAAAAAAAAAAAAAAAAAAAAAAGATATCTGGCTTTAAATAACATGCAAAAGATTGAAAAAACTTGGAATAAACCAGACTTGAATTGATCAATCCATAGACAGTATAAATAATATCTCCTAAATCTAAAATTTTGGACAGAACTCTACTAAAGCGAAAAGTTAGATATCAAAAACCAAAAAAATTTTTTTTTTCTTTTAAATCAGTTATTTTCCAACTGAGGAGGAGAGAAAACTTTGATTCTCCTAGATTGACAAGACAATAGATAAAAATTTCCAAATATGTATACTAGTTTTTATTTGCTGTAGATCATGACTTAAAGAATTGTTGCTTTTTATTGTTACTTCAGGTAAAATATTGGAGAGCCACAGATAACATCCGTGAAGCAAAAATTGTTGATATCGGACGAAATTCTTATGGCTATGTTCACAATCTTGAAAGAGGAGTTGTTTACAAATTACGGGTTTATGGATTCAGCAGGGGCGGAGATGGAAAAATGAGTTCTCCTGTCACCCGTTTCACCATAACCAAAGGTAAATCCAGATTTAATTACAATAATTTCACAGTTCAGAATTTGCTTTTAAAATTATAAAAATGTGGCAGGTAATGATTACTATTTGTCATAGTGTAAATGCATAATGAACTTTCTTTACGTGAAATCCTTGCCTGATTTTCCCTCAAGAAAGGCAGAAGTCTGGCCCTTCTTCCCCCAGCAATCTAATATGCATGGTTATTATTTTGGTTAGCCCAATATTATTTACAATTTATTAGTTTGGTAAACTTGCGATAGAAAACATAAGCATTGACACCACTATGCTCATTGCAAGTATTGACTGCTATTAATTTAACACTTGACATAATAACCACAATGACCCGCAATAAATTCATAATTTTCACACTCTTTATCTGTACTTACTGCATTAAAGTGGATGTGCGTTGTGGTACAGTGGATATCGGCTCAGAACGAGAAACCGGGGAGCCGAGTTTGAATTCCAGTTGAATCCATTGGATTCACTTACGTGCAAATACCGTTGGGAAAGGTATTAATCCGTCTCTTCCTTCCAGTTATGGGTTAAATAACAGGACAGATTGGGTTCTATAGCCTTGGTCGGCAACCAGTCTACCGCAGAAAGCAATGGCAACCTACTGCGGTATAATCTTCTGCCCAGTCAGTCATGTCTCTTTCGAGACATGATCGCCCAAGCGTGTATCACATATGGCACTTAACTGACTGACTGCATTAAAACAATAAAAAATGTTAGTGACCCTTTAACCACACAAGTACTGAACAGAATCTACCACTTGTCTATAAATAAAGAAATAATCTTTTGTTGGATTCCAAGCCATCTTGGGATACTGGGAAATGACAAGGTGGTTTTGGAACCAAAAATAAAGCCTTGAAGGATGTCATAGCAAACACAAAGGTTTCATACTCCGTTTATAAGATGGTTGTTAAGAAAATTATCATTAAAAAATGGCAACATCATTGGAATACATTCATTAATAACAAACTCCAAAAAATTGAACCCACTATTGGAGACTGGAACTCAGAATACAAAAATAGAAATGGACAAGTTGTGATTACCCACCTGTGCATAGACCACACCTACATTGCCCACTCTTTATTTACTAGAGGGCACAAAATCTTCAATATGCAAGAGAATTTGAAAGTGAAACATATTCTGTTAGTGTGTAGATTTTGATCTAGTGCGAACAAAATATTACCAAGTGAGCAATTAAAAAAAAAAAAATTGTTTAAATAAAACCATCCAAGATTGAAAATTTCCTAGACATTTCCAGTTACGCGATACTAATATAAACTTTTAAACAATAAATATTAACACGCTGCTGTAGCACATGTAGTAAAAAAGGACAAGTTACATGGCAATAACAAATAGGCATTTAATAAAATGAAAACAAGTAACAATACATTAAGAATGTTTAAGTAAGTCCCAAAACAAGAAGAATGGTCGTGTTGTCCAAATGGACGAGAATGTTTTTCGCAAGACTAGATAAGAAACGACATACAATTACTTCAGCAATTGGTCTTCGTGGCTATCCCACTCAAGCTGGGAAGGGAACTGAACCCAGATAAAAAAAAGTTCCCCAAAAGGGAAGACAACTGTTGTTCCCCTTAAGGAAAGACAACTATTTTCTCCCTACACCACATACTAAATCAAAACTCTGGTTTACAGCAGAATGCAAAGAAGCAGTTAAAACCAGAAAAAAATGCTTCAGATATTCTTATACAAACCAACCACAATCAACCTATGAAACTACAAGGAAGCTCACGCAAAAGCACACTATAACTTTTTAAAAAATCCAAAAAAGTCTTGGCAAAATTGTATTTCCAGACTAAAATACAAATGAATAAAACATCAGAAATAAAAAATTAATGGAAGAAACATCACAAACTGCAACAGTCGACTTAACCAAAATAAATGAAAATATAAATGCATGGGGTGGGAGAATAGCTAATTTAGTAGCAACAGAATTACAAAGAAACTCGTTAACAAATCTCTACACTCCTAAATTTCAAAATTATAAAAAATGATTATGGAACAAGAAAAATTTACATTTACTTCAAACATTAAAGAAGAAAACAATGTTCTCTTTACTGTGACAGAACTAAGACTTCATAAATGGAATTGTTCAGGTGTTAAACCAAACTATGAGGAAATCAAACAACCCTGCAACTGGTCCATATGAAATTCATTATCAATTTTTAAAACACTTGCCAGAAAAGTCTTTCTTAACACTTCTCCAGATCTTCAATGATATATGGGGGTTCAAACAAATTTTTAAAAATTGTGGCTTGAGTCTGTCATCCTTCCAATTCCAAAACCTGGCAAAGACCACTCCAACCTAACAAACTACCAACCCATAGTACTAACAAGTTGTATTTGGAAGACTATAGAGAGAATGGTAAATGCTCAACTAATGTGGTACCTGAAGAGAAACAATCTCTTATCTAGGAACCAATGATCAACTTGTATCGTGATTAATTCGTAGTAGATTTTTTACCCTTTTTTTTTTTTAATAGCCGTACAATAGGTAAATTGTTTCACATTTTTGGACGAGCTCATGTACAGTTCGCCTCTAAATGGAAAGTGGCTCTGACTGTCGCCAATCAGAAGCATTTGCAAGGTTTCGTACCAGGCCTAAACATAATTTTCCCAGTGTCTGAAAGCACTTGTTGAGGGTGGGCCAGAAACTGATCATCTCTGGTCGGGTCGGCGCGGTGAGTGGGGTATGATGTTGAAAAACCCGAAACCCCCTAGTGATCCTCACGATGACATCACTGATAACACCCTCTATCGCCCCCACTACAGTGCATGTTTGAAATTTTATTTATTATGGCTTTGTTTGAGGTAGCAATATTCTTCAATCTTGGAAAAGCTTATGACACCACATTAAAATAGTGTATCTAAGAAGACCTCCACAAGATGAGAATAAAAAGAAAAGCTATATTCATTCAAAACTTTCTATCAAACCAAACATTCAAAGGATAAAATGAAAACACATCAGACACATACAATCAGGAGGCAGTACCTTAATGTAGCATTTTATGTTACATTATTTATTAATTCATTAATCAAAAATTTTGATTTTATCAGTTACATTATTTATTCTCAAAATAAATAGTATTATTAAAACTATTAATGCAGAAATTGCATAATTTCTATAAGTAGATCTTTCAATTTCATTCTCACCACCAAACATGCCTTCCCCTGAAAGATATTTACAAATATGTTTAAACAAGACAGAAATGAAAATGGATTCCATTACTCCAAAACAAAAACTGTATGTATTTCAGCAAAAAACAAGTCTACCATCTCAATCCAGAAGTAAAGTTAAATGGACAGTTATTTCCCATTGTCCAACAAATAAAGTATCTAGGAATCATACAAGATAGCAAATTTAACTTGAAGGCATATATTGATTACCTTATATATGTCCAGTCCGTAAACGGTGAGGATAATCCAACAAGATCAACTTAATAAAATATTAAGTGTTATATCTATACAGAGAGCTCAATGGATGTTATCCAGAGCAATATGATATTTATAAAGAAAAGCTCAACACGTCATTTAATAAAAATTATAATTCATTTCAATGAGCTAAATTAGCTCATTTCATCAGATCACACAATATTCGTTCCATTTGATTCCAGTAAAATTTTTTGTACCAAATGAAACGAATATTGTGTGGTCTGAGGAAATGAGCTAATTTAGCTCATAGAAATAGATTATAATTTATATTAAATGACGTGTTGAGTTTTCCTTTATATATATATATATATATATTATATATTGCAGCAGCAAACTTCAAATTCTTTATTCTGCAATTTTTTTTTTTAAAGTTCTAGCAAATTTTCTACATTTTTGTGCATACAAATTGTCTTCCCAATTCTAGACTTAGCAACATTAGTGTAGCAACTGAGGCCTTCTTAAACTGAAAAAACAGCAAATGTTACAAAAAGAGTAATGAAGCATTTGCTTTTGAACAATGGCTATCAGTTAGTGAAGTCATAGAAGGAAGATAATTTAATTTCTTAGCTAAAGATGACAAGATAAAGAAAATTGTTATCTATAAAACTGACCCTCCCATGAAAAGGCTTACAGAATGTATGAAGCAATCCTCAGAGCGGATGAGGTAAACAGTCAGTGGACTCTGCAACACCCCGCTCACCCATGTATCAACTCTACTTTGCTTGCTTATGGCAGTAGATAACAAACCAAAAATAAAGAGATGATTTACTGCTAGAAATTTTTTCACTTGTGGGTAACACTCTGGCTGAAGGATAGTTTTTAAGCCATGAGCATTTGACTGAGAGAAATAGCACCCAATCAATGAATCTGGTTGTTGGTCTGAGTTACAACACATTAGTTTAGATGTTTTTACCCTCCCTTCTTATATATATAGAACATTCACTGACTCTTCTTTTTTTTTTTTTTTCACCTTGCTACCCATGGATCCATTATTTGCCTATATATATCAATTGCAATTTTTTTTCTTTTTTTCAGATGGAATGGTCCGAAAAGACATGTATGACCCTAATCTGACTTCAGCCATGCGTGCTGGAGCATCTTGTTATAATCCTGCATTTAGCCTGTACCTCCTTACAATAATTGCTGGTAGAATTCTGACCCAGAACAGGCTCTGATGGTCAATGGATTTGTTTTATGAGAAAATGGGACATTTTGCGAACATGTTTTGCGAGTGGAGTGGAAGGGTTTGTTTTTTTATCCATCTCCCAAAACCACATTTTGGGAAAACAAATCAGTTGAGCAAGCAGCTTCACCCATAAAAAAAAATGACAGAAATTAGCTCAATATCTTTTTTACAAAAAAATTGTGAACAATTTTTTAAAAAAATGATTTAATATTTTCATAAAATTATACGAATGTATTTTAATTTCATCAGTATATTATGGGAAAAAACAATATTTTTATACATATCAAGAACTATTTTTAGGGCAAAAAATTACAAAAAGTTGAAAAGTTTGCATGTAAAACTTTTTCCTCTTTGTCATTTTTTTCTCCCCTTAAGTCATTATATGAATATTGACAAATGCATACTTATTGAGAAGCCATTATTAAATTTTTACTCATATTGCTTCCCTGATACCTACGATCTCCGAATGTTTAAAAGCAATATCAATTGCCATCTTATCTACTTGATTCCTATCCATCTCTTATCCTTTCTTCAACATCCTCAGAACCTTTTTTATTCTCTTACTGTAGCACCAGTGGCATTTTTGCCTTGCTTGGGGTGAAATGATTATAAAATTATCTTTTTGTAACTTCATTAGCTTTTATTTGCAAAAGCTAAGATGTTTCTTTCATCATAGCCCTTAATAAAGCAACACGGGTCATAGAAAAGTTTAAGAATGAAACCTGTCGAGTTGATATGAAAAGTAACTGGAATTATAATGGAAACAATAAACCAAAGGTTAATAAAAGTTGACAAAATTTCATCTAATAAAAAAAAGAATAATTAAAAATATTAGTACTAAAGAAAAAGGTTTTTAATAATTTTTATTTTCTTTATTTTTGTCCACCCCCACCTTCTAATGTTAAAGAATTGGAAACAATGTGACCTTAGAATTTCCAGTGTAAATTTCACAATTTGACAGCTGAATAAAATAATTAAAAATATTAGAGGCATTAAACATATCACACTCAGTTATTCTCTCTCGCCTAAACCTGGTTAGTATCTAGATGGAGGACCAGCTTGGGAATATCAGCTGTCGTAAGCTTGGCTGTATGGTTGGTAGAATGGATAACATCTCCAAATTGGAAATTTGAGAACCAAGCTTCAATTACAGTCAGGTTCTATTATTCCTTTATATGCAAATGGCTTTGAAAAAGGTATTAATTAAACCTCTTCTTAACCCTAGCTATGATTTAATTGGTAGCATGTTTGTCAGTAAATCAGTATCGCTAAGAAATTCTTACACTAAAAACATTATGGCTTTAAACAATTTGAGTAGATAGACTAAACTATCGCCTGGTTCACACTCCACCCACGTCTATTAAACAGGTGAAGAGACTCATCCCTTGTTCCTTGTTTAGGATGTGGTTTCCGGCTTTCTCTTTTCTAATCTTTTCTTTCCTACGTAGCCCCCTGCACTTCTTTTTTTTTCTTTTTTTTTTTCTTTTTTTTTAACCCTAAGCAGAGCAGAACTGCAACGGGTGCACAGGGAGTTACAGAAAAAAACAGAGAGAGAAAATATCTTGGTACAGGGGATGCTGAAGAAAGAATGAGAGACTGATGGGATTTTGGGAGGTGGATGAGATTTAGGGAGGTAAATGGCAATTGACATTGCCTTTAAACTTTTGGAGATTGTAGCTGTCAGGGAAGCAAGTATACAGAAGGGGGTTCCATAGGTGGGAAGTGTGAGAAAAGAAACTGTTGGAGTAGAAGTTCTAAATTTATGGATAAAAGTGTTCAGTATCCAAGATAGATCATAAGAGTGTACACTGATGTCAGTACTGAATGGTGGCGGTTTGTTTTAGGCTTGAACATAATCTACATGTAACAAAGATTGCATTCAAGCATGTCACCGCTCTGGCTTGTCCATTCTTATTTCTGACGTTTGTTTTTTTTTCTATATTTAAAACAGGAAGAGTGCTCAGGGACCGCAGACAAAACATTTATAAATATAGGCAGTGGGAACATAGGAATCAACACTGCATGGTGACTGGCAATTTTGCACCTCAATGCAATTTTTGGGCAGTTTTAAAGATTACCTGGAAGCATGAAACTGATCCTCACTGTGTGTTGATTCCCATTTGCTCTCTCTCTCTTTCTATAATCTCTCATTTGTCCATGCATTGAGTAATGTTGCCATATCTGGTCAGGTGCTCCTGCCCTTCACCTCTAGATTCTCGACAAAATCCAAAGAAGGATCTGCAATATAATCAATCTGGATTTAGCATCTCAACTTCAGCTTCTTCCTCAATGACATGATGTGGTTTCCCTCTGTCTTTTTCACAAATATTTTCATGGTAACTGCTCTGATGAGCTTTTTACCCTGGTGGCCTGACCATATGAACTTAAGTGCACTACTAGATTGGCATCTAGGTCCCACCCTTTTGCCATTGAAATATTTAAATGTAACTACCACATCTACTCAGTTTCTTTTCTCACACTTCCCACCTGTGGAACTCCCTTCCATTTAATTGCTTCCCTGATAGCTACAAAAATTTAAATGCAACATCAGTTGCCATATGTCTTCTCAAATCTTGTTCATCTTTTATCCTTTCCTCAATACCTCCAGGTATTGTCTTTTCTCACACTATAACCCCCTGCACACGAGTGGTGGTCCCATATTGCTTGGAACCAAATGATTTGAAAAAATAAAATAAAAAAATATACACACCTCTCAATCAAAGTAACATTGCCGTTACACTGGCTTTTATTGGATCATAAGTTTTTGGTTTGTATTACTTATTTCTGAATTTCACATGATTTTTTTCTTGCAACTAAGATATCGTCTTTCTAAAGTTGTTTACAAGTAACCTGAATTAGAACTAAATTCAAATGCTATCACAATACTACAAGTCATTGTAAATAGATGATGATGACCTATGAAGACTGTAAGCTGTCCAGATAGATTTGAATGACTGTGGTCTAAACAGTAAGGCAGCTGACCCAGAAAGTCAAGCTTTTTAAGAATAAGAATGCATGTTCAAATCTTGGTTTATTTTTTATTTTTGATCTGCACTTCTTACAAATGATCAAGTCAGGAAATTCCAACTTAAAAAAAAAATTAAGATGAAGGAAATGCTTATTAAAAATAAAAAAAAAATTGACATTGCTGCTTTTAAGATATTTAAGAGAGAAGACAACTTGTCCAATGAATGTATGACTTTTATTCAGCTTTTCTTGAATCATTGTGTCAAAGAATTCATTTAAAGAATTCAGAATGTTAGAAGAATTTTTCATTTTATTAAGAAAAAATTTAAAAAAAAAAAAAAATAACCTTGATTTAATTCTATTGAACAATTTCTTATACTTTAAAAAGTTTTCCCTCTTAGAAGATATAAGTGATTTTTCTCATACTTATTGTATATCATTTAAAAATGTTTTGTTTTCTGGAAAGGCCTTTGTAAATAAAATAAAATGTTTAGATTTTTTTAAGAATTTTTATGTTTAATTATTTCAACAAAATTTATATTTTCATTTTTCAGTCTCATTAATAATAGCAGAGACTGCTAATGCATTTTAACATCTTCAAAGACAAGTTGTGTCCAGTGTTTATAAAAAAAATAAATAGTTTCAAAAGTCTTATCTTTCTGACTTCATTTTGAAGATAGCCTATACTGGCATGTGGCTTAGGGGTTAAAAACGAACAGTCAATTCACTCTTGCTGAGATTAATGAAGGATGTTAATAATGAGGAAATGCATGGGTAATTTTAACAAAACAATATAAGGAATTTATTTTCTCACTTGAATTTGTGTCAGTAGCTCATTTCAGGAAAATGAATCAAATTTTCAAAGCCCACAGTTTAACAAATTGTCATGAAGAGGAAATGTTCATACAACAGATTAAATAATCTGACCCAAAATAACATTAAAAAAAATGTTTGAAACAGGTAAGAGTTTGTTGCTCATCAAAAGGACATATGGTTGCATATTTTCAAAAGTAGATGAAGCAAATAGTTTGAAATGCTTAGCTTTTTTGGATTGTTGAGTGAAAATTCTTTGAAGTACCACATGCTTTGCTAAAGTTTGATCAATATAATTAATGAATAATTTTACATTGGTATAAAATTGAACACTGGTTGCTGAGCACAAGAAACTAAAACAAAACATTTCACAGCACTTAAGACACATATCTCTGATTAATTTTTCTCATTTTACATCAAAAAGAATTTTCATTTTTTCCTTCTTGGCTCAATGGCTAATTTCTGTGAAAACAAGATTTTCATTGGCCAAAAAGCAATTTCACATAGGCTTGCAAATTTATGTCCTTCTTTTCAGTTCACCAGTCAATTTCTGTAAATTGGTCCAAAGAAAATGTCCCAAAGGCTCGCAAATTTATTTTTCTGTCTTTTTCTTTAACTCGCCTGAATTTGAAAGGATGTGGAGTAAGAACACAAATGAACACCAAAACTCTCATCAAAGACAAAAAAAAGTTTCTGAGTCACTGGATCTACTTATTCTTCCTCTTAAAATAATTAATCCTTTAAAAATAAATATTTAACATTTTTCAACCAATTAGTCCTGGACAAAACAAAAAAAAAATGTTTCACATTCCCTTTGAAGAGTTTATATTGATGTAACTTTAAAGTGATTTCTTTATTCATTCACCCAATGGCTAATATCAAGCTATGGGACACTTAGATTTTTCTGGTCACTTTCTCCCTTGCCTCCTTTTCCTAACATATATACATACAATGAAATCACTTTTTTTTTCATCCTAACAAACAACAATAAACTTCAACACAAGAACTTTAACGCTCATACACACTGAAAAAAAATTAGTTGGAAAATAAAATTACTTCATATTTTTATATCTAAAAAGCTTTCTCCTCTTTTTCTTTGTTGTGGGTCAATTCGTCTACAACAGGGAGTGGGTGAAGGTAGTAACAATCGGGGAATTCTAATAAAAAAAAAAAAAACTAAAATTAATGTGAAAGAAATACCCGTTAACAATTGACAGTACTGCTTCCAAGACCTTTTAAAGGAGAAGACAACTCATACAATGAAGGTAAGGCTTTTATTTTGTTTCATTTTTTTTTTCTTGAACTTTTGCATCAAACAATTGTTTTGAAGAATATTTCATTTTATTAAGGTTGGTTGTTTTGTTTTTATTGCATATCAACCTCGGTGGGTCATTTATTGCCAACTAAATTTTATTTATTTATTGCTGGTAATACTTTTTTCTTTCAACAATTTTATTGTTTTTTATATAAGTTTTGTGTCTAGTAATACAGTTTTCTTTTCAAGTATCAAGATTCATTGGGATTTGTTTTTAAGGGTAGGATCCCCAAGTCCTACCCTTGTTATTTAACCCATAACTGGAGGGAAGGGACAGATTAATACCTTTCCCAAGGTACCAGTGCTTAAGTGAATGCAGGGTATTTAACTGTAATTTGAACTCAGTTCACCGATTTCTCTTTCTGAGCCGATATCCACTGCACAACAACACACATCTGTCACTAAACACTTACAACACCTGGTATTCCCAAGCGGTCACCCATCTAAGTACTGACCAGGCTCAACGTTGCTTAACTTCAGTGATCGAGCGAGAACCGGTGTAGTCAATGTGATAGGCCGTAAGCCCATTTTATTAAGGAAGAATAAAATTGAGGAGGCTTGAAGATTATGATTGAAAAATATGCCCACGACATTTTCAAAAAGACTGTCTTACTTATTTTTAACTACCTTCCCTCTTTGACAATGTTTAATTTTTTTAAAAAGCAATGATTAAAATTGAAATAAAACCTAAACACATGATGAAAGTGAATTTATACTTTTTGTTGTTGAGAATTTGCAATAAAAATATTAAACACTATTTAATTGTTTTACAAGAATAATTTTATATTTACAACATTCAAAAAACTAATTAGTGCTAATCCAATGCAATGTTTATCTTTTACCATTTTATAAAGTTTGAATCATTTGTCAATTAACTGGCAAAGCATAGGTTTATCTAGATATTTTTTTTTTTTTTTTTTTTTTTTTCAGTTTTTTTTGGGTTCTTTTTGGGGTTTTTTTTTTATACACATTATTTTGATAGCAGTGTATTTCTATAAAAGCCAGACAGTTTGTGCAAAAAAAAAAAGAAAAATGACACAATTGTATATCTTTCCAAATCAGTGGTTAAAACCTACCAAAATTTGTGAAGTATCCACTTTCAGTTCATGTAAATTCTTTTCGTATAAACTGAACAAGATATGTGGTCTCAAACTCTACTGATTTTTCTCATGCTTATTGCATGTCATTTACAAAACACTGGTTCTCATACATCAGGCCTAATAAGTACCTAGATAGACGACTGCTTTAATATTGGATTTGCAGGAGGTCTAAAGGAATTACAGCCACATAATGGCAAAACAGTGATTCCCATATAATCACCAAATTTAACAAACTTCAAGGCTGGTCAGTACCTAGATAAGGGACTGCTTAGGAATAATATGTGCAGGTATTGAAATTTTTTTTTTAATCGTATCACCCCGAGCAAGGCAGTAACGCCACTGATGTGCAGGGGGCTACATAATAGTGAGAAGATTGGAAAAGAGAAAAGCCAGAAACCACATTCTAAACAGGAAACAAGGGATGAGCCTCTTAACCTGTTCAATAAACATGGGTGGAGTGTAAACCGGGCAATAATGTTCATTATATTCTGTTATGTGCAAATATCCTTAAAGTTATGAACTGACATTATCTAAATTAAAGATGTTTTTTCAGTCATTTTAGTGTGAATTGTAACCAACAATTTTTTTATTAAATGGTAAATAATAAATCTTAAGGATAAATATTGAATATCACATTGTACTTGGTTCAAAGATTACCATAATCTTGTAAATAAAAATTACTGAGACACAAAAGTGTATATGTAGTGGGTTATCCATTCTAGTAAAACATAGTGTGTTGAAACAGATTAACTGAATTTGGCCTCGTTCGTAGATAGCCCACTATAAGGGGGGTATAAACAAGAAAATTAAATTGAGTATAGAAACAACATTTATATATCTATACACATATATCAATTAAGGTTTTTTTACAAATAAAGTAATGTCTTTAGGATCAGTTCAAAGCACCGGGTAAATAGCTCAGGGGAGAGCAAGAAGAAAGTGAGAGGGCGAGGCGAGCATGGTGTGATCACTTGAAGAGGTCAAGGGACGTGCTACTTATGCTCGTAGTTTCTCAACTGACGATGCTTTCTGTGTCAGCTTTTTATTTCGTCTTTGTGGGTTCCAAAGAGTCATTTGGGAATTCACACCCGTATACCAATATTTATTTTTTCACTTCATTTTTATTGCAACTTGCTCTAACCATCAGTGGACAGCGGCAATCCCCAAAACTGCAAAAACAAGCAGAACTTTAAGTTAAGCATATGTACAACTTTCTGTTGCATTTTTCTGGGATGTCAAGTTATCTACCCTATTTACATCATAGCTATTATTTTCATCTTTATCGTTGTTATCACAAAGTTTCGGCTGTTGTGCTCTCTGGTCTTCATCAGGTGTATATCAATCCGGATAACCTGCAATTTGTTGACTTTTATTCACTTTTAATGTCATTTTCCAGCAGCCCGCTTTTTCGATTTATTCAGGGGAGATAATCCGTAGTTATTTACTCAAAGGGAAATAATCTGTATTTTACTTTTTTTCTCTTTTGAGCAAACTGCAAAAATATTGCTTTTTCTTTTTGTGAGAAATTTCTCATTGTTAGCTAGTTCATTTTGTTGCCTTTTATTGGACTGTGCAGGTCATTTTACTTTCTAAGACCATTTAATAACGAAAGCTGCATAGCTTCGAATGAGGCGAACATTAACAATATACAGTAATTTTTTCTGTATAAGACAATGTTTTTTTTTTATCAGATATTGAAAACTTAAAATGGAAGAGTATACTGTTGTTGTCCTTACTATTGATACTATTATATACGTGAAACTAAGAACAAAATAGACTAAATTTTTCCTCTATCTATGAAAATGCTATTGAGCTGAGCTGCATCATTCATTTAGAATCATTATCAATTCAGAAAACATATCAAAGTGAATTTATACCTTTTTATTTGTTCTTATGAGGAGACAACAAAACCCATAGACACTATTAGATTGTTTATCAGAATGGTTATAAAAATTTTTATTTCTATCAAATCCAAGCTGCTGTGCCAGACATAAAAACTTAGTAGAAATAGCAAGACATATTAATAGGTGCTAATTATAAAACGCAAGAAGACCACTGTGTAAAATTTCTGAAGGAAATATTTTACAGTTTACAATCACGAAAAAGATACAAAATTTGCACAACAATTTCTTTTGGTGCAACTATTAAAGTTGGATAACAATTTATGATAAAGGATCACTAGCAAAAAATGGGAGAAAAAAATTATAACTCAGAAAAAGACAAGGATTTTTTAAAATGATGGAAAAAGAAAACAATAAAACAGATAAAAAAAGGTGCAGCCAGCTTTTAGAAAAATGAATAGACCTACTTGAAAATTTCGCCATGGGCATCTGCAAACACTTTATTTTTTTATTAAAGTAGTCCCTAATTTCACAGTTCATTCTTCTGGAAATTTCTCAGAAACTCTTTCATTTTAGGCTGTCCAATCTTAGAAGAATTTTTCTCTCAAACTTCAAATTTCTCTCATCTCTCTGTGGCTGGTTGGCTGGCTGGTAACAAAACCCTTTTAATTTCATTACCTTTTTTGATGTTGACCTGTGTTCTTTCTTTGTTGTCAAAAGGCCTGAGGTTCATTTATTCAAAAATTTAGGCTCATCTTTGCCCCACTATTTGAGATGTTATTTTGAATCCACATCTCTGCTTGTTCAATTTATAGGGAAAAAATAATTTTCCATGAACTGGAAATGGATCCTCACAAATTTTGGTGGGTTTTAACCACCGAGCTGAAAAAAACATACGATTGTATCTTTTTTTTTTTTTTTTTTTTTTTTTTTTACACTGTCCGGCCTTCATAGAAATACACTTCCCTCAAAATAAGCATTATAAAATAAACAACCTACATGATTATGCATTTGTACAAAGCTAACATTTTTGAAATAGTAAAAATAAAATTTTTATATACTTGGCAAACATGGGTTAATTTAATTGCCAAATGATTCCAACTTTATTATATGATAAATAAGAATTTCCTTCTAGTTGGTTTGCATTATAGCAGTGCAAGGCCAATTCAAAAACATAGCTGACACTCCCCACAACTTAAGTGTTTATCAGATATCACTGGAATTATAAGGTTGAAATGTGGAAGAATAAAATTGTTTCATTTGTAGGTTTAAAGTAAATTTTATTAACTAAACAGAATAACATTACTTTGTAGAAGTTAAACGTTCAATGAAAAACAGTAGTAAGAAGTTGTATCAAGGGCTTGTAGTAGCAGAATGTTTGTATTTTCCTTTTTTTTTTTTTTTTTTTTTTTATAATGGCTGGTGAGAAAAGTGAAAAAGGTGAAACAATAAGGGAAATTGTACTTATCAGAGTTAATATTTAGGAGTTAGTTGAGGTGTCTTGTTGTTATCTTTGACTGTGAGAATTTTGAGGATGAAGAAGAAGAGGTAAAAGGAATTTAGCATAAATGAAAGAGAACGAATGTGTGACGGGGTCTTTATATGTCCAGGTACTCTTGTGTTTGTGATGCAGCATTTTCAATAATTTCAAAGATGTCTATTGAAGTTTCTTTTGTTACATTTTAGTGTTTCCTCTCACTGCTCCCATCTGACTGGGTTTTCTTGCTTCCTTTTTATACTGAAATACATTTTAATGTAGACTTAACTTTTCTCTCAGTTTTGCATATTGTTTCCTTCCATTGGTCAGAAAATTTAGCATCTCATCACGAAATCCAGCTTCGTCTTTTTCTTTCAGTAAGGATTTCACGCATTGGGAATTTTTGTAAAACTGAAGAAAAGAGAATTACTTTTAATTTCTCATGTTTACTACAGCATATCTTAATAATTTAGTGAATGTCTATAAATTTATGAATAAAGAATATTCTTTACAAATTGGTAAGAGATAAATATTGCATTGAATTAATTAGTTTTTACATTGTTGTAAATGTAAAATTATACTTGTAAAACAATTGAATAGTGTTTAATATTTTTGCTGAAAATTTTCAAGAACAAAATGTATAAATTCACTTTCATCATCTGTTTAGGTTTTATTCCAATTTTAATCATTGCTTTTTTAAAAGAATAAACAATTCTGAAGAGGGAAGGTAGTTAAAAATATGGTGGAAAAAAAACAAACATTCTTTTGAAAATGTCTTACTGTGGCCACATTTATCCATATTTGTCATTTTCTCTCTTTTTCTGGCCATATTCATGACTGTGAAAGTTAATTATCAATGTGTTGTAGATTTTGAGTTTGAGTTTTGTTTAACGGCATATCAACACCTCTGTGGGTTATCTAATGCCAAAAAGGTAGGGTTTTAGAGTATTTTTCTTTTTTAGTGTTTGGTTATAGTGAGAAGGTTGATTTAGTCAGATTTTAATGAAAATTGTTTGTTTTTATTCCTTTAGAAAACTGAAAATGTCTTCTAGTTTTGTATTTAAAAATGTTTTGCTAAGAATAACTTTTTTCCTTCAAAAATGTGCTATGGTAATAATTTTTTCTTCAGAAATATATATTTCTCTACAAAAGTCTATATTCTGCACATATTTTTATAAAAGTGTATTTTTTTATATTTTCATAGTGTTTTGACACCAGTTTGGGAGTTAATTATTTGCTCATAGCTGGGTCAGGGTGGACCTGGGAACAACAGCAATTAAGAGGCGGTTCCATGCTCCTCACAACCTTCCAATCAGAGACCTTGCTGCCGGATGCAGTTTATCATCATGCCCTGGACCATTGTAGATTTTATATCACCATTTGTTTAAAATGAGAATTAATTTACCCACCACATTTTACTTTGTTTTTCTGTTGTCCATATCAAAGATTGTTGACATGACTTTTTATCTTAAGTGTCTCCATTTATCAATATGATTTTCAGTACTCTTGTGTTTGTGAGACAGCATTTTTAATAATTTCAAAGATGCTCTTCCAGGCTTCCATGGACATATAATGGAAACCTCTGATAAGTGAATGTGGACTATATGACTTATGGCCACACTGCTAACCTCTAATTTTTTTCTTACTTGTTTGGAACTTAGAATGCCTTACTGATGTTGATTTCCAGTCATTGAAGAATATTAGTCATACCACCAGGAATGGTGACAAGATTTCTTTTCATCGATTTCAGTTACCATTTCACAACAATTTTTCACTGCTACTGTGGAATAATTGGCCATAATTAAGTGTAACTAGCAAAATGCTTAATAAGCAGAATTGACAAAGTTCTTAAACAATAAGAAAAGGAAGTAGAAAAAAAACAAGGTGAAATAATACTATGCAGACAATACATTTGCAAGTCAAAAGTAGGCAAAGCAACTGTAATGAGGCAAAAACTTTGCAAAGAATTGTGTTCACATGTAAATGGGATACAGGCAAGTGATTGTAGTGTTTTGGCTTCAAGACAAAAAAGAAGAAAAATATAGGAGATAAGACCAAGAAGGGATTAATTTTTATTTGCAAGGAAGTAATCCCAGCATGCATCTCTGATTTGTCTATAAATTTTGGAAAGGGATGTTTTTAGTGATCATTCCAAGTGAATTGAAACTAACAGCTACAAATTCTAAAAAGTATATGTATTATATAGAAGGCATAACAGCGTTATTTTTTTTTATCATTTCACCCCAAGCAAGGCAATAAAGCCACTAAGACATAAGGGGTTGCTAAGTGCTAGAGAATATGAGAAAAAAACCGGGAGAGAACAAAAAAAAAAAATATCAAGTTGACTGGCAATCAAGAAGTTGGAAAACTTCCACAAGTGAGAAGAAACAATTAGCATAGAACTTATGGTTACATCTGGCCATTTCAGTTGTAAAATGAGATTTTGCCACCAATTGAATATTATGTTTCAATTCATAAAGCCTAGGTACCACAGTGGTACCTAGAGTTTATTCTGTTAGATCTATTGGATTTTTCACATGTTGGTTTGTCTTAGATCTGTGTGGTATCTGTGTGCCCTGCCCAAGTTGAAAGTTAATTTTGCTATATTCCTCAAAAGAATAGTGGATATGTCAGATTAAGTATGACATTGCACCATGAAGGACAACAGTGGATAAAAGTGAATGACAGGACAGAATGTATTGTGTGCATATCTGTAGCAACCCACAGTGGAACTGATTCTGATCCCTACTATGTCTGATTAGAATGTGATTGGTCACTATAAATAGTAACAAGGGAATTAACAATATATATATATATGAGAGAATAAAATGTGTGAGAAGCTGTGAACGTTTTCTTTAAAGTGTATATTTATTGTTTTTGTAAATATAGATGTTCTGAAACATTAAGTGTCCATAATGGTGTTTGTAACGCCATTATGGACACTTAATGTTTCAGAACATGTATAATTACAAAAACAATAAATATACACTTTAAAGAAAACGTTCACGGCTTTTCACACGTTTTATTCTATACTAATTTCTCTCATTGGAACAACCCTATTTATCCTATATATATATATATATATATATATATATATATATATATATATAATTTTAATACATCACAAAATGATTGAATCAGAGCAGGGTTCACTTATTTTATACAGGTTTGATTTTATTAAAGTAAAAAGTTACAAACAAAAAAAATGTGCTGTTGTATTCCACTGTTGTTTTATTGGAAATGTAAAGACATTTACCCTCTATTGAGTAGTTAAGGGTCCCCATTAGTATTTTATATCACTTTATTGTAAATCTTGTGGATTCTCAGTAACTGATTCATATAAGAACCCTCTCTGGGAATGGTCAGGAAACTAAGAATTTTCTGAACCCCATTTATCATTTTAAGTTTCTTTGTATACTTATCTACAGTACTACTTAAATATATTGGTCCACTCATATGGGGGGGAAGGGAATGGAAAAATTTTTGTGAAATAATTTTTGTAAGTCAGTTTTCATTTGCCATTACTGTGTATGTGATATTTATCATAATTGAAAAATAATCTTTTTTATTTCCTGTTAATATAAAGAGTAAAATTGAACTCTTTACTGAGTTATTTACAAAATATCAAGTTTAAATATTTTTTAACTTTTTTGCTCTTTAATTAAAAATGTATATATCTGTTCTTTCATTAAAAGGTACTGCTGTAATAAAGTCTCTCAGAGGATGAAGAGTGTCAGCTATGATAAGTTTTTCTTTTGTCTTTATTCATATTGTTTTTTGACAGATATGCTCTATCCAAAATTCTTATGCACACACACATATATTTGTTCTTTAATTATATATATATATATATATATATATATTTCTCTCAATGATAAGAATTCTTTAACAAATTCAAAAATTCACAATAAATATGCAGACATCAATTACATAAGCAGTTTCAAAGCCAATTTTCCATGGTATTTATATAATGAACAAGACTCTACTTCTAAATCAATAACAATTTGAAATGTTGTGGCCTTGAGGAAGGTCTAAGGAATGCTAATCTAGAAAAATTATTCTGTGAAAAGATTTTCCCTAGTTTACTGTATTTTTTATGGATTATCAACCCTTTGTTAAAGCTGAAACAGTTTTTGAATTATAAGAATAATTTATAAGTAGATTAGTTGACTTAAGTAGATTGTCTGCTATGATTCCTCCTGGGTATGACTTATTGTCATACCCAGGACAATCTACTTCACCCAGCAAGGTTTTGAGGAGGTTGTTGCATGTGTTAAGGACCCAGCTATGGGCAAATAGTGAACCACTCCTCAAGCTGGGGTCAAATCATTATGAAAATATATTTTTAAAAATACCAGTAATACATTTTCATAGGAAAAAAATTACCAAAGCTCTCAAGAAAAAGAAATTTCAGCATTAAATGATCTGTAAGAAGTTGATATGTCGTTAACCAACGCATTTTATTGGTAGTTCATTGAACAAGGTGATACCCACAAATAATAAACAGGAATGATGTACATATAGATATATTTCCTTGTTTAAGTATATATTCACTGTTCTATATATTGTCATTGACAGCTAGAGAACTGCATTTCAATCCAGTTTATGTGCAAACTGATTTAGATGAATAATCAAATGGCCTATTTTAAGCCATATCTTCCCATGTCTGAAAATATCTCTAAAGCAGGGATACAAATCATATTGTTTTCTTCAAATCCAGGTAATTTCATGATTTTAAGATGGTATTGAATTTTTTGTTTTTTAATTTAAACATTGAATACTGCATTGAATATCTGGTCGGGTGCTCCTGCTATCCACCTAGGTGTCTTTGACAAGATCCAACAGAGAATCTGTAATGTGATCGATCCCGACTTGGCAGCTCGGATAGTCGCTTTCTCACCGGTACAATGTGGCTTCCCTGTGTCTCTTCTACAAATACTTTCACAGCTTCTGCTCCGATGAACTTAGCTCACTGGTGACCCCTATATATAAATTTACTCGAGCCACAAGATTAGCAACTAGGTCCCACCCTTTTACTGTGAAACCAATAAATTGTAAATGCAAATTCTACTCCAGCAGCTTCTTTTCTTGCACTTTCTGCCTGTAGAATTTCCTTCGATTTGTTTTCCCAATGGCTGTAATCTCCAAGAATTTAAATGTAAAGTCAATAGTCATCTCCTATTTTACTAACCTGCATCCTCTCTTTCATGCTCCTTTCTCCATCCACTCCACTCTCATCAGTATTCTCATCCTTCTCTTATCCACTTCCTGACACCCGCTATAACCTGTCAGTCTTTCTCATAACTTTCCTTCTATGTAACCCCCTGCAAAACAGTGGCAGTAAAATGCCTTGCCTGGGGCGATATAATTATAAAAAAAATCTTTACTGAATATATCTTGTCAGAACACAACATAAAATGTACTAGCACTACAATCCGTAGTTAATCTACACAAGTTGCTTCCCTTGGAGAACTCTTCAAACTTGTAATAAAGGATTTAACCAGAAGGACCGAGCAGGCCAATATACATTTTAACGAATTCAGACAAATGAAGTGATATTCATTGATTCAGACTGCTTCATTTTCCATAAGGCTTTCAAATAATAGTAGTAAAAAATCTGTTTGGTTCTTTCAGATAAAATAGTACCTTCCTAGTTTAGATAGTGTTCAAGGAGAACAACTCATATTAACATGTACAATGGTTAAAAATGCTTAAAATTTGTAAAGACACAAACCTATCTTTAAATTCAGCAAAACAACAATTATTAACTCAGCCGATAACCACTGCATCACAACGCACATCCGGACGCGCAATTATATCACCAATTCATGAGCCATGGTGTTAATCCACTAAGCTGTTGTATGGAGCATAACTAAATAAGAACAGACTTGATATTCTGAAGCATGAACAGTGGAAGAAGAACAATCTATCTCTATAGATTAAATGAGTCTTACTTTAATATCAACTTCAGTTGAGAAGACAAGATAATGTTTGAATTATACAGTGTGGGGTTTCATACATTGACACCCACCCACACACACACACACACACACACACACACACACGGTCACTCGGCGTCCACGTGATGACTTGTTCCCGCCAAAAACGATGCTAATAAAAACGGAAAACATCACGTGGTACACTAGTTAGGATTTCATCCCGGGACAAGAGAGACATGCCTCCCTAACTCACACAAACACACGCGCACTAATTGCGGGTAGCAATTAGTGGCGCAAATTTCTTTTATTTTTCTTCTCCTACATTAACACTACGCACATTAACTTTCATTCAAACAGGACTTTACATAAAATAACTTCCTACACATAAATTTACAATTTTTCCAACCTTCGTCAGTAGAAATCCACAGACTACTACATTCGCATGTAAGTCTCTCTCTCTCTACTCAACACACACACAGACACAGAACTTTGTCTTCTGTCTGACTTTCTTCATCAAGGATTTGAACTTTGAACTCTTTACGGTAATCTTAACAATTGTTACAAACCTTTCTTTCAGCTAGAGTAAAAACTTCATACATCTTATTTTGTTTCTACGAACAGACGAAGGGGAATGACTCTTTCCTTTTCACTTTCTTATGCATGCTCTCTCAACCCCATGTAACCTTTGTCAATACATTGTTTTTCTGGTTACTTTCGCCTTACTCGTTCTTTCATATTGTCCGGCTTTATTTCACCATGACTAAGGTTACGTCGAGTCGACTCGTAAACATAAATTAGTAAGTGGATGCCTCGTCAATTACAACAGTCAGCTAGTTTCAGCTAAAACTTTGAATAATTTTAGAACTTTTTTGTTCCTCACATGTTCAGTTCTTGGTATCCACAGTATTCATCTTTACAACCATAACTGTCACTTTGAGTTTCCTTTTCATCTGTGACGTAATTGTCCAGCATTCACTATCATGTAGAATAATTGTTATTGCATAGCAGTTGAACATTCAACAAGCAGATCAAGGAAAGAGTTGAAAGATGATCACTGTGGCTTGGATGAAGACGCCATCAAAACCTAGGCATTTTTTTCTTTTCTTTTCTTTTTCTCTTTTCATTCCCCCCCTTTCTCTTCATTCCCCCTTTCTCTTCACTCCCCACTTTCTCTCCATTTTCTTCTCCTTTCTTCGTTTTTCTTCTTCTTTTCTTCGTTTTTCTTCTTCTTTTCTTCGTTTTTCTTCTTCTTTTCTTCGTTTTTCTTCTTCTTTTCTTCGTTTTTCTTCTTTTCTTCATTTTTCTTCTTCTTTTCTTCGTTTTTCTTCTTCTTTTCTTCGTTTTTCTTCTTCTTTTCTTCGTTTTTCTTCTTTTCTTCGTTTTTCTTCTTTTCTTCGTTTTTCTTCTTTTCTTCGTTTTTCTTCTTTTCTTTCTTCGTTTTTCTTTTTCTTCTTTTCTTCGTTTTTCTTCTTTTCTTCGTTTTTCTTCTTTTCTTCGTTCTTTTCTTTCGTTTTTCTTTTCTTCGTTTTTCTTCTTTTCTTCGTTCTTTCTTTTTCTTTTTCTTTCTTTCCTTTCTTTTTCTTTTTTCTTTTTTCTTTTTTCCTTTTTTCTTTCCTTTTTTCTTTTCTTTTCCTTTTTTCTTTTTTCTTTTCCTTTTTTCTTTTCTTCTTCTCTTCTTCTTTTCTTTTCTTTTCTTCTTCTTCTTTTTTTTTTCTTCTTCTTCTTCTCTTTTTCTTTTCTTTTCTTCTCTTTTCTTTTCTTTTCTTCTCTTTTCTTTTCTTCTTTCTTTTCTTTTCTTTTCTTTCTTTCTTTCTTTTCTTTTCTTTTCTTTCTTTTCTTTTCTTTTCTTTTCTTCTTTCTTTTCTTTTCTTCTTCTCTTTTCCTTTTCTTCTTCTTTTCTTTTCTTTTCTTCTTCTTCTTTTCTTTTCTTCTTCTTTTCTTTTCTTTTCTTCTTCTTTTCTTTTCTTTTCTTCTTCTTTTCTTTTCTTTTCTTCTTCTTTTCTTTTCTTTTCTTCTTCTTTTCTTTTCTTTTCTTCTTCTTTTCTTTTCTTTTCTTCTTCTTTTCTTTTCTTTTCTTCTTCTTTTCTTTTCTTTTCTTCTTCTTTTCTTTTCTTTTCTTTTCTTTTCTTTTCTTTTTCTTTTTCTTTTCTTTTTCTTTTTTCTTCTCTTTTCTTTTTTCTTCTCTTTTCTTTTTTCTTTCTTTCTTTTTTCTTCTCTTTTCTTTTTTCTTTCTTTTTTCTTCTCTTTTCTTTTTTCTTTTTCTTCTCTTTTCTTTTTCTTTTTCTCTTCTTCTCTTCTAAACTTAATTTTCTATTATTTTTAGATTTTAAGAATCTTTTTTTTTTTTTTTTTTTTTTTTTTTTTTTAAGATAATGACTGTTTAGTGATACAAATCTTACTAATTAAGCCATAACTGGATGAATTCATATCTTCCTAAAGCGTTTATACTTTAGGAGAGTCATGAATCCATCTCTTCCATTTCCAGATCTAACTGGGGTTTATAGACTGAGATAAAGACAATTTTAAATTCAAAACTGACAACAAGCATTAAAGGAAAGACATTGACCGAAAGAGACAGAGAATCTATGCATGCTAAAACTGCAGACTTAATTCAACCAGCTTCCGTGGTCTGATATTGAAAAAGGGAGGCAACTTATAATTTAATTAACACTAAGTTGTCTTCCCATCGTTCACTTAACCTTGTTAACAAGAATAGAGAAACAATGTTGCTGGAAAAATCCCATACTTGTATTGCTTTTTTATCTTAGGTTATATTCTTAAAATATAAAAATAAATAAAGACTGTTGATTACAGACTCAAGAGGAAAACTGTAACAATTCCTAGACAAGACAATAAAGGGAATCAGGAAGAAAAGACTAACTATTAATTGTAAGACAATGCATGGCTATTAGCAAGAAAGACAGCACAAGGTGTGAGCTACAGATTGGTTGCATGAAAACACAGAAATTCATTCTGTTGATGGTTGTGCTAGCATAGTTACAAGACATCGTTACACTAGCATTGTTCAAACGGTTAATTATACCAGATCATGTTCTCTTTCCTAGCCCTACTCAGGATAGTGGCAGTATAAATCACAGGTTTGCTCTGAGCAGATGTCTTCAACAGAATATGGCTAGCTGCCATAGGCGTGCTCAGAAAATGAGAATATGTGAAATTTATAACTTTAAATATTTTCTTTATTAAAAAAAAAATTTTTTTTATTTTTTTTTTATGTCAACATATTTATGTACAACCATGAAGTAAAAACAGTTAATTCATGGCTTTAAAAAAACATTAACATTAATTCACTTTCATTTAACAAATTACCAAAAAAAAAACAAAAAAAACCTATGTTTAAAACTTTTATAACAAAAAATTTGGTACACTATTTAGTTATTAGATTGTATTGTTTATTTACAAGTTTAATTTTACAATATTATAAAAATATGTGAACCAACTATAATGAAATATTTATTATCTACCATTTCATCAAGGAGTAGAGTTATCCCTGTTTTTCTGTTCCTTCTTGATATATCCCGGGAAGGAATATCAGGGAAAAGAATAGTGTAAGAATAATACTTAACACTGAAGATAGATTAGAAGAGATTTATTATACAACAGTACAATAAACCAATAGACGTACAAGAACAATCAACAAATAGTAACAGGAATAACGATCAAGTAGCAAATGTGTCCGCCTATGACGTATGCGTCCGTCTAGTGATATATGCTGACGTATGCCCCCAGTTCACTCTAGTCACTGTCTTTTATAGACTAGACCATATCCATTACGGGGTAGGATAGGATGTTCCTCTACAACACTTCTAAATTCTATTTTAACTCTATACTTTTAACATCACTACCAAAACTCTGAAATTTTTACTAGTTATTTTTTCTTCACAATAGCAGTAGATAAGTTTATGTTATCCAATTCAAACTCTTTCCTGGTTTTTTGAGCTTAGAGATTTATCAAGGGATACTCCTCTCATGGTTGAGAACTTGGTGAGAGAGATTTCAGGGGTGAACTCAAGACAGAACTTAGAACTTCATCAGTGAGAGGGAAAACTTTTCTTTTTTTACAGAATTTTGTTTGAATTAGAATATCCTAGCATTTTAGTGAAGTTTTTGGCTTCTTGGTGTATGCTTCATTTTATTTATTTAATAATTAGTTATGAATTTAGAATAAATCACTTTACACGTATTCAAGTTTTAAAAGCCATCAACATTTTCTATTGCTATTTGTAAAATTTGTAAAAAAAAAAAAGTAATATACTAATAGAGAAAATAATACAGATTTTCAATAATATGTGCATGTTATTTGGAATGCAACTTTATAATCGGACAATTCTTTTCTGACATATGATGAAAGGTGTGCATTGGGCAAAAAAGGGTTTATAATCACTGCCCTATATTCTTTGTCACTGTCTCAAAAGTAAAATTGTTAGCAAAATAATTTAAATGACTTCATCAGTTAGAGAAATTGAGAAAGCCAATTTCATCAAATTAGCTCATATGGCAACTCTTGGGTTTTTTTATCTTTCTTTTTTTTTTTTTGTCCATCTTTTAATTATATATTTCAAACAATGTTTTTAAAAATCTGAAATTTTGGCAGACCTGAAGCAGACGACCACCACGTTTAATTTTGTTGTTTTTCATTTTTTTTTTTTTTTACTTTTTACTTTTTTTAGTGCAGTTCTATTGATTACCCACTTAGCTTTACGATTGACAAAAAATTTTGAAAAATTTCAATATTTAAACATTTTCTGTGGGGGATCATTTTCTCATACAATGTTACAGTAAATCAAGCCTCCATTTTGAAATCAGTTGCCGGTACGACATTATCGCCACCTGTAAATTTGTTAATTATCAGATTTTTTGGACTTTTTCAGTGCAATATTATCTTTTACACCTTAAGCTTTATGAATGACAAAAAAAAAATTGCAAAAATTTCAATATATAAACAATTTTAGGTGGGCGGGGGGTGAAGATTCTCATACAACATTATAGTGATTTGAAAATGGAGGATTGATTTACTTTAACGTTGTATGAGAAACTGATCCCCCCACCAAATTCGTTTAAATATTGTAATTTTTCAAAATTTTTTTGATAATTGAAAAGTTTAAGTAACAAGTGATAGGACTGCACTGAATAAAAGTAAAAAGAAATTAAAAACAACAAAATTAAACGTGGTAGTAGTCTGCTTCAGGTCCGTCAAAATTTCTTCTTTGCCATATGAGATAGACCTAAAATTTTATCAACAATTTCTTTGTAGTTTTTGCTGTCTTCAGACATTTCTCAGTTTGACACAGTCTCTTTTCAACATTGATCAGTCAAAGTACATTTCAAGATTTTCTTCATTTGCAAAGAACTTATCCAGCATTCAGTTTTAAAGGGAATGAAACCTTAACATACAAGTTCAACAGAGTTTTTCATTGATTTTTATGTTGTTTTTTTTTATCTCTTAATACTATCTTCGATTTCTAAGAAAACCTCTTCAAACAATTCCAATGGGCCTTTTGGATTTCTATGTCCTACATTCTGCATTTGTGTTACTAAATCTCCAAGACACTATCTCAGAAAAAGCGATTCTCTTACCTTCATAGAAATATCAGTCAGTCAATTAAGTGCCATGCATGATACACGCTTGGGCGATCATGTCTCACAGAAGACTGGGCAGAAGATTATCCCGCAGTAGGTTGCCATTGCTTTCTGTGGTAGACTGGTTGCCGACCAAGGCTATAGAACCCAACCTGTCCTGTTATTTGACTCGTAGCTAGAAGTGGGAAGAGATGTCTTATATTATTAAGTAGTAATTACTGGGGGATCAGTCTATTACTCCAAATAATATAAAACTGATCCCCCACTTTATGCCCAGTAAAAGTATTAATTATGTTTTCAACTATCATATTCAGTCAGTCAGTTAAGTGATACACACTTGGGCGATCATGTCTCGAAAGAGTTTTTGTTTGAATTGAGTTTTTGTTTTTATTTATTATTTTCTTTGGTTAGGGTAGTTAGGTTTTTATATTCTTTTGTTTTATATTTTTTTTTGTCTTATATTTTTTGGGTTGGATTTAGTTTTTTGTTTTAATTTATGTCTTTTTATACTGCTGTCAGTCTCTGTTGCCGCCCTCTATTCTGCTGTCAGTCTCTGTTGTTTTTTTTCTTTTTGTTTTGATTTCTTTTTTGTATGAAAATTTTTGTATTTGTTTTTTGTGTGTGGAAGAAGGGTGTTTGTTACTTTATTTGCTTAACCAATATCCATCAGAAAAAAAACACCTCATCAATGGTTTCTGGAACCTAGGATGTAGGTTACCATGGCTCTCTACATTTTTCTTTACAGAAACTTTTAGTTCATTAGTTTCACTGGTCTAATCAATAATAAACTGTTTCTTTATTTCTAGTCTTAGTTGTGTATTTGGGAACAAAAATGAATTCATCTTATAGAGTTTTGAATATCATCATTATTCAGACCAACATTCCTATCTTGGTTGTTAATACTTACATTTCAGCTATTGTACTCTCTTACCTTTTTCAGGAATCTCACATTGTTGGTAGCCTTCTAGAAATTATCATTATTATACAATGTCTTACTTGGACTAGTGTCAACATTTTAATCATAATCATCACAACAGTTTGACCATTGTATCCTCTGGCTGTCATCAGTCACCGTTTTAACCCTCTAGGGCCATTCGTATCATATTTGATACAGTATTTCCCTATAAGGAAACATTTGGTATTTCCCTATAAGGAAACATTTGGTATTCATTGACTGAGCAGTCAGTACTGCTTTCATTTGAAATTTATAAAATATTTCTCTTAAAAATATTTCAGGAAAATATTTCTTTCAAGGCTTGTTTTCATACTGTATCAAATATGATACGAATGGCCCTAGAGGGTTAAAATTTCAAATCCACAGGAGTTCTTATTCTGCTTTCTTTCTATAGAACCAGTGCATGTCACATTTCAGCATTATTAAACCCATGGAACTCACAACATCCTCGTATTTTATCAAGGTAGAACTAGATATGTTCGACCAATTCTTTAATTCTCCAGGCCAAAAGGTCAATAAAACTGATCAAAATTAACTTACACAAGTTATCTCCCCTAAGCATTGAAAGTAGAATGAACACTCTGTCCTTGACAATTTAAATAAAGGATTTAGCTTAAAATTCTGAGAAGTTATTGACTACAAAAATGGAGAGCTAAAGAAGATTAGCATGCTGGTCTAAATAATAAAGCATAAAATAAAAACTAACAAAAAAAAAAAAAAAAAATTCATTTACTAGTGGGATCCCCCTGGAGTTAATGCTGTCCAAATAGAATTTGTTTTATGACCACATCATGTTAAAACACCAATTTCTGTATGATTACCAAAGTTAAGCAATGCCAAGCTTGGACTGTACCTAGATGGGTTACTGCTTGAGAATACCAGGTGCTGTAAGCTTAGATGCCTTCTCAGACATATTTGTTTGTTTGGCTATCACAGAGCCCATCTTCGAATAATACTGTAACTATGCTGAACAGTCATTAGTTACATGATCTGGATTGGCTGGCAGTTTGAACAAAGCCAGTACACTCAAATCCTCAGTCATGATGACTTGTGAGTTTGTGCTACTACAACCATCATTGACTTCTAAACATTTCTGTCTATCTGATTTCACTCACAAAGTTTTAGCCATGGTGTTGTCTTCAGTTATGTTCTAAATGTGCCACACATTTGGATCAATTCTCCAGACCAATAATTACTGCTACATATGGTCTAGTGTTTCTGCTATATATTTAGAGATTTTTTTATAATCATATCACCCCAAGAAAGGCATTACTGCCACTGGTGTGCAGGGAGTTACATATTAGGAGAGTGAAGAGAGAGGAGAACAGGTCACAGTAGGTTTCAGAGAATTGGTAAGAGAAGGACAGGTACATTGGTGTAAAAAAAAAAAGCTGCATGAGAGGAAAGTGAAAAGGAGGAAGGGAGTCAAGGAGATGAGAGATGAGAGTTGACATTGCATTTAAACTGTTGACAATTGTAGCTATCAGGGAAACAAGAATATGAAAGGAAGTTCCACAGGTGGGAAGTGTGAGAAAAGAAGCTGATAAAGTAGAGGTTATCATTGCACTTGATTGTTTTCACAGGGAAAGGGTGGAACTTTGTTGCTAGTCTAGTAGCTCAAGTAAATTCATGCAGAGGGGCCACCAAAGAGTTAAGCTCATTGGAGCTGAATTCATGAAAGTATTTGCAGAAGAGACAGAGGGTAGCCACATCTTGTTGGTGAGAGAGAGAGAGACTGGAGTCGAACTGCCAGGTCAGGATCGACTACATTGCAGATTCTCTTTTGGATTTTGTTGTGCAAAATGAACAGCTGGGGCATCCAACCAGATATGACAGCAGCATTCAAGACACGAGCAGATGGTATATATATATATATATGCATGCATGCATGATAGATTCAGATGAGAAAAACTTCCTGGCCCAATACAGGGATAAAAATATTTTCTTTTAAAAAAAAAAAAGTGACCTCTTGGCTTAAATCACTTTTCCACTGTGGTAATATAGCTTCTAAGTGTCTTTTCTATAAATACTTTCATGGTAATTGTTCTGATGAACTTTCCTCTATGGAATGTCTTGGTTTGGTGAAAAGAATACTGTGGTATGATTCGGTCAGTAATTGTAGTTTAAGGTAAGACAGATTGAAGACCAGCCTTTCCTATCCCTGCTTTTGGCTTTGAGCTCCATTTTTGTTTTTTCAAAATAATACAGGGTGACCCCAAAAAGAACAGGAACTTTTTAACAATGCAATAAAACCAAGAGTGACGGAAGAAAAATATTTTATTCAAAGTAATTGAAACGTTAAAACATGCCATTTAAGAAACAATGATGGAATTTTCATTTTTTTTTTAAATTATGTCCTGTAGATGGCATCCTCCTGTACGAATGCATTCTTGAAATCTGCTGTTGAGATTCCTTATTCACCACAGCCACATCTCAACTGGAATACTGTTAATTTAATCCTGAATTCTCTGTTTTAACTCATCCAGAGTTCTTGGTCGAGTCATGTACACTTTACTCTTGAGATAGCCCCACAAGAAAAAAATCACAAAAGGAAAAAAAAAATTCCTGTTATTTTGGGTCACCCTCTATGGTACCTAGACTTCATGGATTCAAGCACAGTATTAGATTGGTGGCATGATCTCATTATTTTACAGTTGAAATGACTATACGTAACCATAAATTCTATGCTAACAATTTATTTTCTCACACTTCTTGTTTGTAGAACTCTCTTCCAGCTTCCCAGTTAAGTGTGACCTTCCAAAATTTAAATGCAATGTCAATTATTATTTTATGTTTTAATTCCTATTCTTTTACTGTTCTCTTAATGTTTTCTTTTTCTTATGTTCTATCAAATTCAGTAACCCCTTGCATCTTAGTGGCTTTATTGCTTTGCTTAGAGTGAAATGATTTAAAAAAAAAATCTTTCAGATGAGATATTCTTGATGTTAAAACCATGTCTTATCTATTTTTTTTTTACTGCCACATGAGAATATTACCAACAAATAATTATTAATTCAATGTAATACATTGTAAAGATACAAAAGAATTTATCTCCCTTTGATCTAGATCAGCTGTCACCAACTTACAAACTTCATGGGCCAACTTCTATATAATTTTAGATTTGGTGGAAATATGAATTTAGAAAAAAAAAAAGAAATACATTTCTAAAATGATAATCAGAAAATTTATCTTATTAATATGAAATGTGCCTATTAAAGGTAACAGTTATAGTGTAATTATTTAAAAAAAAACAAATTGAAACTTTGAAGTTTATTCAATTTTTCAGTAGACCGCTGGTCTCGATGATATCACATGGATCAAGTAAAAGTGGTTAGTCAGTGAACTACATGAAGTCAGCACCCATGAGGAAAACCAGCAACCACAAGCAGATGACTCCGATTTCCTTTGGAAATATATCTTTACCAAATACAGAAACAATCTCAGGTACTTTTTACATTGTCCAGTCTGTTGTCCTCATTGTTATTTTTGTGATGTTTCAGCTATGACTTTCTTCAGGGGACTAGAATTTTGAACCAAACACTTTTTGATCACTCATTCTATAAGTCATGGACTGCCACTTTCAGATGTGTTAGTTATCTCTATTTGACTCAATGCAAAAGCTTTTGCTCACCACTACTATGCCCAGTATTGAACTCACAACTCCTTGAGGACATCCAGGTATGAATTTTGGGGACTTATAAAATTAATGTCTCATTAACCTATTTACAGCAGATTTAGAAAAATCAGGTGTAGCTAACCACATGTGGGAGGGGAAGAAGATGATCACTGTCCCCTGTGGGATGAAGTTAAAAAAATATACAGAACATCTCTGGAAAATACAAAAACTTAAGGAATCAGCACATATGCTGGGCCACAAAAATCTCCTAAACCAACCAAGAAAAGAAATTAATACAATATGGGAATCAGTTATATGGAGTACAAGGGAAAACCAATTACATATTACCAAGATTGTAATATGAGCTCTAACAAAAAAAAAAAAATGGTTACATGAGGTTTATAAATACCAAAAATTCATATACTGATGTCATCAGGGACACCCAGCCCAGCAGCTAAAAGCGTTGCTTAGATCCAGAGATGTAATCCAGAGTTGTGGCACTGGCACTGGCGAGTTAAATGGTAAAAGCTAAGACACTTGGAAGCATGACTCATGAAATAAGAACAATCTACAATTAGTGATTGAAATAAAGAGTTTAGTTCAAAATTCCAATCAGTTGTACAATATGACAATAAAGATGAGGACAACAATCTAAATACCTAATCTCAGAAATATAAACAACTCTCAGAAATATAGCCTGCAGAAATATAAGAACCTTTAATCACCTGAAGACCAAAACATCATAAAGATGAGGTCAACAGTCAGATACTTATTCCTCTTTTCATTTATTCAAACCAAACCACAGCTTCCTCCTACAAATGAGGAAGTATGTTCAATCCCTGCCAGAACACATTCTTTAACATTTCTCAAATGTGCAGTCTAGGAGATGTAATGCTCACTCTGTTTACATTGTTCAGACTATTGTCCTCAACTTCACTGCCATGCTTAGCTTATGACATATCTGGCCTTCTTTTTTTTTCTTTTTTTTTTCGACCACTGGAGTATATCATTTACCCATGGGCAATGCCACTTCTGGTAGTCATGTAGTTATCTCCCTTTAACTTAACTCTCTCTAAGCTATAAGTTATCACTGCTGTAGTGGCGTGGTATTGAACTCAACTCTTCGGGTCAAGTAACTAGAATTAACCAATGTCATATCCACTGGGTCATGGGTCTTTGCAGATTTTTTTTTTTTTTTTTTTTTTTTTTTTTTACTAGAGCTCATATTACAATCAACCAACACTCATCCTTATTACCATGTTTACAATGTACGCTTATAAGAATTTCAAACCAAATTCTTTATTATGATCATTAGGGCATATCATTCTCATTCAATGTGATACCACTACAGGCCATGTAGTTATCTCCCTTTCACTTAACTCTCTCTCTAAAAGTTAATTTGTAGCCTGGTATTGAACTCTGGGTCAAGTTACTGGAACGATCCACTGGGTCATGTGTCCTTGAAGACATCAATGTATGAATTTCTGGGACTTATAAACCTAATATCTTAGTAAGCGTCTTCTTCAATATAAAAGAGAAACAGGCCACCCCCTTAAGGTAAGACTGCAAGAACATCGCAAGGGAGAAAGGGATCACCATCCTCCATGGGATGAAGTTGAAATAATTGAGAGAGTAGGCCTCCATTAGTCAGGGTTGACCATGGGTAGCATCGTAGTTGTCTGTGACTGTAGAAACCAATGCGGAAGTGACAGTCTTTGTTGCAGAGGCTGCATTTATGTTTTGTTTCTGGTCTATTGGAGCTGTCATTTTGCTTCCTGTGAACCTGTCTCTTCATGGCGACTTGTGTCAGTTGCTCCTCCCTTGATTTAAGTTGTTGGGCCAGGGTTCCTATCCATTTGAACCAGTTGACTGCTACACTCACCTATGACTTTGTGTTGATGTCCACAGCTTTCATATCACGTTTTATGATGTCATGATACTGCAGTTGTGGCCGCCCAGTGGGTCTTCTTCCAGAGGCCTGCTCTCCATACAGGAGGTCTTTTAGAATGTGACCATCTGGCATACTGTGGACATTGCCTAGCCAGCGGAGTCTGCACTGTTTAAGAAGTATGAACATGGTAGGCAGACCGGCTCGAGACAGGACCTTGGTGTTGGGCACCTTGTCTTGCCATGAGATTCCCCGGATACTTCTCATGTGGAAGGTGTTCAGACGCCTCTCTTGCCTGGCATACGTGGTCCATGTCCCATTACCATATAGCAGTGTACTGATGACACAGGTGTTGTACACTACCATCTTTGTCTTCACTGTCAGAGAGAACACCACTAAAAATTATGTATCATAAGCATCAAAGATTGCAATATGAACTCTGGTAAAAAAAAAAAAATGCTAGAGAAAATCATTAGCATCAAAGATTGCAATATGAACTCTGGTAAAAAAAAAAAAAAATGCTAGAGAAAATCATTAGCATCAAAGATTGCAATATGAACTCTGGTAAAAAAAAAAAAATGCTAGAGAAAATCATAAGCATCAAAGATTGCAATATGAACTCTGGTAAAAAAAAAAAAATGCTAGAGAAAATCATTAGCATCAAAGATTGCAATATGAACTCTGGTAAAAAAAAAAATGCTAGAGAAAATCATTAGCATCAAAGATTGCAATATGAACTCTGGTAAAAAAAAAAAAAAATGCTAGAGAAAATCATAAGCATCAAAGATTGCAATATGAACTCTGGTAAAAAAAAAAAAAATGCTAGAGAAAATCATTAGCATCTGGTAAAAAAATGGTTACTGAGACATAGGCTTATAAATCCCAGAAATTCCTATACTGACGTCTTAAGGCCTGATGGATATAGACATTGGTTAGTTCCAGTTACTTGACCCAAAGAGTTGTCAGTTCAATATCAGGCTACAGCAGTGGTGAACAAATAACTTAGAGAGAGAAATAAATACATGGCTACCAGAAGTGGCATTGCACATGGAATAAGAATGATATACCTCAGTGATTGAAATAAGGGGTTTGGTAGCACCTCTCCTGAAACGTCATAAACATGGCAATAAAAATGAGGACAAAAGTCTGAACAATGTAAATACTACCTCATCTCAGACAAATACAGGGTAATACTAATCACTTAATAAAAATACAAGAATCCACTTTATATATATATATATATATATATATATATAGTTTGTGCTCTTTAACAGAGCAGATTCATGCCAACTTCAAAGTTTCCTGTGGACACCATTATGATGTTCTCACTCAAAACTTCAAGGTTAAAATAAGAAACTCTTTGTACTTATCAACACTTTGTCTCCACTCCAATATCAAACCCTTTACGATAAAGAAACCTGCTTTCCAAAATACATTTTATCAGTAAAACAACAACCTAAACATTATCACAATTAAACGCTATATATTGAAAATGCAACTGAAGTCTTTAAGAATATTTAGAGTAATTTTATCGGTTTGATGATTTTAAAAAGTTAAATTGAGATGGAGAGACGTGCGGCTATGTCTTACATATAATTGAAGAATTTAAAAAAGAAACGGGCTCTGATTGTTATCTGTCTAAAATGCAATCTGATTAGTTGATTATGATCACATACACACAAATATTCTAACCATAATACATTTGCCGCCTAAGCACAAATTTACACGAGATACTAGATTAGCAACTAGGTCCCACCCTTTTACAGTTAAACAAATAAGATGTAACTGTAAATTCTACTCCAACAGCTTCTTTTCTTGCGCTTCCCGCCTGTGGAACTCCCTTCCACAAGTCTGCTTTTCCGACAGCTACAATCTCCAGGTGTTTAAATGTAGGGTCAATAGACACCTCCTATCACACTAACTCCCAATTATTCTCAGAACACTCTCATTTACCCAACCCTCATTCTTGGTATCCTTACCCGCCTATCACCCACCCTCTGACATTTCCTATATTTAATCATCCTTTCTCCACTCTATGTAGCCCCCTGCGCAGTAGTGGCAGTGACATGCCTTGCTCGGGGTGAAACGCTTATAAAAAAAAAAATGTACAATTCTTGTCTATTTTGCTTTCCACTTTGTCACGTTATGCTGCACATTCCAACTTAAGAAACACTAAAACTATTTCTCTACACACACACACACGCACACATTCAATCCTTCTACATTGAACATTTTGGGGTTTATAAAATAGAATTCCTGACACTTGAACTACTTAACACTTTGTTGTTATTAGCCACACTCTCTAGACTATGACATGGTGTAATGGTTAGCAAGCTTGTCTCACTAGAATCATTACAATTAGTAGTGGGTTTGATCCTCACTGGGTGTCCCATTCTTTCAGCCTTGTGCCACATCTAAGATGTGCTTAGAAAATTCCTTCACTAAACTAAAACACTCATAAATTTTAACAAGTTTTATGATCAATTTTTGACACAAAAGTTATATCAGATCATGTGATCATAATCAGCCAATCAAATAGCATTATAAACAGATAGTAAACTGTCCTCGCTTTTTTTTTTTTTTTTTACTCTAAATAAATATTCAGTTGCATTTTCTTCTTTTTCCATATATATATATATATATATATATATATATATATATATTCACTGCCGGTCATAATTATTAGGCCTCCCCAGTGTTTTAAAAAAATGATGTATTTCATACTATTTTTTAGTATATATTAACAAGTGAATAATGTAAATGAAAATATAATGGTTCTTTTGTTAATACTGCACAATAACGTGTGCGTCAAATGAATTTATAAATATTTAATAATTAGCTATATTGGAGTTTCATCAGTGAAAGAATGAAGAAAATTTAGGGTGATTCAGGCAAGTTCATCTTTGCTCCCTCGCCTTGTAAAATTTTGCAAAGTAATAATAACAAAAGAACCATTCTATTTTCATTTAGAATTATCCACTTGGTAATAAATATTAAAAATAGTATGAAATACATCATTTCTTTGAAAAAACTGGGGTGGCCTAATAATTATGGCCAGTAGTGTGTGTGTGTATATATATATATATATATATATATATATATATAGTTTTAAAATAAGTAAAGAGACAAAAATGAAAACTTGAACAAAACATCTCCAGTAGGAAATTCATTCATTTGTCATAATCAGGTCCAGCAATAAAGATTTTATAAATTGGCACAAAGTAGTAGTAGTCCAACAATCTACAAGAGGGAGTCAAACAAAGTTCTTTTATTCCACAAGGAAGGTTGCAGGCATTTACTGTTCTTTCCTCTGCACAACAAGCACAACCTTTAAAATCTATTTGTATACAAAGGTCTTTCTTATCATTCAGTAGATGTCAGAAGTTTTATAGTATATATAGAAATACATATACAATGGATTCAGGTTAATTGTAAAGTTAAGAAGAAATAGCTGCTTAGTAGGACCAACTGCCAGAACAAAATTAAATGTGTTTTTTTTTTTTTTTTTTTTAAAGGAACAATTACTTATGGGGACCAAAACCTTTGTTCCAGATTGGTTCTACTTAAATAGAATCCATTGTATATCAGAATATATAAAAAAGATTAGAAAAAAAAAAGGAAATGAACTTAGAAATGTCTAAATAAAACAACTGAAATTGAGATATACATCTTGACATTTCTTTTCTTCTTTTTAAATCTTCAAGACCCCTAAATATCCAGCAGATTGAGAACACAGTTTAACAATTTAAATTATTTTTTTTTTCTTTTCCTTCTCTTTTTTTTTTTTTTCTTAAACACTCCGCATCATTCCAACATTGTGGTAAATAAGTCAGTTCTTTGTGACGCAAAACAATCTGAGGTCTTGGATGAAGCTATGTACATATACATAAATTATGTGTGTGCGTGTAAACAAAATTGTGTGCCTGTGAAGGTTGTCAACATTGTCTCAAATTTGATCATGTATTTATTAAAAAAAGAAAAAAAAAATTCATAGTTAATAAAGAATCTTTTTACCTAGATCTCATTAGAGACTTTTTATTCATTACCAGAAACAGAAATATCTCCTCACCCTATTGCTTATAATAAACTTTTAGTACACATTGTTTCACTAGTGGAACATATTTTAAGATATAATACCAGAAAAGCATTGATTATTTTTTTTTTATTATCAATAATGTATATGGAAAATACTAAAATACTTATACATCCTGTTAAAATACAATTAATGCTTATATGCAATCAAAAAGCTATCTTAAAATATGTTCCAATAGTAGAACATATTTTAACACAATTTTTGATGCCAGAAGAGCATTGATTTTGGTTATCAATTATATACATGGAAAAGACTAAAATAAAATATGTGCTTACACATGTTCAAATACAATTAATGCTTGTCTGGTATCAAAATAAATATTTCTGAAAATATGTTCCACATGGTTTCCCATTTGCTTATAGAGTGGCAGACCCAAATTTACTGTACACACCTGCTTGCATATTGTCATTTTCCATAGATATATTTACAAAACTATACACTTCATCCATCCACCAAAGGTAATTGGCACAAAATAAAATATCACTGATCAAAAATATCATAAAAGCAATCAGTTGAGATATATAATATAATAACTTATCTGTTGTCAAAATCATGAAATCTCTGTTCCTCAAGATTTGATTAAGACTCGTATGAGTAAATCATCTCCAAAAAATTTTTCTGCTCTTTAAACAATTTGCAAAAGGTTGATAAGCCATCGAAAAAGAAATCAATGAATCAAATCCAGAACAGGGAAATTGACCTCCTCCACCCCGCCAAATATTTTATCATCAACCCCAAAAAATTAATCCTAAATGTCTGAACAACATTTTAGTGATAAGTAAAAATTAAATGAAAAATATTTTTAAATCAGCAACAGCATATATTTCCAATATGTCAGCTTGGGCGATCATGTCTCGAAAGAGACATGACTGACATGGCAGATGATTATCCTGCAGTAGGATGCCATTACTTTCTGTGGTAAACTAGTTGCCAACCAAGGCTATAGAACCCAATCTGTCCTGTTATTTAACCCATAACTGGAGGGAAGAGATGGATTAATCTTTCCCAAGGGTATTTGCACATAAGTGAATGCAAAGAATTCAACTGGAATTCGAACTCGGCTCCCAGATTTCTCGTTCCGAGCCAATATCCACTCCACCACAACGCACATACATTATATTAAATTAAAATATTTTTTTCTAAAACAGCTTGAATATTGTTTTTGCAAAGTGTCAATTTTCTTTTTTTTCACTTTTGTTTTTCAGACTAAACTTTTCTCTCCCATGAGTGATTGCTTCTCTTTTTTTCTAAGTGCGATGTTCATTCCGAATGTGGGCAATAATGGCTCTCCACAACTTCCTGTCTTTTGTTGCTACAAGTAATTTTTTTTTTATTTTTACCATTCCGTTTTACACCATCTCTTCACACAAACTTGTTAAATCGGTCACTCGCTGTTTCCCATTACTTCTTTTGCAGCATCAAGAATCCCAGTTGATAGATATGTAATAAAGTGGGCGTGTTGGCAAAATGATCACACAAAAACTAAATCTTCATTACTTAGCAATATGTTTTTCAATTCCTGACTTTAACAGTTACTCTTGGTCAGTCTATAGTATGCAGCCTCATAAAGCCCTCAACTGATACATCATCCTTACATTCTGTCTGCAATGTGTGAGAGACTGCCCAGTCATTTGTTTACATCTCAATCTCACCAATATTCTGGTTACCCACATTTGCAAAATTAAATGCAGGTGGTCACATACTTTTGTATTCAGTAATTGGGAGTAACCTTCTGGTGCACCCAGCTTCTTTGGTCTAATGTTAATTGCATGCAGGTGTCTTTTCTGGTATCATGCTACTGATATACCTCATTAACTCACCTGTTTTCAAAACACTGAAATCTCTATTTCTAACCATTTGGGATTGAGATTTTGTCTGAAAAATATTACTTTCTTCCTCTAACAAAGGTTTCCATACAGACAATGACAATGTGATATTCTAATATCTTACTATCATATTGTATGATCACCAAAGATAAGCAACACTGAGCCTTGTCAGTACCTAGATGGGTGACCACCTGGGAATACTAGATGCTCTAAACTTGCATGAGCAGATTGCATAATGGATAATGGCCCAGAATTGGAAATGAAAGAGCCAAGTTTATCTTTGCTTCTGTTGCCAGTTATATGTCCTATGAGTGTTAAATTCTCCAAACCCCTTTTCCTTATTATGTGTCCCACTATATTCACATTTTTTCCTCTTCATATTATTCAAGGACTTTGTCTTTTATTTACATAACTAATGCTTACTGGATAAAAGGTGAACAGTACTTTTTAATACTAATATAGTTTTGAGGTTTGTTTGTTTTTTTTAAATGAAAGACATGCAAATTTTTATACTAAGGATAGTAACTGTTCAGAAAAAAGGCATTAGATTATTTCATTTTCTTTAGAAATGTGGAAAGAGGAGAGGGCTGGCTACCAACTAATAAAATGTCCTACTTTATAACCCATGATGAACAGTTAGTTACTGACACCTTTGGATATGTCCCTATAAATTTTGATTTTTGTCTTGAGTGAAATATGTTTGTTGTTTTTTATTTCTCTGATATTATGCAAAGATATTTGGTGGGGTTGTGTGGTTTAAAACATCAGTTTAACTCTCTATTTTCGTTTTTTACTGTGAGGCTCTAAAACTTGGCACAATGATTTGATTTGTTTTGCTATAACAAAAAAGGCATAATATTTTTAAAAAATGGTAATTGTTGGCAGTTAAGAAAAGTGAGAGAATCTTTAGAATTGATTGCGCTCTTTTCTCTTCCTGCAAATACACTTCAAGATATTTCACATAAAAGCATGTTATTTTCTTTACAAGGCTATGAAGAAAAATGGTTGCAAATGTCTATAATAAATTTTTTTCTTCTACCTTACTATTATGGGATGTAAGGAAAAATAGGTTTTCATCCAATGAGAAAGGACAAAAAACAGGCAGTGACAGTGCAAAGCAGAATCTCTGCATGATGATTGGTCAAGTTGATGATGAGTGATGATAATGTTTATATAACAAAACAGTATTTTTTTTCAATTTTTATTTTAACATTTCCTGAGTGTTTATAATCTGACATGATGTGATTTATTTAACATTTGTTTTTGATGTTCACAGAATGTAGAAAGAAAAAAAAATACACATACTCCAGCCTCCTGTAAGAGTCACTAACAAAAAAGCTATTTCACTCAGGTGTAAAGTGAAGTTTTCCTTCTTCAAGGTAAGTTTATATAATTAACTATAATAACTTATTATCAGTAGTTAAATTATGAACCTTGAAGACCTCAAATCATTGCTCTCACCATGGATTTTCTTTATGAGTGTTTGTAAGATACTGTATTATGTTAGGCCTAGTTTAAGGAAGCAGAATCTAAACTTATTTATAAATGGAACTTTGTGTGTGTCCCCGTTACCTATAGACTCCGAAACAGCTGAACCAATTTTCTTGAAAATTTACGCAGTTGTACTATAAGCATCTGTGAGTGTTCTTAGCTAGGTTTTGTGTTGAGGTACCTCCGATAAATATCGATAATAAAAAAAAATCAGGTTATAGAAGGCGTGGTCTGATTTTAATCAAATTTGATACACTCATAGACAAAGACATAAGAAACGATATTCAGAAGTTTCAAGGTTGCTGTTCTAACAATAGTGCAGAAAATCAATTATATATATATATATATATAAAAGGCAAGATGTTTGTGTGTGTGTCTGTTTATCTGTCTGTATGTCCTTTATACAAATCCACAATTTTTATCCGATTCTCACCAAACTTCACACAAATATTCTTTAGGCTGAGTCTGAGCTCCAGGACCATGGATTAGTTTTAAAGCTTTCATTACACCTGAGCAATGCCGGGCTATACTGCTAATTATATATAGAAGGCTCTGGCAGAATCAAATTTCTCCAAGCATAGTAGATGACAGTAATAACAAGAGAGAAAAGAGAGTGTATAAAAAAAAAAGAAAGAAAATTAGAAAATGGTGGCAGAGCAAGGCAGATGTGAGGAGACATCAGCAGAGAAAAATTTCTGCAAAAAAGACTTGATAATCTCATGAATAAATGGCCAAAACTCTATGATGGAGCCATTTTTTATACTTCCTCTTTCTCAAAGCTGTTACCACAGAGAGAAGTGTTAAAACAGTTTTGTGTGGATGCGTTAAGTTCCTTTTTCAGGATGTGGGCTCTCTCCACCAACTTGAATTTCCAATCAATCTATCCCTTTTTGTTCTTGTTCCGCCTTCATTCACACAGGCTTGTTGAGTAGTTTACTCACTGTTTTCTCTTGCTTCTGCTGCCTTCTTCAGTAAATCTTGTGAGTATTAAACTCTTTAGAACCTCTTTCCTCATTATATATATCAGAAATTTTGACTCTTTGATTATACTTATAAGTTTCTTGCTATTCCATTTTTATGTATATAAGTAAATTACAATAGTCTTTTTTTTCTGGCTTTTATACTTTTTTGTTAACTTTACTGAAAATAAATTTTCATTTGTCTTAATTTAAAATTTAGCAATTTATATTTAAAATACACATGGTTGCAATCATTCTTTGAAGATAATTGATATTGTTTAAACTTAAATATCTTCTCTTTTGGAAGACATTTCAAAAGTCAGTCAGTTAAATGCCATACGTGATACACGCTTGGGCGATCATGTCTCGAAAGTCATGACTGACTGGGCAGAAGATTATCCCGCAGTAGGTTGCCATTGCTTTCTGCGGTAGACTGGTTGCCGATCAAGGCTATAGAACCCAATCTGTCCTGTCATTTAACCCATAACTGAAAGGAAGAGACGGAATGTCAAAAGACACTATTAAAAAAGAATTTATTTTTAAAAAATCACATGGTAATCTTTCTTTGCATATAGGGTAATTGGGGTTTCAAGGTTAAATTCATGTAACACTCAGTGAGAGACATAGTCACTGGAGACCAATTACATGACTAGTATACTGATAAGTCGTATTACACACAAGAAAATATGGTAGTAGGATTGTTTTTGACTTAAGTATAATATGACCCCCTATTTCTAAAAGCTTGAAAGAGGAAATAAATTGCATTTAAAACACAAAGTATCAAGTTGTTGCTCAGTCATTGATTTTTCTGCATATTCAGTTAATTTTAATTTAAATGATGCATTAAATGCAGTATGTTTTGGTTTTCCTATTTGAATCCATTTTGATGGCAATTAATGTTGCATTTAAACATGTGAAGATTGTAACTATCAGGGAAACAAGCAAACGGAAGATAGTTACAAAAACAGGAAGTGTGAAAAAAGAAACTATTAGAGTAGAAGAGGTGGTTACATTTAACTATCAGGTTGGTGCAAAAGTTTTTGCCGGTTTGTAAAAGGGGCATTTTAAATCATTATAATTTATTTTATGCATGTTGTTATTCCTTAAACATATCACCATGATTAATTTATAACTTTTTCTTTGAGATTATTAAAGCATCATTCATATTTTTCTGCAATATTCTCACCCATGTTCTTTCCATCTAAAGAACACATTAGGCATGCTCTACTCTGAGTTCCACAGAGGTTCCAATACAAATGAAGCAGCACAGTCTAAGGATGCTTATGAAATTGATGCAGTGAAAGAAAGAAGTTGTAGGTGGTGGTTTTCCGCGTTTTCGGAAAGGAAATTTCAACTTGAAAGATGAGGCTAGAAAAAAACTGGATTCAGATGTGTTGAATGCCACTGTTACTCAAAGCCTTACGGTAACCTCAAGATAACTAGCACATCAATTTAATGTATCCCATACAACTGCAAAGAATGGGGAAGATTTCCATATTTGGAAAATGGATCCTGCACAAACTGTCTCCAGAGGACCTGCAACCACGTGTTTCTTGTTGTGAATCTTTGCTTTCACGATGCCTTCAGACACCATTTTTGGGTAGGCTTGTCACAGGTGATAAGTGCTATCTTGCCCCATCCTGCATATTCTCCTGACCTAGCTCCCTCGAATTATCACTTATTTCGAGGATTACAAAACTGTTTAGATGGCCTTAGGTTAACATCACAAGAGGAGATTGAACATGAGATAGATTCATATTTCACATCAAAACCTAAAGAATTTAACAAGCGAGGCATTTATAAGCTTGTAAAAGATGAAATTATAGAGAGCAAAGGTTGTTATTGTTATGAATAAAGGTTTTTAAAAACAGTTTTTCATTTTCAAGATGAAATTTTAAATCAGCAAAAACTTTTGGACTGACCTGATATTTCGATGATAAATGGCTGGGACCTTAATGCCAATCTAGTAGTATGAGTAAATACATGGGGTCGGGGTAGCAGGCAAAATTACTTGGAAATAAACAATGTAAACTAATCGCCGCAAGGTTTCACAGCTCTAGCATCACTCCTTCATAGTCAGCCTATGAACTTCAGACTACCCTCATATTTTCTATTGTTTTATTTTTCTCAAATCATCTGAAGTTTTCAAACTTGATACTTTGCTTCAACAAATGGGGGGGAATATGAAACTACGACAGGAATTAATGCCCCATTATTTTTTTTTTTTTTTTTTTTTTTAAGCCGTGATGAATACTTAGTATTTATTCTCTTTATTTTAAATGGGAGAATTCCAACCTTGCTGCAGCACCTTCCTCAATACTCTGAAAGAGGTGGAGGTTGGTGTAATATTGTTGACACTGGTCAGAGGGACTGGGCAATTTTTGTCTATTGGCCTGTATACATATTCATGTGTATGAAGACCCCATCATAAAAACCGACCTTGTGTCACATCCTGTTTTAGTGAGTGGGGAGGTCAGGTAAATACTCACTTCATTTTTAAAGCGGAAAAAAGAAAAAAATATCTAACTATTGTATCAGTGATGTACTATCTTTTAAAATTGTTATCAAAACATGACAGATCTTGTGTATATCCTTTTTATAATGTAAGACATTCAATTATGCTCATTCCCAACATCTGCCTAACTTTGTGTTTTATTATCTAGAGAGCTGAGTGTATTTGCAGTTTTGTTTAAAATAAAAGGTTTTTAAAGTTGAGTAAAAAATTTCTGAAAAACATGTCAGTCAGTTAAGTGCCATATGTGATACACGCTTGGGCGATCATGTCTCGAAAGAGACATGACTGACTGGGCAGAAGATTATCCCGCAGTAGGTTGTCATTGCTTTCTGCGGTAGACTGGTTGCCATCCAACCCAATCTGTCCTGTTATTTAACCCATAACTGGAGGGAAGTGACGGATTAATACCTTTCCCAAAGGTATTTGCACATAAGTGAACGCAAGGAATTCCACTGGAATTTGAACTCAGCTCCCCGATTTCTCATTCCAAGCCGATATCTACTGCCCCACAACGAACATCCGAAAAACATGTACTTGTGTATAAAACAAACCCACCTTTTCTGCTTTTAAGTTTTTTTTAGATTTTCTTGTAATATGCACAAAAGATGGCTCAAGAATAAGAAGGAAGAACTTGATAAATAATTTTTAAGGTTGTCGGTAGTAGGTATCTTTTACTAGCTCTGCGAACTGGTATCAGTCATGTGTTTATACCCTGAAGGCATGAAGCATAAATTATGTATAAAACAAAAAAAATACTTAAGAGGAATATTAGTAACACATTTATTTTTTTTTTTAAATATTTTTATATATTGTTGACTGCCTTCACTTTTTGACACACGTTTTGAGATGTTATCCTTTATGATATAGTAAAGAAATCAAATTAAAAAAAAAAAATGGGATGTCTATCATAGAAAGATACATTTTCAAGCCCAAATTGTCTCATGTTTATCATAGTATCTGTCAACAATCACATCTTTCAATGATAAACTAACCTGATATACATATGTTTAGCTATTTGAGGCTATTCACATTTCAAGATTGATTCTGCACACAATATACATATTATATCATGGCCACCATAATTTAAATTTAGCGAATACTTCTCAAAAAGATTTACTCCCTGAATAGTTAATGTAAATTTTCTTTTTAATTTTAAATAATGAATTTGTCACTTGTTTTTGATTCTTATCTGAACTGTAACAAATGACAGATAATAATTCGAATGAAACATTTTCTAATACAAAAGTATCAAAGAAAGCTTTTTTTTTTCTTCAGTTGGCAAATATTAACCAGAGTTGTTAACTTCCAACAGTTTAACCCTTTCAATTCTTAAGCCCCTTGACACTCAGATACACCTGTAGGAAACCGTTACTGGTATTTAAAGCATTTTTTTTCTCATACACTTCAAAATTTAGAAGGAAAAAAATCAAACACATTTAACATTCACTTCAGGTTGAAGAAATCTTTGTTTAAACCTACCCATCACTACTTTAAAGATAAAGGCTGCAAATGGTTACTATATTCAGCCAATTATCTGATTTCTCTGAGTACAAAATATGAGGCTTATGATACCTAATAACATAGCACTCAGCCCCAAAAAATCAGGCTTATGGATTTAAATGGTAGTAGAGTTACCTCCACTTAGTTTGCTAAGATACTATTAGATGGTGCTGTTAAGCAGCTATAAAAATGGTAAGCTTTCTGTTTTTTTTTTTCAGCATGTACTTATAGCATTACCAACATAGAACTTGTTCACAGCTGGGTGGCTGAATTGTCATACACAATTCCTAATATCTAGATTTTAATATCTTCTTTCTTTTCAGCCATTTTTGCATGCATACAAGTCAATTTTATTTCTTGTTAATCATTTATAAGCCATATATAAAACACATCAAAATATAATCCTGTTGAAATTTTGTTTGCCATTAATACAAGTTGATGCCTTCACAATCTGATATGAGACACAAATACCACAATGGGGGTAAATATAATAATATTTATATTCTATATTTCTAATCTCTTTCATGGAATAAAATCATGGAAATGGCTTGTATTATAGAATAATATATAAGTAATAATACGATATCATCTTGAAACATTGGTTTTCATACAATCATTGAAGTTAAATACCAAGATGGATGAGTGCTTGGGAATACCAACTACAGTAAGCTTGGGTATGCAAGTGATGTAATGAATAACAACTTGGAATTGAAAGTTGGAGAGCTGAGTTTCAATTCCAATTGGGTTCATTATATTTACTTACAATCAAATACCCTGCAAAGGTTGATACACTGTAAAAATCAAGTCAATCAAAATTTAAGCTATAACTTTTGCTGAGAATTTCCAGACAAATTAAAATTAAAATACTAAAGGAATTCATAACACTTGATCACTGATTATTTATTTTTTTGAAGAATCTCTACCTTGAATCTAAGGAGGTTTTTCTAAATTCACAATTTTTACTGTTTTTAAGAAAACATCTACATTATCATTTTTCTCTCTCTCTCTCTCTCTCTGATCCCTTAACTGCAGATAACACTATTGCTGTTATTTACAGTTAGGCTAATACCCTTGTCTTTATAATCACAATATTTCAGCTGTTCTGCACCCCACCAACCATCTTCATGTGCTTCTTGATCTAGGTAGCTTTCAGGGAATCCCAAACTATATTCTATGGGCATAGATTAGGGGTGGCCAAACCACAGCATCAATAGCTCATGGAAATATGTAGCCTGAGCTGCTTTTTTCTTCATAGTTAATATAAAAAGTAAAGAAGAAAAATTTCAAGCTTTATAATTATTTATTGGGTATAAATTGAGACCCCATTGGATTAAAACATAGGTTTCTGTTACATACACATTAACATAAAACTTATGTAAATTTTGTTCATGTCTTGTAGCTCTCAAACATCTGAACTTTATCATACGTGGCTCTTACATTAAAGAGTTTGGCCACCCCTGGCCTAGATTGTTCTTGTTTTACTATCCATGTATAGGGATATTTTGTCTTGTTTTTACTTAGTACTGCTCAGTTATGGCTTACAAAGTCTGTTTGGATTGAGGAATTAAAAAAAAGCCAAGTTCATTACATTTAATTATGTGTAAACACCCTTGGTATGAATCCATCTTCTCTCCCTCTAGTAATCGGTAAAATAGCAGGATAGACTGGGTTCTATAGCTTTGGATGGTAACTAAGTGAAGAACAAATCCAGAGACTAAACTGTTGAGCAGGTAAGTGGAACCCTCCCCACACAGCAGCAGCACAAAACGCAAGAGCTATAAAAGAGCAGATGAACCCAACTATGGGTTAAATAGCCTCATCAAACTGCAATTGATCAAGTATGGTGAGTACAGCTATATACAGAAGACAATGTTCAAACAGGTAGGGGTTTCATCAATTGAAGTGAGGAAAATTTTCGACCAAGGAGGGATTCTATCCAACAGAAGGAACAAATACTAGGTTTGATCAGAGCAGAAGAGGGTTATTCTAACAGACCCCAGATTTGAATTAGTGGAAGCAGGACAAGCAATAACTGAGTCTAAGTCTGCACTACCGGGCCCAAGAATTGAACTCACAATTAAAACACTTTAATCTTTCATTCCTTGAAAGTTATCTTGATTGGAAAATACCTGAAGAAGGTTGAAGTGTACAATGGCTGAAACATCGTGAAAATGTCACAGAAATTTAGATGAAAACTCATTGTGGCTCTATAGCTAAAGATTTGAGTTGTAACTAATGGTTTAACTATACAGAACAGTTTCTAAAAACTCATTGTGGCTCTATAGCTAAAGATTTGAGTTGTAACTAATGGTTTAACTATACAGAACAGTTTCTAATTAGAAACTATAATTAGTTATTAATTAACTAACTACTTAGTAAAACTATACAGAACAGCTATTAATTAGGAAACATCACGTGACTGTTGCTATTTCCATGGCAAATATTCAAACAAGCTACATTCCACAAGTTCATACCTTTACAGCAAACAGACTCCATGCAACCTACATAAGATCAAATCATCCTCATTACCTTTATATTCTGTTGGTAACAAGAAAGTTCCACTAAGTTCTTCTTCCTAAGAACCACTATTTTATGGAACAGACTCCTGAGAAAATGCTTCCCTGATTGCTACAATCTTAACCTCTTCAAGTCTAGGGTCAACAATTATCTATCCTACATTTTCTCATAATTTGCACTAACAGGAAAGGGGGGAAGTCAGAGAGTGGGAAAGAAAGACAAGTGTAAAGAGGAGTCTGTATCAATCATTCGGGAAGCATCCACAAGAACTGCTATCCTGTGGAAAAAAAAAATATGAGGAAGGAGGGCCTGGAGAATTTAATACTTACAGGACGAATAGAGGGAAATTTGCATCCATGCAACAACCTCATTCAGTAACTCTCTACCTTGGAGTGGGTGAAAATTAGTTTAAATAAAATACCCCACAATAATAATAATAATAAAAAAAGCTTACTCTCCCACCACTATAATTTAGCATCCCTATATATTTAGAGATTTTTGATGAAATACAAAGAAGAATATGTAATGTTATGGTTCCTGACCCGGCATCCTGCTTTCGGTAACTTTCCCACCACTGTAATGTAGCTTTGCTGTGCCTTTTCTAAAAATACTTCCAGGATAATTGCTTTGATGAACTTTCCACTGTAGTATCTAGATTTTATGAAAATTAAGTGCAGTACTAGATTTGTGAACAAAGTCTCAACATTTTATGGTTGAAATGGTCAGATATAACTAAATTCTATACTGAAAATTTCTTCTATCACACTTCTCACTCATGTAATTCTTTTCTGGCTTCTTACTTCGCAGTCAACTTTGATCTTCAAAAATTAAAATACAACGTCAATTGTCATCATCTGTCTTCACAATTCTTGTACTGTTATTGATCGCTCTTCTTAATGTTCTTTAATCATATTCTCTAACACTTAGTGGCTGTATTTCCTTGCTTGAAGTGGAATAATTACTTATGTGAATTAATATATATATATATATATATATATATATATATATATATGGGAAAACACATATGTATAAAAATATTATTCAGGTGTTAATAAAACAGTACTCAATGTACTATAAGCAGAGCTATTAATTGTATATATTAATAAATATACATATTATCCTTGCATATTACGTGAGATTCACACAATCACAAATATATCAACATGGAATCAAATCACCACCATAGCATATTATTAATAACTAGTGTAAATCAATCCAATTTCATTTATGTACTAATGATAGCAATAAGGAAATTTTTGACAACTTCAAAATTGAAAAGCATTAGAAAAAGTAAACTCAACTGTTTTTAACAGAGAAATCAAAGTCGGTAGAAATAAGCAAAAAACTATGTAAACATAACATATGGTTTAACCCACCCTTCAGCTGTAATGTCCAAACAAACATCGAAAAATTCTTCCTAAATTTAATTCACAAACATTTCTATCATTTTTCTTCATGTGCCATGTCCCTTCAGAACATAGGCAATCATGGACTTGGCTCTGTCTCTAAAAAGTCTTCCTCTTGATATCTCTCCCAAAACCTGCTCAGGCATATCAAGTAGGTCTCACACCGCTTTTCCCTGTCTCTCTTTCCCTCTATTCGTCCTGTGAGTATTAAATTCTCCAGGCCCTCCTTCCTCATATCACAGAAACCTCATCTATCTCTTCTTTATATTAAGTATGAGTTTTCTCCTCATTTCCATCCTCTCCAATATCTCATCATTAGCAACGTGCTCAGCCCATGGTATCCTCAGCATCGTTCTGTAAAACCACATTTCTGCTGCCTCAGGCCTCTCCTTCATCCTTGAGTAAATCGTCCAACATTCACTTCCATACAGAAGGTCAGATATCACACAGCAATCCAGCACTCTCTTTGTTTCCAATGAGATTTTCCTATCTTTCAGTACACTGGTTAGCTTTTGAAATGTGTCCTTGGCCATGCCAATGCGTCTTTGGATCTCGACATTGCACTTTCCATCCTCTGTCAGCACACTTTCCAGGTATTTAAATTTCTTTACTTGTTTTATTTTAGTTTATTTGACTTGTAATTGGCATTTTGGGGGTCTTCTTTTGCTGATTCATCCACACTAAAAAAGGTTTCCAACAAAACCAATGTTAAAGTTATAGTTGCATTAAGAACATAGATAAATATATTTCACAACATTAAATTAAATAAATACTTGATCAACCTGAATATTAATGGTTACCCTACTACTAATAATAGTGACCCTTCTAAAAATAACTGCAACTGCTGTGAATATAAGATCTGCCCATTGAATGGCCAGTGTATGTCCAAAAGTATTATTTATTGAGCTCGCATCCATTTGGATGCTGATTAACTTAAATTCTATGTTAGAACAACTGTAAGTAAAGGAAAATATCATTTCAATAATCATGTTGTCTTTAAACAACAGTAAATATAGCAAAAGCACCACTTTATCCATACATTATTGGAAATTAAAAAACAAGAACAAGAACCCAATTATTACCTGGAATATCTTTGCTAAAACCAAATCTTATAATCAAAAAAAGAGATAAATGTAATTGATGTCTTTTTAGAAAAACTTGTCATCTTAAATCATATAAATAACCCTAATCTACTTAAGAAAAAAAGTGAATCAATGACCACATGCTGCCATAGAAAAAAAAATACTTTCTTAAATTCTTAGATCCTGATTGATACAGACTCCTCTTTACACTTGTCTTTCTTTCCCACTCTCTGACTTCCCCCCCCTTTCCTTCATTTCCTCTCAAATATTAATAATTACGAAGTACACCCCTTTGAATTCCTCACCCTACATTTTAATAATAGTTGTTTTCTTTTTCATTTTAATTTTTTATCTCAATGTAATTTTTGTCTATTTAAATTTTATTACTTGATAAATTTAAAAAATAGTACCTTGACATTATAAGATTTAACTCCTATGAACATCAAGTGAACTTAAATTCAAATCTCTTAAACAAGTCAGTTTGTAATATACACCTGATGATTGCGTAACGCATGAAACTCTGAGTCATGCCAACAACATAGGATTATATATATATATATATATATATATATATATATATATATATACGCTAAAGATTCACCCAATACAAAGCTCAGTGAATGTAAGAGAAGACAGGTGGAGATAGAAGGAAATGAAAATTATGAGGATACAGATGATAGATCACAATTGACCCTTGACTTGAAGAGATTAAAATTGGAGCATTCGGGAAGCATCCACAAGACCTGCTATCCTGTGGAACAAAGTTCCACAGGATAGCAGTTCTCAAGAAAAAAAAATTGTCTGAGTGAAACATTCTTCTTAAAAAATGAATACAGAGGAAATGCGAGTGATTAGACTATGGACATAGAAGTCCTAGCTGTTAAATAACATGGAAATTTCAGTGTAACATTTAGGAAATTATTTTATGACTAGTGAATAAAAAAAAAAAAGAAATCATGTCATCAATAGCAAAAAAAAAAAATTCTCCTGTATTTAAGAAATTTCATTGGTAGTGAAAAGAAAAAAAAACACTCCATTAGTACTACAGAGATATTTTCACACCCTTAAACAAATAAAACTGCTTGTAGTTTGCAGAAATATTAGAACTAAAACCAAAAGCTCTTGAGAATTAATTGACAGAGGTACTCAGGAAGTTACTTGAATGACAGTGCAAATTTGACTTGTCACTTAAAAGAAAAAATATTTTGATGGATATTCAGACATTTCATGGTATTAACAGTGGATTAAAATTGTAATTTTTCATGCGATAGTAAATTAGTTTATAAATAATATTTAAAACTATTAAAAGAAACAGGCTTAATGGTATTCATTTTGCCCATTAATCATTGATAGAGTAGTATTTAAGAAACCATTTAATTGGTAGGAAAACATTTTTCTCCTGTATTTAAGAAATTATTTCATTGGCTGTGAAAAGAAAAAGCACATGTTTTTTTTTTCTCCTGAAATAATTCCATGAAAACATGTCAGCTTCATGTGTAGATAAACAATAAAAGAAAAAGCACATGTTTTTTTTTCTCCTGAAATAATTCCATGAAAACATGTCAGCTTCATGTGTAGATAAACAATGAAAGCAAAAATTCAAAATGGATGCCAAAAAAATTTGATCCTATTTAAATGTTTCCTGTCATCTGTTCCAGCAGAGAAAAAGAAACAAGTTTGTTGAATTGAGCTGTACATTTTAAAACTGGTGTAAAGTCAGAGTTCTGAGGGTTGATAAAAAGAACAATGATTGGAATGACACATAAAGTTGAATGAACTCAAACAATACCAGAAAATGAATTTTTTTAGTTCTTTTCATTTTACCTCCACAGCTGACACTACTAATGATGGCTACACATTGTTTTAGGTACAGTGGGGGAAAGTTAAAATTAGCAGTTTCTCTCATTTGAGAACATTTTTATAAAGTAAACAACTGTCCTTACACTTTTTTCATTTCTTTTTCTGTTTATCCACATCTTCTTTGTTTCAAATAACAAGCTATTATTTTTAAGTGTTACAATTTCTAATCCAAATTTCATCACTTTTTTTATTGGCTTTTCAATTAATAGATACTGATTTTTTTTTTGTTACTTGTTTGTCCATGGCATAAGGGTCCTCTTGCATTTTTCCCACTCATCTCTCTGGCTTATTCATTCATATAATCATTAATATAAATTTGAGGGACTCCTCCATGTCTGTAGCTGTTATACTGTCATTATTCAACACTTTCAGTGATACATCTAATTTTGCTCAGTGAGGTCATTTCATATTGTCCTTTGTTACTGTATTAAGAAAGCCATGATATTCACAAGACATAATGGATAAGGCTCCTTTGCGGTGCAATTCCATTTGAAAATTGGATAGTCTTTTTCTTCACTGTAATAAATCCTTCTGTTTTAAGTTAAATCCTTCTTTTTCAGTGAGGGGGAAATAATTGTGTGATGTTAAAAAATATCAATCTTTTTTGGAATATGTAGTTTTCTTTTTTTCTTCTTGCTAAATTTAAAAAGATGGAAATGATATGAAATTTTTTTTAGCTCTCTTTAGCCCAATATGGTCACAATAGTCCCCAACTGTTTTAAAGACACCAGATTATCAAGCAACTTTTTTTAGTTTTATCCCACAAGAGCTAAGCAGATTGAGAAAAGAATAGAAAATATTGCTTGAATGTTAAACGCTTTAAAATTCATATACATACATGTAGGCCTTTTTTTTCTTTTTTTTTTTTTTAAACTATTATTTAGAAAACAATAATTAAGAATGAAAACTTTTGTTTTTTAATGTTCTTATATTAAAAAGATTTAAAATCAATTCAGGCTTAAACACATGTATTTCAAATGAGAATTTTGCTATAAGGTAGATATTCCTATTTAAAATTGCTCCTAATCTTTCTATGAATATTTTCATTGAGAACCTTGCTATGATCTGAGTGACATGGGTTGCTTTGGCAAATAGAGAGGGGGAGAGATTCAAAATAAATGCTGTAAGAAAGAGAGAGAGATTTGTGTGTGTGTATATATATATATATATATATAGACATATGCACATTTTCTTGGTAATGCATGAGGGAGCAAACTGCATTTTCTCATTTCAATTCAATTACTTCTTGCAATGAAATGTGAGGATGCTATGACCTCCTTGATTCATGATCTGGGCCATCATAGTCTTCATCTTCCTTTGAGGAGATTGATGGAGTTGATGAGTCAGGACTTGATTCTGGCAATTCTAGGATAACCATTTTCTGAAGAACTTGAACCCATCTGCAAGAATTTTAATCAAATGACATCATTAGCATATCAGCAAAACTACTTGAAATATATTCTATGTATAATAGAAAAATAGATGCATAACATTATGACAATCTGCCCTTGCTCAGTACTCCCCACCAGCCTTTGAGATTTCACTCGCCCGATCAACACAGTCGATTAAAAACTTAATTGGGCGATTAAAGTTTATTGCTTTACTCAATAAAAGTTTATTTCTTTAAAAATCTAGCAATGAAACATGTCCCTTCAAATATAGAAAAAGAAAATTTGATTCCTTTTACAACCGAAAAGTATTCCATTGAAGATTCACAAGTTACTTAGAATGACCTACAATGACATTATTGAACTCTTTGGTCTTATGCATGGTGCCTGATTTACTTCGAAATGTGTGGTTAAACAAAAGTCAGTGACATCCCGCAATCATGAAAGCAAGATCTGACAAATGGAGTTTAGATTGACAAGTTCCTGTCTTGCTTTTATCTTCCTGGTCAGTGTAAACATTCGTTTAATTAACGCATCCAGAGTGGAGCCAAAATGTCTTTGTCACCCAGATTAAAGACGCTCACAAATTTTTAGAGATTTATTTGGAAAAATATTATCCTTGACTTAACATCTATATTTCCTTCCCACTTACGAAAAGTAAAAATGAACATTTGAAAGAAAGAAAGAAAAAGAAATACGTATACTTCTTTTAACCACACACTGAAAAACAAATTATACAAGTAAAGTTTTTTATAGAAAATTGTTGAGAAAATCAGATTTGTTATTTTTTATTATCTATGGGATGGAGGTTGTAGTTAAACAGAAAAAAGAAACTATGAATTTCGGTACCTCCTGTTAAAAAGGCTCAAACTTAATAAAAAAAAAATTTATAATCAATATATTTATACTATTATTAAAAGGAAAGATCAAATTTTGTTATTTTTAAGTTTTTTAAATCTTTTCTAACAGGCTCGAAATTTTAATTAAAATTTCATTTTTTGTTTTCCCTCAGCAATTCACGCTATGTTTACGTAAGGCGACTATTAAGAAAATGGAGTTGGGTGAGTAAATTTTCCTTCACTCTCGACTGCTGGTCGAGTGACTTCTTTTACAAATCTCAAAGGCTGCTCCCCACCTACCCGTTATAAATGCAAATATATTTTTTTAAATTTAAAACACAATGGGGATTTGTTAGTTATCAGCCTGATCACCTCTATTTTCTACCACGTAGAGACTAGAGTATGCTGATGGCTTCATTTGCAGAGGAGTAAAACCGCACCCCTCCAAAAGATGCCATTTACCAAATAAATGCATACAGACTCAAATATAAACAACCTCTCCATGAAGCAAATGTCCTCTTATCTGAGCCTGAATCTGCTGACTGCTTCCCTGCCTACAAAGTGGTATGACACTCGCTAGAAGGAACTACTTACAAAGTAAATGCTTATAGACTCAAATAAGAATGACAAATATTTCCCTATCTCTAAACTAAATGAAAGTTTACAGTCTTAAATATAAACAACAATATCTACCCATCTCTAAACCAAGTAAATGCTTATAGACACAATTATAAAAGACTTATGATTTTTTACATTAAATAATCCAAAATGAATTGGTTTATCATGAAATCAACAAATCCAAGCTTCTGCTTTTTAATAAAAAATCTTTTTTTACTTCTAATTTCTGTTGTGATATCAAGAGGCAATAATTAACAGCAATAAACAAACATGTGTTGATATAATGGGATATTTCATTAATAAATAAGGGAGACCAGGCTGCTAATACACTGATTTTTATTAGTTTTTTAAATTTTCTCTTAATATTTAAAAAAAATTTCATTTCTTTTTAATTTTTCCCACTTAGTTATTAATATTCTTTATATATATATATATATATATATATAGATAGATAGATTTTCCATTTGTAAATGAGTTATTACACGACCTAGATTCCTATCATGTGTGGTGTCTTCAGGCAATTTGCAGTAACTGATTTTACTGTTTACCATTTTATTTTTTAAGAACGCTCATATAACGTTGCTTTTTTTTTTTTTTTTTTTTGTTTTTTTGAATGCTCACATGGCAGGGAATTTTTGAATGCGCAATTTTTAAAATTACAAGAAATTATAACGTTTTCATCTATGGTTGTATGAAAATACTAAAAAATACCTATTAGGTTCATACAACCATGGATGAAAACGTTATAATTTCTTGTAATTTTAAAAAATTGAGCGTTCAAAAATTCCCTGCCATGTGAGCATTCTTAAAAAAAAAAAACTACTGTTACGTGAGCATTCTTAAAAAAAACAGTAAACGGTAAAACCGCCTAAAGACACCACTCATGGTAGAAACCTAGGTCGCGTAATAACTTGTTTACAAAAGGAAAATATTCAAAAGTTCTACAATATAATTGTATTGAACACTTTTTAATACAAATGTGTGCTGTTCTAATTTTATTATGACCAAAAAATAAGTAATTAAACAATATAAGTATTGTTAAGTGGTGCTGCTGTACCTTGACATCATAGAAATGCCCAGACCTCTATTAGTTTTACTTTGATATCTGGTGAGTCATTCCAATTCAAACTGGGCATGATAGTGGACTTCAGACAGATGGGATATTCTGTTTATGAAATTGTGTGAACATTTGACATCCCACAATCTACAGTGTCCTTTATGTATTAAGAATGTTTAATGGAAAGCATTACTGTCTCCCATGGACAGTGTGACGAACCCCAATGATCGTAGAACAGAAACACTTGGCTAGAATTGTGTACAATAAAGGACAAATAGCACTAACTGAAATTGCATCCATGTTCAATGCAGGTTGAATACTGAGCAAATCATTTCAGCATTTTTTACCCTCCATGGGATATACGAGCAGTAGACCCCTGGATGGTATAACAAAGATGAAAATAAAAGTCAAATAAAAAAAAAAAAAATCCTTGTTAATGTTACCTTTTTAGTTGTTCGTTACTTTCAGCTTTGAAGTAATGGACTTGTTGTTTGCCATGATGAAGTTTAAAGACATGTGTTCGGTCGACAAAGGTATCATTTTCATCTACCTCAGTTACTGTATAACCAGGCAACGGCATCGTAGACAAGGCACAACTATCCTGCAAAATATGGTCAGAGAGAAAATCTTTTAAAAAGTGAGAAAAAATAATGTGTAAGTCCTTTTATCACTAAAGCTACTTTAGAATTAGTAGCCTAATTCGGCAGGACTTTTTCACAACTTAAATAAATAACCAAAGAACTTTTTTCATTTTGCTTAATGCTTTTTCAAATGGCGTATTTGAAGAAAAATATTCACTATGTAAAATATGAACCAGTTTTTTATTTTTAATTATTTCTTATAAAGTAAATCATAAATTATTAAATTCTTTTATAAAAATAATTTACAATGTTGATTTACTTTATAAAAATATAAATGACATTACAACTTACTTTATTAAAAATAATTAAAAACAAAAAACTGGTCCATATTTCATATATTGTCTTTTCAAATACTTTATTTAAAGAGAAATATTTACTAATTACGATTTTAATCCTTAATAAATTACTTTTATTTGGTTATGAAAGAGATATATTTTTTGGGTTCAGATTTAATCCCGGGGTTGAATTGTCCCGGCGCTCAGTTGATGGTATTGATTTGTCCTGTACCCACAATCCATTACTCTTTTGTTAAAGATTTGTTTTGTTTTAATAATCACTTTATCCCTAATTTTTCCACTTATTATTTTAATGTTTTTAAAGTGGGAACAACACATCTCCACCTAACCTAAAGGAGGTTATGAATTTTTCCCAACTCTGAGTTATCCTGTCACATCTGATTGATTTTCAATGATCTACTAAATATTTCTTTTAGAAAGTCTCTTACTCTAGGAGAAAAATATGTCAAAGCCTTAACATGTTGAAGAATTACAAAAATGTCAAATTTATTCTTACATTTGGTTGTTTTATGGCATATCAACCTCAGCGGGTCATTTAATGCCAACAAAATTTTATTTATTTGCTGGTAATACTTTTTTCCTTCAAAAAATTTATTGTTGGTAATAAGTTTGTGGCTGGTAATACTTTTTTTTCTTTCAAAATTTTTTTTTTTTTTTTTCAATTGGAGTAGATAGACTAAACTATCGCCTGGTTCACACTCCACCCATGTCTATTGAACAGGTGAAGAGGCTCATCCCTTGTTTCCTGTTTAGGATGTGGTTTCCGGTTTTCCTCTTTTCCAATCTTTTCACTCTTACGTAGCCCCCTGCGCATCAGTGGCGTTTTCGCCTTGCTTGGGGTGATATGATTAAAAAAAAAAAAAGTGCCGTGGAGAAATAAATTTGTTTTGATTTTTCAGCATGTCAGACTTAGTTATTTATTGCTATGGTCTATTTTCTTTAAATGGGTGTAGCATTTTTTTTTTTTAAATAAAAGGGTTTATATTTTTTAAAAGAGATTGACTTCTTTCAAGTAGTTCAATATGACTTTTTCATCTGTTTTTTTCGAGAAGTTCTCTTATATTCTTTGAGTTATAGTATTTTTGTTGGGTGAAGGCTAAGGCAGGGCAGTCTATTAAAAATGTTTTACTATGTATGGCTTTTGACATGTTACAAAATGAATCATTGTTGCACTGAGGATCAAGTAAGCATTATGACTTTTCTCCATTTTCTTTTTTTTTTTTAATTTAAAATGCCATGTTCTTCCAGAATGTAAGTGACCATGGCTGTTCAGATTTCTATTTTTATGAACTGTTAATTGCTCTGCATTCTTGGGAAAAATAGTAGAGTACTTCTTCATTGCCTTTTCCACAATTTGAATTCAGACTTGTCCTTATCCTAGACTGGTGCCACCAAAGTAGTACCAAATCTACTGTTATTTAATTTATAGCCGAGGAGAAAGCCATGCCTTTTCTAAGAACATTCGTGCAAATTCCCTAGTCTATTCAGCATAACTTTTTAATCTGCTCATCTATTCAGCACGACTTTTTAAGTGGCGGCGGGTGCTTAGGGACCACAATTTTGCTGAGCAGGGGAAGCAACTCAAGCAGCATAATTTCTGACCAATTCTTTCACTTGGTCATAAATCACTGACTGCCTACGTATCTACATATCAAGTTGGGGACATTATTTCTAGTTAACATCTTCTTTCAGATATGAGAATATGACTATTGAGTCATTTTCTCTCCCTAACAGCATGTCTGTTTCTATCAATCTGGTTGTTTTATTTTGTTTGTTTTTCTTTCAAACTGGTCTCTGTATGTGTCGTTAAAAAGCTAAAGGAAAAGTGCTGAATATCAAATCTTGTCAAAATCAGAGACATTATAAATTTTTGAAGCTTATAAAAGTACGGAGGACAACCAAAGTGGGGGGTTTGGCCCCTCTGCCCGACCTCATATAATCACCACTGTTGCTCGTCTATTCAGCGTAACCTTTTAAGTTGTACATCTATTCAGCATGGTTTTTTGCTCTGTAGTTTATTTGTTGCAAATTTTCATTTGCTAGTCTATTCAGCATTTTATTTGCCGCTCTACTGTGCATGATTTTTTAATTTCCTAATTTCTATGTGACTTTATTTGCTAGTCAATTCACTGTGATTTTTTTCTATTTTTCTAATATTTAATTAGAAAAGCTTCTTGTGTGTAATGTTATTCCTTTCATTTGCTAGTGTATTCAGTGTTATTTTTATTCTGCCACATACTAAGCCAGAATTTGAACTCTGCATGCCAAGTCCACTTTCTCTGCTGATAACCATTTTATTATTCACTCATGACTGAGCAACAGTGTTCATTTCTTATTTAATGACTAATAGTTAAAGTAAAAATAAAATTGTTCATTTTTCAAAAATATTACCCAATGACTTCTATAGCCGCATAATATTCAAAAATATTACCCAATGACTTCTATAGCCGCATAATATTCAAAAATATTACCCAATGACTTCTATAGCCGCATAATATTCAAAAATATTACCCAATGACTTCTATAGCCGCATAATATTCAAAAATATTACCCAATGACTTCTATAGCCGCATAATATTCAAAAATATTACCCAATGACTTCTATAGCCGCATAATATTCAAAAATATTACCCAATGACTTCTATAGCCGCATAATATTCAAAAATATTACCCAATGACTTCTATAGCCGCATAATATTCAAAAATATTACCCAATGACTTCTATAGCCGTATAATATTCAAAAATATTACCCAATGATTTCTATAGCCGTATAATATTCAAAAATATTAAAAAGAGTAGGTATCTCCACTAATTCACTGAAATAAGAGCATACAGTAATGAATAAATTCCTCAAACTTGATAAAAAAAAAGTGTTATCAAAATGTTTGGTCTCTTTATGTCTTCTTAATAACGAAGTATTTTTTTCAATATTGTTTAATCCTTTGTAGAATGTTTGAAACTTTGGATCAAAATCTTGTTTTTCTTGAATCAGTTGATGGACTATAAATTCCGTCAGTTAAGTGCCATACGTGATACACGCTTGGGCGATCATGTCTCTTTTGAGACATGACTGACTGGGCAGAAGATTATCCCGCAGTAGGTTACCATTGCTTTCTGCAGTAGACTGATTGCCGACCAAGGCTATAGAACACAATCTGTCCTATTATTTAACTCATAACTGGAGGGAAGACACAGATTAATACCTTTCCCAAGTGAATGCAAGGAATTCAAACTCGGTTCCCCGATTTCTCGTTCCAAGCCGATATCCACTGTGTCACAACGCACATCCAGACTATAAATTAGCATAGCAAATTTTAGTGTCATTTTTGTGATGAAAGAAACATTGATTTGGAATTTCTTGCAATAATCAAATAATTGTTGGATTTTAATAAAACTTTCAGGACTTATTCACAAATGAATGAAATTATTTCTGAAGTGTTTGTTTGTTTTTCTTTTTTTTTTTTTTTAGAAAAGCTTGGTTAAAAATATGTATCTTTTTTACATGTGTTAAATCCCACTTACTTATTTTATGAAAACTCATGAAATTCAATGAGATAATTTTAATGACTATATTAGTTAATCCACATCAGCCAATCTATGGATACCTGATGATGACCAGAGGTTACTTGGTTGAAATGTATCTATTATAACACCTATATCAACCAAGATGAGAACAAAAGTTCAAAATAATTCTAAGTTTACTCAAGAAATTCAATGAGATAATTTTTAATGACTATATTAGTTAAAAGCAGAACTCCTTGGAGAATTTAAATCATCAGATTTTTTTTTTCTTTAAATTGAGGACCAAAAAATTCTTCTATGAATCATAAAATAAAACATGCAATAAAACTATGACATTTAATTAGAAAAGCTTTTAATTGCTTTCATAAATATTAAGGATCAGTCAGTTAAGTGCCATACGTCTTGAAACAGACATGGCCGACTGGGCAGAAGATTATCCCGCAGTAGGCTGCCATTACTTTCTGCGGTAGACTGATTGCTGACCAAGGCTATAGAACACAATCTGTCCTGTTATTAATCCATAACTGGAGGGAAGAGACTGAATAATACTTTTCTCAAGGATATTTGAGCATAAGTGAATGCAAGGAATTCAACTGGAATTAAAACTTGGTTCCCCGATTTCTCTTGTCTTTAAAAAGATATGTTTTGATGAATATTGAATTTTTACAAGATCCATTTTTATTTATAAAGTTTTTAAATCTTTTAAAATTCAGTTTCAATAATGTAAAATGTTAGGTGATATTAAAAGGAACTTTGAGTTGTTTTTGTATATGCTAATTTGTATTCCTTGTATTCACTTATGCGCAAATACCCTTGGGAAAGATATTAATCCATCTCTTCCCTCCAGTTATGGGTTAAATAACAGGACAGATTGGGTTCTGTAGCCTTGGCCGGCAACAAGTCTACTGCACAAAGCAATGGCAACCTACTGCATGATAATCTTCTGCCCAGTCGGTCATGTCTCTTTCGAGACATGATCGCCCAAGCGTGTATCACTTAACTGACTGAATTTTTGTAGATACAGTTGATCATTCACATTATCAGAAATTAAGAGTGATAACTATAATAATTTAAAGCCAATGTAAAATTCAATAAAACATTAGATTATGTGGAATATTTTCCTAAATTTTTAAGATTACTAACAACTTGAAAATTATCTATCAAAGGTAGTTACTTTATACAGTGGAACCTCTACTAATGAAAGGCTATACATACAAAATTTTCAGGTTACGAAACGCCTCTTCGGAAAAATATTGCCTATTGTTACAAAAGAAATTTCAGGATAGGAAAGGTGAAAATTTCAAAATACGTGCTGCTATTTGCAGCTCCAAGAGTCCACCTCATTGCCTCCTCAAGTGCTTACTCATTGTTGATAATGCCCCTGCCCACCTGCAAGATGATATCCTGGAGGAGTTCTCTTTTATTAAGGTGCTGTACCTTCCACGGAACACCACCTCTATCCTCCAGCCAATGGACCAACAAGTCATTTCGAACTTCAAGAAACTTAATGTATTTTTTATTCTTTACATTATGTACAACTCTCATTTTTATGTTTATTGTGCAGTAATTTAATTCTAACATGGATTTGTTACAGGTTTATTTTTTGGGGGAGCTTGGAACCGACTAGGGAATTTATAGGGTAAAAAGCGTCTCTACTTATGAAATTTTCATGTTATCAAACAACTTTCAGAACAAATTAATTTTGTAAGAAGAGGTTCCACTGTATTAAATTTCTTTATAGATAAATCCCCTGTCAAACAACATTAGATAAACATCAATCTGTCATCAGATTAAATTGATAGCTACTGATGTGTTAAAAAAATGCACTTCTGCTATATTTTAAACTTAAATAATATTTGTTTTAAACCAGATTAATTATACTTTAAATCAGTTAATATTCCTCATATAAAGTTTCAGAAAAGCATATCTTATTTTTGGAATGTTTTTAATAAAGAGAATTACATTTTGATAACAAATACAATTTCAGTAATTTCAAAACAAAAACTTCTAATTGATTTTTGATTACTGGAAATATTAAATTTAATTTAATAGCTTGAAACTAAAACTAAAATAAAAGCTTCAAGAAAGATTATTCTTTTTTTAAAAATTTATTTTAAACCTTAAATACGAATCTGTGGAGATATCTATTTTTAAAAAGAATCCATTTTCTATCGTTATATTTTTAAAAAGTCTTGTATTGATTATTGTAAAGCATCTAATCTTTAGACAGTTTTTCACTCACCTGGTGTCCCTTGAAGACGTACATGACGAAAGACGTGTGCACTGCAAACCAACGCCTATACCAGTTTTTACAATTATCAGAACTGATGTGTAAGTACCCAGAAATTATGCTTGGGTCCGTTGCTTTGCACTGAAATAAATTTAAAAAAAAAAAATATTAAGAGAATAACTTAAAATTAATATTTTCCATTAAAAAAGACTCCAGATACAGTGTGAAGAAAATATCTCCATAGCAAAAAATATTAATCTGTTTAAAAATAATATTTGAGCTACATTACAATCTTTTGGATTTGTTTTCTTTTTTAATTACTCATAGGTAAAATTATTTTTGTATATATGAATTTTTGAAATTTAGTCATTCACTTTTTCCAAATAATTTTTTTTTTAATGATCAGATCAGGCGTAGACCTACTGCTGGTACATCCTGCCACATGTTTGGGTGGTTGGCATCTAAAACAGTTCCCTCATTAGCGTTTCATGAGGAAGTTGACATGTCACCCCACAGAACAAAAAAACAAGACCTGCCAAATTCTCAATGAGCTTTTTAAAGAAGCCTATATATATATATATATATATATATATATAGTTATTTTGTTATTGCAATGGTTTATAAAAGCATAACATCACTACACAAAAATTTTCATGTTTCGGACGCCCATAGCCCAGGGGTAGAGTCGCCGACTGACGCCATTTCGGTCAGGTTTCAATCCTGGGTAAAAAAGCAATCGGAGTCTAACCGTACTGATGAGCTGTGATACGGTGAAACAGATCTGTCTGCGGATGGCAATATATATATATATATATATATATATATATATATATATATAGTTAAAATGAAAGATAATTCAAGTGTGCTTCTTATAATATATGTTTAATGGGCCAGTTAATAAAATTTGAGAAATAAAATAACATTGGCAATAAGATTGATGATATTTATTAGATATTAGCCTTTTGACTAAATTTAAGCACACAGAGAAAGATTTTAATGTTAGAATTCTTAGACATGCCTGTGTCCTTTTCCAATAAGACAAGAAATAAACAAAGAAGTGGAACTTACTCTTCCAGGGAATGTTGCTGTTGTTGTTGGTTATAAGTTGGTTATAATCCCTGTGGAAATTATATTCTCTTAGTAAAACCAAATCTGTTTAATCTCTCAATGTGTGATCTGAATCTTTATCAGTCGTTGAAATCTATCTCTGTGTGTGTATGTATGTGTGCGTGTATATATATATATATATATATATATATATATAAAAAAACTTATTTATAAATGGAACTTTGTGTCTATGTGTATCCGTTACCTATAGACTCCGAAATGGCTGAACTGGTTTTCTTGAAAATTTACACAGTTATACTATAAGTGTCTGTGAGTGTTCTTAGCTAGGTTTTGTGTCAAGGTACCCCTGATAAATATTGAAAATCAATAATCAAAAAAATCAGGTTATAGAAGGAGTGGTTGGATTTTAATCAAATTTGACAGACAAAGACATAAGAAACAATATTCAGAAGTTTCAAGGTTGCAGTTCTTACAATAGTGCAGAAAATTGATAATATATATATATAAAAGTCTTCATTACACCCGAGCGACGCCGGGCTATACTGCTAGTGTATATATATATATATATATATATATATATATATATAAGCTTGCTGAGTTGAGAATTGGAAAGAGTATAAAATCTTGCCTCAAATCCTTATAACAAATTTTCTGACAAGCAGGACCCACCTTGCTTTGTGCAAGATTAATCCTGGTCTTCAGTCAGTCAGTCAGTTAAGTGCCATATGTGAAACACGCTTGGGCGATCATGTCTTTTTGGAGACATGACTGACTGGGCAGAAGATTGTCCCGCAGTAGGTTGCCATTGCTTTCTGCGGTAGACTGGTTGCCGACCAAGGCTGTAGAACCCAATCTGTCCTGCTATTTGACCCATAACTGGAGGGAAGTGACGGATTAATACCTTTCCCAAGGGTATTTGTGTGTAAGTGAATGCAATGGATTCAACTGGAATTCGAACTCGGCTCCCCGGTTTCTCATTCCGAGCCGATATCCACTGTACCACAACGCACATCCTGATCTTACCTCAATAAAAAAAAAATATATAGCTCTGTGTGAATTTTTGAAACTTAAAACTTCATTTTAGATATTGGCCATTCAGTTTCATTTTTCAAAATAACACCTTCTACTCACTCTTTACTCACTTTTTATTTATCCCGTAACAATCTGAAATAACACAAGATGATGCGGATGTCCTCCAGGGCTCCATCCTTGGTCCTACTGTTTTTAATTTTCATTAATGACCTTCCCAATGACATCACTTTGTATCTACAATGATGATATAACCATTTACCCTTGCCTTGATAGTAATGGTGATCAGTCTAAGAAGGTCAAAATGGCAGCCAATACCCAAAACGGCTTCAAGTCCATCATTTACTGGAGTGAAAGATGGTATGTTAATTTTAATTCTTCCAAAACTAAATTTCTCTCTGTTAATCATGTGTGAGACCCTTCTCTTACTTCCATCAGCATGGCTGATGCTAAACTCCAGAAAAGTGACTCACTGTGACTTTTTGGGCTAACATTCTCAGCTGACATGAAGTGAAAAGACTATATTGTATCCATTGCTAGGTCAGCTTCTAAAAATTAGTTCACTGTGTCATGCAGGACAATGTTTCTCTCCAGAATCTATCTTAGGTATCTATAAATCTACCATTCGACCATATTTAGAATATTGTTGCCACATATGATCCAATGCTACTGATATTTACCTTGAGCTTCTTGGTAAAATACACAGAAGAATCAACAATATTATTGGTCCTGTCCCTGAATAAGTTGAGAACATGTCTTCCTCTGTATCAAATATTATTTTCAATTTTCATTTTAGATTTTAAGCGAGACAACAAGCGCTCAATATTTTGATCATGTATCGCCCTAGTCATTAAGTAAACAAATTTTTCTTTGTGTATGACTACAGTGTTTTTTTTTTCTGATAAATTGTATTTTTAGTCAGTACATATGTTTGAGTTGCTATACAGTTTTTTTAAAATTATTTTATTAAACAGTGAAATTAATGAGAAAAAAAGCCTAAATTGAAAAGTATAATAAAAATAACGCTTATAGTAATAAGTTTCTTATTAGTATGTTTTTTATAATCATTTCACCCCAAGCAAGGCAGTACTGCAACCAGTGTGCAGGAGCTTAGATGAGAGGTGAATGAAAAGAAAGAACAACAAGATACAAGGGGTGTTGGAGAAAGAATAAGAGAAAGACAGGAATCAAGGAGATAAAAGATGGCAACTGATGTTGCGCTTAAACTTTTAGAGATTTTTAGCTATCAGGGAAGTAAAGTATACAGAAGAGAATTCCACAAGTAGGAAGTGCAAGAAAAGAAGCTGTTAGAGTAGAAGTGACAGTTACATTGACTGTAAAAAGGTAGGACCTAGTTGCCAGCCTAGTAGCTCAAATAAATTCATGGAGAGGGGGCACCAGAGAGATAAGCTCTCCAGAGCAGAAGCTATGAAAATATTTGTAGAAAAGACAGAGAGAAGCTACATTCTGGCAGTGAGAAAGTGACTGAAGTTGAGCTGCCAAATATGAATGTTGTTTATTATTTATTGTAATAAGAAAAAATGTCAGATTAAAATTCCTTTAAAAAAAAATTACACAATGTCTGTAATTTTTACCACAAATATTGCATTGTAGTTGGTTTATATATTTTGACAATTTTGTAATTTTTTCATAAATTTTCTGAATAAAATGATTTCTTTTCAAATTTATAAAATGGTAAATATTAAGATCTTTATAGAAAGTAAATAATAAATACTGCATTCTACTTGGTTCAAACATTTTTATAATCTTGTAAATATTGCCGAGGGAGCCAAAAGGGTAAATTTTCGTTGTAAATCTCAACGCTTTTCCCTTTCATATTTATCCAAAATAGCATTATCTCTGTCCAAATGTATATGCTGAACTCAAATCAACTATTAGTTATTGAAGAAACTTACCTTTTTTTATCTAAATATCCATAAAAAAAAACGAACTATATCTTGCACTTTTTCTCCCGTAACTCTCACAAAGTCATGTAATTAACTGCAGAATGATGTACTGTATATGTGAACGAATTTTGGCAGATTTTTGGTTGATTTTTCTTCCTTTACTGATACTTCTGGCGATGTACTTCCGGTAATGAAAGTAATGCGCTACTGTATTTCTATGCTTATTACTTTCATTACTGGAAGTACGTCGCCGGAAGTTTCAGTAAAGGAAGAAAATCGACCAAAATTCAAAAGAAAATTGCTGCCTACGTAGAACGTCATTCTGCAGTTAATTACATGACTTTGTGAGAGTTACGAGAGAAAAAGTGCAAGATATAGTTCGTTTTTTTTTTTATGGATATTTAGATAAAAAAAGGTAAGTTTCTTCAATAACTAATAGTTGATTTGAGTTCAGCATATACATTTGGACAGAGATAATGCTATTTTGGATAAACTTGAAGCGGGGAAAAGCCATCGGCACCTAAAACGAAAATTTACTGCCAAAAGTGTATACAGGTAAAACAGTGCTTTTAATACACCATTTATCTGCAGGAATGAAGGTCAGACATTTTCATTTTTTTTTTTAATATAATCTGCTGATATTGGGAGGGAAAGTATTTTTAAGTCATTGGACTTGACAGTTTCAAAAAAGTAGTATTACTTATTAGCTTATTTTTTCTTTGTTTTTTATTTTATAACTCAGAATTTCAAATGGTAGTTTTTTTTTTCTTGAGAATTTTTTAACTTATTTTTAAATAGATCTTTTTATCATTTTTTGTTTTTTTTTTCAAAATTTTCAATTTTTCTTTTTTTTTTTTTTTTAAATCATTAAAATCTTATTTTTATCAGAATGTTGATAATAGTCACAAACATATCAAATGGATTGGTTCCTCCATCCTCACATTACCAGATACAAGTACCATACCACTCACCAACATCGATATAATATTAATTTTCTACCCTTTTATCATTGAAATAGTTAAATGTAACCATCACTTCTACTCTAACAGTTTCTTTTCTCACACTTTCCTTTTGTTGAACTCCCTTCTATTTACTTGCTTCCATGAAAGCTACTATCTCCAAAAGTTTAAATGCAATGTCAATTGCCAACTTTTATCTTCTGAAATCCCACACATCTCTTATCCTTTCTTCAGCATCTTCTGCACTCTGTATTTTCTCTTTCTGTAACCTGTGCACCCATGGCAGTCTTTGCCTTGCTTGAGGTAAAATGGTTATAAAAAATACATTTTATTTCATGATTTGTTGTTAAATATGATAAAATTGTGAGAGTTATCTCCCTTATGCAATCAGCAAACTACCAAACACAAAAGCATTAGGCAAAGCAAATATGCACATTAAATCCTACTTCATGCATAAAGATTTGATTATATTTTTTTTAATCTGCAACACTTATTGATGACAAAATTTTTAATTACAGAATTTAGAAAAGAAAAACACTAAGTTAATGTAATTAAAATTGTCTTCCTAAACATTGTTAATTTTTTTTTTCACTTGATATTAATTTAAGTTTTAAGAAATTTCAGTTATATTCACACCAAATTTAGCAATAACTTTTTCATTTTACAATAATATTCACTCTGTACAAGACTCAAGATCCATTCACATTAGAGGGTTACAGACTAAGAATCACAATATACAGGGATATGTGGGGAAAATAACAGAGCAGTGTCCTGAAAAAGACAAGTTAACCGTAGACTTTAAAAATCAGGGAAGCATTCTCTTGATAATATAAAAATATTTGAGAGAAACGATTCTAATTGAGGGTGTCTGCTTGTAGGAAAGTCAGTTCATCATTTTGAGCTCGACCATTTTTCACACCAGAATCTATCTTACACATTTACAAGTCTACCACTCACCTGTGAATTGAATATTGCTGCCATTTATGTTCTGGTGCTTTTGTTTTTTATCTAGAGATTCTTGATAAAACCCAAAGAAAAATCAGCAACATTATCAGTCCTGACATGGCATCTCAGTTTGTCATTTTCCCACCACTGTAACACAGATTCCCTTTGTCGCTTCTATAAATATTTTCTTGGTTGTTATTCTGATGATGTTTCCTCATTGGTACCTCGACTTCATGAATTTAAGTGCAGTACTTGATTGGAATGTAGGTCTTATAATTTAACAGTTGAAATTGTTAGTTCTATACTAATAGTTTCTTCATTCACACTTCTCTTACAATGCATAAAATCCTCCACGTGTTGAAAGCGCATCTACTATAATTCTCAACATTACAAAACCATTTTATATAATTTATTCATTTTGTATCTGAGAAAGAAAATTATAAAATTAGATAATTTTTATCAGTGTTTGCCGTAGAATTAATTAGCTTTTAAGTAAAAGATTAAATAAGTTGATGAAAGTAAACAGTTTTAAGATTTAGTTTGATTTTGTTTAAATTTGAAAGCATAATCTAAAGATGCCCACAGCTTTTCAAATATTCAGAATGAGAAATCATGAAAATGAATTGATAAATTTTTAATTTTTTCAGTGAATTTTAACAGATTTCTGTTCTTTTATAGCTTGTAAGATATATTTTTTTGTTGTTGTTTATTTTAAGTAAAACAGTTAAATATGACAGTTCACACTTCCCTTAGAACTGTAAGAAAAGCAACCAAATATTATATTACTGGTATTTAGAGATAGAAGGTTAACACAAGAGGTTAGAGTTTTACAACTGTTAGGATAAATGAAGATGAGTTTTTAACTTCTCATAAACCAAGCAAGAGAATAATATTAATTAATTTATAAAGTGTATTTTTGGTTTAATTCATTATTTTTCCTCGTATTTCTATGAATAATGTTCACTGTGTGACAATAATAAACTGAAGTTGGTAAGAAAAGAGATTTTTACAAAAATGATACATCAATCAAAAAACTAAAAGGTAGAGTATTGAAGAGAAAAGAGAATTGAAAAAAAATGCAGATTATTGAGGTTGGGAGATTTTACAAGATATCAGCAGACATAGATGATAGATAATCCAAGAATGAGTTATAAGAAGAAAAGTGTATTTATATCATAATTAGAATAGTAAAGTCAAAATTACAAAAGAATGCATGATCAAAAGAGTTGATTCTCCAGAAGAAAAGTACAGGCTGCAGTCCAGGGGCCCCAAGACAAGCGGGGTTCCTGATAAAAATTTTAAAAAAATATATAAGAACAAAGAGATTTGTTCATGTTTTATCTAAATTTAGTTCAAGTGTTTCATGTTTTTCACCAAAAAACATCATCTAAATCTCAAAAGAGACATGACTGACTGGGCAGAATATTTTCCCCGCAGTAGGTTGTCATTACTTTGTGGTAGACTGGTTGCCAACCAAGGCTATAAAACCCAATCTGTCCTGTTATTTAACCCATAACTGGAGGGAAGAGGTGGATTCATACCTTTCCCAAGGGTATTTGTGTGTAAGTGAATGCAATAAATTCAACTAGAAATCTAACTCGGCTCCCTCCAATTTCTCGTTCTGAGTCAATATCCACTGCACCATAATACACATCCATGTTTCTTTAAAACTTCCCTGTTAGTCACACATTCCATCCATTGTATTCTCAGTTTCGTGCCTCAGTTGTTTTTTTTACTAATTAACCCATAGATAGGGAAGAAGAGGTGGATTAATACCCTAAGTGAATATAATGAACCCAACAAGAATTGGAACTCAGCTCTCCAATTAACAACTCAAAGCCATTATCTATTAGACCACCCACACATCCAAGCTTACAGCACCTGGTATTCCCAAGTGGTCACCCATCTAAGTTTTGATTAGACTTGATGTTGCTTAACTTCCTGACTGTACAGAAACCAGTGTTTCAACATAAAGTCATTATAAGTGTTTCATGCCTCGAGTTATGTCATTTCTAATTGCTATGCCCACAAAGTCTATAAACATTTTAATCTCTTGAACACTCTTCTCCATAAATATTGCAAATTTCAAAATGTACACACACACAATAAATATATATATATATATATATATATATATATATATATACATAATCTAAACTTATTTATAAATGGAACTTTGTGTGTGTGTGTCTGTTACTTATAGACTCCAAAACGGCTGAACCGATTTTCTTGAAAATTTACACAGTTGTATTATAAGCGTCAGCGAGTGTTCTTAGCTAGGTTTTGTGTCAAGGTACCCCCGATAAATATCGAAAATCGATAATTGAAAAAATCGGGTTATAGAAGGAGTGCTCTGATTTTAATCAAATTTGATACACTCATAAACAAAAACATAAAAAACGGTATTCAGAAGTTTCAAGGTTGCAGTTCTTACAATAGTGCAGAAAATCGATTATATAAATATATATATATAAAAGGCAAGATATTTGTTTGTGTGTCTATTTATCTGCCTGTATGTCTGTATTTTTTTCAGCCCTTTTATTTTAGTTTTTGCTTCGGGTTTGGCTCTAAGTAGGTATAATTGTAGTTCTTAGTCTCAGCCATGATACCATTTACTCAGAGGACTTATTTAGCCTTCAAAATTCAGTTTACGATGAAAAAACATTTTTGATATCAATACCAGAAAATCAAAAATTGACTAACATCCATTCATTTTTCTTTCAGTCTACGGTTTCGCTTTAACTGTAAACAACTATTGCTTTTTAGTCTTTCATGCTAACGTCCAAATAGTCTGATCTCCAGGACCATGAATTAGTTTTAAAGCTTTCATCACACCCGAGCAACACCAGGCTATTTTGCTAGTATATATATATATATATATGGGCTGCAACCTTTCTTTCCAACGTCTTTCATTAAATATGGCTGATAAGGAAGATTAAATATATAAATATAAAATATGTAAAGTACTGAAAGCAATATGTCCATATATAAATATCGAGGGAAAGGAAAATCTAGTGTAAATAAAATTAGTGAGGGACTTCTATTTACACTAGATTTTTCCTTCCCTATATATATATATATATATATATATATATATATATTTATTATCAATTCATTAAATTTATTTTCTTAGTGATTTTTCACTTGTCTTTATTATATATTCCCTATTGTGTACCCCACCCACCTTTTTTGTTCTTCATTTTTATTACTATTGTTCTTTCATATAATTTATTGCCAGTGATTTACTCCTGATGAGATGTATTTTCCATGTTTTTAAAATGCTGTTTAATTTTGTACCTCCAAACGTAAATATATATAATCACTTTAAACATTTTTTAGTGAATATTTGTATCTGAGTTAGATATGTATAAATATGCAATATAATTGATCCTGACTAAGCAACCTGCTTTCAGTCACTTTCTCACCAATGTGATGTGGCTTCCCTCTGTCTTTTCTACAAGTATTTTTTTGGCAACTGCTCTGACAAGTTTTTTTTCCTTAGCTCCCAAAACACATGTATTTACCCATGTTACTAGATTGGCATCTAGGTCTCATTCTTTTACCCTCAAAATAGTTAAATGCAACCACTTCTTCTACTCTAATAGTTCCTTTTCTCACACTTCCAGTCAGTGGAACTCCCTTCTGTTTGCTTGTTTCCCTGATTTGTCTCCAAAAATTTAAATGCAACATCAATTGCCATCTTTTATCTCCTTGATTCCCATCTTTCTCTTATCTTTTCTTTGACTTCCCCTGTACCTTGTTTTTTCTTTCACTGTAACCCCTTGTGCACCAGTGGCAGTACTGCCTTGCTTGGGGTGAAATGATTATATAAAAAAAAAATACATTTTACAAGTAAAAACTTATTTACTTTAAGTTTAAAATATCACAGAAATGCATTTTTTAATGTCAGTCGCTGTTAATTTAAGCTGTTGATCTTTGACAGCTTCATGATAGATGGATATTTATCTAATGTTGTTTTATGGTGGTTTTAGCTGTAATGAAAAAATTTAATATAAAGTTTATATATAATTTAAGTAATCAGTAATCTTTAAAATTCACAAACATGTTTTACTGAATTTTAGAAATTTTGGCTTTAAATTTGCTATAGTTATTACTCTTATATTTTGATGATGTCATGTATAGGTGACCATATCTACAAAAATCAGCACATTTATAGACATTTACATTATTCAAACTATTGTCCTCATCTTTATTATTTTTATATTTCAGCTGATGTATGCTCTGGCCTTCTTCAGGTGCTAGTAATTTTGAATCCAACCCTTTATTCCGATAACTGAGGGACATTATTCTCATTTCTTGTGCAAAGCCACTTCTGGTAGTCATGAGTTTAACCTAACTTACTAAGTTATTTGTTCACTCTTGCTGTAGCCTGGTATTGAACTCACAACTCTTTGGGTGAAGTAACTGGAACTAACCAACCTCAAGGACACATGGCCCAGTGGATATATTTTGAACCAGTGGGTTCAAAATTCTTAGCACCTGAAGAAGGTAAAAATTACAACAAAGATTAGGACAGTAGTGCAAATAGTATAAATACTACCTCATCTCAGAACTATAGACAAATATTTATACACATACAAAAATATTCAAAATTCTTTTAAAAATATTAGCGTTTGATGATTTGTACTAAACTTTCCCATTTAGAATTAGTAAATATATTTTTCCTTTTACTAATAATATCATTAAAACTTTAGTTATTAACTTAAATTATTCTAATTCAAGTTGTTGTAGAGCGGAAGAACCACCATTAAGACAATTTGTTGTTGGTGGAACACCGGTTTTCATTGGTGCTATATAAACATTACATCCCAGCGGAAGAACCACCATTAAGACAATTTGTTGTTGGTGAAACACTGGTTTTCATTGGTGCTATATAAACATTACATCCCCCTTGCTCAGGAATTTGATGGAAGTCAATTGTAGATGGTGCTGTAAATAGGATATACCTATCAGAATTTTGGATGTTACATTGAAGTTTAATAGAAATGGCTTTGGGATAGCGAACAATATTTACAACTAGTTCAACAGTTGGTAGAAATAGAGAGAGAAAACAACTCTGAAATGAAAGGCACCTCGACGTGGTATAATCGTAAGCAAGCTTGTCTTGCTAGAATCATTACAATCGAGTAGTGAATTCAATCCTCACTGGGTGCTCCATATTTTTGGCTTTGTGCCATATCTAAGCTACACTTAGAAAATTACCTTCTCTGGGACGAAACCATAGAATCTGCTTTCTGGCACACACTGGCATCATCTCCTTGGGCTTCTCGATAAGGTTCAGAGGAGGGTCTGTAATGTGATAGATACCGACTTGGCAGACCGCCTGCAGTCTCTCTCCCACCGGCAAGACGTGGCTTCCCTGTGTCTCTTCTATAAATACTTTCACGGCTTCTGCTCCGATGAACTTAGATCACTGGTGCCTCCTAAATACGAATTTGCACGAGATACTAGATTAGCAACTAGATCCCACCCTTTTACAGTGAAACCGATAAAATGCAGCCGTAACTTCTACTCCAACAGTTTCTTTCCTCGCACTTCCCGACTGTGGAATTCTCTTCCAAACGATTGCTTCCCCGACGGCTACAATCTCCAGGAGTTTAAATGTAAGGTCAATACACACCTCCTAACACACTAACCTGCTCCCATTCTATCAAGCACTCTTCCCATCTGCCCGACCCTCATCCTCGCTATCCTTACTCATCTGTCACCTTTCTCTTGACATTCCCTATGTCTATCCACTCCTTCTCTTTACCTTCCCCTATGTAGCCCCATGCGCAATAGTGGCAGTGGAATGCCTTGCTTGGGGTGAGATGATTAAAAAAAAAAAAAAAAAATACTGGACTACATCACCCACTGTGGCAGGAATGGCATTGTATTCAACCCCAATAAGTTTCAGTTTGTGGGAGATTAGGTTGAATTCACTGGCTTCTTAATTACAGCTGATAATATAAAGCCAAATAAAAGAATGACTGAAGCCATTCTTAACTTCTTGACTCCCACGAACATCACAGGTGTCAGGTCCTGTGCCAGGCACAGCAAATGTTAAACACTTTCTCTTTTACAGTATAATAATGTTCTTATCCATTTGGAGTTTGATGGAGAACAACTGTAAGTTGTCACCTCGTTCTGCTACCTGGGTGAGGCCACCGGTGAGAGAGGGGGCTGCTATGACGCCACAACTGCCAGGTTAAGATCAGCATGGAAAAAGTTTAGAGAGCTCCTCCTCATCCTTACATGTCGTGGCATCTCTCTGCACAACAGGGGCCATGTTTACAATTTCTGTGTGAGGTGCGTCCTTTTCCACGCTAGTGAGACATGGCCTGTTACGGCTGAGGATATAGCCAGATTAGCCCGTAGTGATCATACCATGATCAGCTGGATCTGTGCCTCGAAACTCTCTGACAGGGACCCCTTACATTCATTGAGGTCAAGGCTGGGTCTGGCTAGTGTGGAGGAGGTTCTTCGGTGGAACAGACTGCGCTGGTATGGCCACCTTCAATGCATGGACCAAGATGTGTGGCCTAGAAAAGTTGAGAGCATTGTCATCCCGGGCTCCTACCCTAGAGGTTGCCCACTGAAAAGATGGACTGACTACATCAATGAGAATCTGAAAAGCACCGGCCTCAAACTTGAGCAGGCAATGGATCGGGGGTGGTGGCGAATGAACATCAGACCTGGACGACATGGCAGAACTTCCAACCCTCAAACACGGGGAAGACAGGGAAGAAAAACTGAGTAGTAGTAGAATAATGTTTTCCAATGACATAAAGTGAAAAAATTATGTCAATTCCGTTGCTAGGTTCACTGCTAAGAAAGTTGTTTTTTTCTTGCTCAGATCTATCTGACATAATTACCAGTCTACCATTCATTTAGGCTGAGAATATATCTGCCATCTATGGTCTGGTGCTCCTGCTCCATATTTAGAGATTCTTGATAAAATCCAAAATATAATCTGGAATATCACCGGTCCTGACCTGACATCTTGGTTCTAGTCACTTTCCCACCACTGTAATGTAGCTTCCCTGTGTCCTTTTCTATAAAGACTTTCACAGTAATTGTTCTGATAAACTCTCCTCGGTGGTAGCTAGACTCTATGAATTTTAGTGTAGTACCAGATTAGCAGTAAGATTTCATTGTGCATTGTGGTGCAATGGATATTGGCTCTGAACGACAAATTTGGGAGCCAAGTTCAAATTTGAGTTGAATTCATTGCATTCACTTACCAGTGGATATTGGCTCTGAACGACAAATTTGGGAGCCAAGTTCAAATTTGAGTTGAATTCATTGCATTCACTTACGCGCAAATACCTTTGGGAAAGGTATTAATCCATCTATTCCTTCCAGTTATGGGTTAAATAATAAAGTTCTGTAGTTTTGGCTGGCAACCAGTTTACTGCAGAAAGTAATGGCAACCTATTGCGGGATATTCTTCTGCCCAGTCACTCATGTATCAAAAGAGACCCGATCGCCCCAAAGCATGTATTACGTATGGCACTTAACTGACTGACCAGATTAGAAGCAAGATTTCATCATTTTACAGCTGAAATGGAAAGATGTAAGTTCTATAATAACAATTTTGTTTCTCGTACTTCTCTCTTGTGGAACTCTCTTCTAGCTTCTGGCTTTCTAGTCAAGTTTGATTTTCAAAATGTGAAATGCAATGTCAATTGTTATCTTCTGCCTTAATTTCTGCTCTTCTCACTTCTTAATAACATTTTTCTTATATCCTTTCACACTCACTAACCTCCTGCATGTTAGTGGCTTTGTTGCCTTGCTTGGGGTGAAATGATTATAAAAAATTGTAGAAGGCAAGGGAAAATGGTTTCACTATGGTTCTGACTGAATATTTCTTTTTGGGGACTACTTCATAAATGGGTGTTGTCTCATATGATAACTTCCAGGGTAGTAACTTCTTAGAAATGTCTGGTGTGACACATATCAACCTTAATGGGTTATTTAATGTCATAATCTAAATATTTTTAATGCAATTGTATGCCTTCAACTAAAGATATATATAATTTGATACTTTCAGGAAAAAATGTATGTTTTGTTGGTAATTTTTAAAAAGGTATTTCTGTTATTTTTACTATGCAAAGAAGTTTCCAGTATAGACTTGGAAACAACAGTATATCGCCATTCCTCAAAACCTCCAATCTCCCTATCGGAGGTAGTTTTTTTTTTTTTTATCATATCCAGGACGAGACTAAAGAGATGTTTTCAGTTAATGCAAGGTGGTGCTGAAAATTTTAAGTTTAAAAAAAAAAAAAAAATTAAACATGTGCATTGGGTATATAATCTAGCAAATTTAATTTAGTTTCTTTTTCTTTTCACCACTTTTGCTATTAAATATCTCACATTGAGATAAGGGAAGATCTGCTGAGATAAGCAATAGAAAACTTAGCGGCCATGCTTCATCCTCAAACAAATGTAAGGATTTTAATTTGCAGCAAGTAGTTATAAACAAAAGTAAAAATGTCATCAGTATTTCAAAATTTTTAAATTCAAGAGTTGCTCATAAAGATCAACGTAAATGTCTAGGTAAATTATGGAGGATGCTAAGTGACATAATTTCATGCCTAGGTGAATAAATTTTTATGCAATTAATATTTAAATTATTTAGTATGGGAGGAATTTATGTATTGTACATTTTAAATAACAAGAGTTTATGAATTTAACCATTTTCTTTTAATTTTTTAAACATTTATAAACATGTATGTTGGCTTGAGAAAAGTAATTTTTTCAGGAACTGTGATATTTGAAAAAAAATTCGGGCAGAGTTATTTTCTCTTTTAATAAGTGCAGCATTCTTTAGATCAAAGTCATGTTTAAATTTATTTCTATGTATAACTAATGTAGTTAATAAATTGTTGTGTATAAGATATCTTTTGTGTTCATAGATACTTTTTTAAATTTCTGCAAATTTCCCCAATGTATTTTGAAGAGCAGTCATGACAGCTTTACTTTTGTTTAGAAATACTTGTAAAATAAAATCCTTAAATTTGACATGTTAAAGTCTATTAAAGAAGAAACCCAGTCAACTAAGCTAAGTTTTCCTTTTAGCTTCATTTATATTGTCCTTTTACATAGATATTTTAGTTATACTTGAAATTTTACACATATATGCACACACGCATGTAAACATTCTTTATGGCCTAGAAGTTGTGTTATCATCTTTCACTTTTTCTATATTCAAAAGTGCAAATGTAAGCATTTTTTTTTTTTTTTTTGCAGGCACATGCACCATAGAAGAGATAGATAACATACACTCAGGCTCCAATGTTGCCTGTTGATGCTTGGAAAACTGACCAGTCAAGCAAGGTAAGACACAAGGAAATTGATAACTGTATTAAAAATTTGGTATTTTAGCAAATGGGGGAAATTTATGAAAAGCTTGGATAAAGAGAAAGTTAAGTTATAATAGGTAAAAAAAAAAAAAAAAAAAAGAGCAGTAGTCAGAGGCATAACTAGAGTCAATAGCACTTGAACTTTGACCTTTCAGTTTGAATTATTATATTGTTTTCCCACCTGCAGCCCTCTTTCCCTAGTTACGCCACTGGCAACAGTAAGGGTAGTGGTATTAGCAGAAGAAAAAGTAAGGGTCATAGCAGTATTATTGGTGCATACCTTAAGCTGACCCTCATTTTCCAAATTAGCAGAGGTCAATGCTTTGGTTATATCAGATTGGGAGTTTCCAGTATTTGCTGAATTGGAAGATTTCTTCTTTGACTGCAATACAAACAGTTTCTTAGATTATCAGCATTCTGTTACCTTTTGTATTTCGTCCTTCAAGCTATTTTATTTGTCTCCTTTTTTTATTTCTTACTCCCAATTTAGAAAGGTTATTCAAGCAAAGTAAAACAAAAAAACAAAATGAAATTTTTCTTTAAAACCAATGTTGAGAGCCCTTAACATAAATAAAATGGTTTGCAACATAAACTTCAAGCATGTGTGCTCATATATATATATATATATATATATATATATATATTATAAATTATACTTTAGAACATGTACATAATTTCTCTATATATAATCGCTAGGAAGGTACGTTCGTTTCAGCATTGGGTCACCAATGCCTCTTCAGGTAAAATGGAACATGCCTTCCTAGCGATTATATATAGAGAAATTATGTACATGTTCTAAAGTATAATTTATAATAAATATTCACAGCTCTATATAGTATATTATATATCGAGCACTGTTTTAAATTAATGTTTTGGACGTTGAAAGAATTCTTCATTCTGTACCCACTCGGATATATATATATATATATATATACACACACACAGAAAAAACTTATTTAACAAATATCTCGTGTGTGTGTGTGTGTGTGTATATATATATATATATATATATACACACATGCATACATACATACATGTAATTGTGTATTTGGGCACCAACCCTCTTTTATACAAGTTTCATTAAAAACGACTGACAAGTTAAGATTTTTCTTCTTTTCTGGATGTAAATGAGGTAGAATATGTCTATGTTCAACTATAAAAGTATAGCCAAAACTGCTTAGACATACATAACATTCGGACAATTTTTACTTAAAACACTTTTGATTTTCTTTACTTTATTTACTTGTACACAATCCTGAAGATGACTTATGTTAGCTGAAAACTTTGGATACATCTTTGATTTTGTACATTTGACAACAGCCAGATTTATAAAAGAAAATTTGCAATTTAGAAAAGATGGTTAAATCTGTTATGTATAGGATGTCCATACTTTTCAATAATACTTGTTTAAAAGATCAATTGCTATCTAATTATATATATATATATATATATATATATATATATATATATATATATATATATATTCAATCAAACAGTTTCCCATTTGTCAAATTTCATATAAATAAATATTATATTAATTAGATTATAACTATACTCGTGTCAAAAAACCTTCCACGAATCTACGAAGAAAGGAAAAAATGTTTTTAAAAAAGAAAGAGCTAAGTACATGAACATCAGTCAAAAGGGTTCAGACCGAGTCAGCACGTAGCCCCACCAAAAAAACCCTGATGCGAGTAATCAACTAACAAAAAGCACTCAATACTTAGGTAGAGCGGAATAAGTAAAAAATACCTAGTGAACCAGACAGATCTACCTAGGTTTCACCAAAACGGATCGTTAGGGATTTCCCTGACAATCCATTTAGGTGAAACCTAGGTAAGTCCGTCTAGCTCATTAGAATTTGACAAATGGAAAACTGTTTGATTGAAACAATTTGATTACATGATTTGCCCTTCTAGGATTTAATTATATATATATATATATATATATGAATTGATAATTATGAGAGTACACACGCACACACATATATTATTATTATTCAGGTGTTAATAAAACAGTGCTCAATGTAGTATGGACAGAGTTATTTTATATATAATAATAAATATACATATTGCCCTAAATCAATAACATTACTCAGAATTTCATGCATTGTGCAATCATCAGGTGCCTGTTACAAGTTTACAATATGCACCTGAAGTTTGCATAACACATGAAACTTCAAGTCATAGCATCGGCATATAATAATGTGTGTGTGTGTGTGTGTCCTAAGGATTTGTTTGTCTTAAATTCATTTCAGAAGGGGCTATATGAATCTCTTGTTATCTACCCATTCTGAAAATAACAGGAGAATTTACCTTTAGGTTCAATACAGAAAAGCTGGGAGAATATATTAATAATTTTTGACATGAATCAGGAATTATAAAGAAAAGATACAGAGTAAATATTAACAGCTTTTTTTTTTTTTAAATCACACATTTTCATTCATTTCTTTCATCATGAGAAGCACTAGCTTGTTGATGGAAGTATTAATGATTTATTATTTAAGCACACACATACACTTATTTTATTTTTGAATCTGATAAAGCCTTGAAAAGCAAAACGTGTAATCAAATCTAGTTTTAATGAAACGACTTTTCGTTTGTCAAATTTTTTAAAAACCTTGTTGCAATTCTGTATTTTATTTTACACAAACACAAGCATATATAATTGTTCACATTGCTTGTATTTACAGAAGTTTATGCAGCAAACCCATTTACCCAGTATAAAGGGTGAGACGAATAACTAAGGATAAAGAAAGCTGTGAGCATTTACCTGCAAAACACTTTTTTTATCTGATGAAACGTCTCCGTTGCTTTTAGGCAGATTTGTGGTATCCAGAAGTTCAAAACACTTATCACACACCCGGTTGAGTTTGTTGTCATCGTAGGAAAGTGGCACTTTTTTAGATGAACATTTGGCACAGACAACCTTTAGGAAGCAAAAAAAAAAAAAAAAAAAAATATATTTTTTTCTTATTCTTTAACAAAGCTAATTTTATACAAATTAAGAAAGAAAAACTAAAATTTATTTAAAAAAGAAAAAGTTAACTTTATACAAATTCTTCTTCTATATGCCATGCCCCTTCAGAAAGTAGGTGACCATAGCCTTTCACTATCCCTTGTAGCTCTTAATCATGACCGTCAGAGTGACAATAGAAATAAATGAATATCTTTTCTAAGACACATTTTCCTTGTCAGCCCATCATGAGCTGAAAATTGCTGTGTTTTTTATCACAATATTTTAACTGATATGTTCTTTGGCCTTCCGACTGTTGTCTGGCTATGTGCTGTATCTCTTCAGGACGTAGGCAATCATGGCCTTCCACATCTCCCAATCTTTGAGGAGATTGTCCAGTACTCACTGCCATATTGAAGAATAGACATCACATAAGAATCCATTACTCTCTTCTTTGTTTCCAGCAAAATTTTCCTGTCTCTTAATACTCTACTCAGCTTCTGGAATGTATACATAGATATATGCCAATTCACCTCCAGATCTCAGTACAAATTAGGAAAATATTAAAAAAAAAATTATAAAATTTATTAAAAAATTAAATATTTTTTTTAATTGTTTCACCTCAAGTAAGTTAGTACCGCCACTGGTGCACAGTAGATTACAGCGAAAGAAAAGTTGGGAAAAAGCAACAAGGTACAGGGGATGTCGAAGAAAAGATAAGAAAAAGATGAGAATCAAGGAGATAGAAGATGGCAGTTGATGTTGTACGTAAACTTTTGGAGATTGTAGCTATCAGGGAAACAAGCAAACAGAAGGGAGTTCCACAGGTGGGAAATGCAAGAAAATAAACTACTACAGAAGTGATGGTTACATTTGAATATTTTGACAGTAACAAGGTGAGACCTAGTTGTCGTCATCGTCTTGTGGCCATTGGCTGAGATAGAACTCACTACACCCCTCCAGTATTCCCTGTGCATTTGGAACCCTGGCGCAGTTTGCAGTGAAATTCATAATCTTGTCAAATAGCTGAATACTTGATGCTTCACCAGGGCTACCAAGGGTGTTTTTATTGTGACACCAACACTAGATGAGTTGCCTCCAGGCCCCATCCTGTTATTTAACCCATAACTGGAGGGAAGTGACGGATTAATACCTTTCCCAAGGGTACCATTGCTGAAGTGAATGCAGGGTACTCAACTGGAATTCGAACTCGGCTGACCGATTTCTCTTTCCAAGCTGATATCCACTGCACCACAATGCACATCCATCACTGAATGCTTACAGCACCTGGTATTCCCAAGTGGTCACCCATCTAAGTACTGACCAGGCTCAATGTTGCTTAATTTTGGTGATCAAACAAGAACCGGTGTATCCAACATGATATACCTAGTAGCACAAGTAAATTCATGTGGTCAGGATACCAGGGAAAGAAGCTCATCAGAGCACAAGCCATGAAAGTTTTTGTAGAAAAGGCAGAGGGAAACCACATTCCATTGGTGAGAAAGTGACTGAAGTTAAGCTGCCTAATCAGGATTGATTACATTGCAGATATTCCTTTGGATTTTATCAAGAACTCTAAGATGAACAGCAGGAGTATCTGAACATATAGAGCAATATTATTCAATGGATGGGTAAATGGCACTGTATATGTGGAATTTTAACCCAAGCACACATGCACAGAAATGTTGCTCATAAAAATCAACCATGTGACACATTTGTGGGGAGGCCTGGGTATATACTGGCTCGATCAAGCAGCAATCAACTTGATAACAAAGTACAGTGAAAGAGAAAGAACAAATGAAAGTAAAAGATATATGTAAAGAAGAAAGGAAAACAAATTGTTTTGTTCCCGAAAATGAAAAGCTATTTTGGTTACCATGGATAGGAAATTGCAATTAAACACTGATATCATGAAGTCTATCTGTGGAGAAGAAGATGTAATTCCCTTTTTTTTTAAAAGGTGAAATTTGTTGTTGTAAAAGTCTTCTAGAACAACCAGCCAGTAATCAACTAGAATAGAGGTTGAATCTAACTGTCCAAAAAACCACCAGGGCAAATTGGTAGGTGGTTTAAATAATAACCTGGGAGATTCCATTCTGTTACAGGCAAGTCTATTCTGTAAGCATTGATTGGCTGATAATTTCAGTGTGTATATTGAGCTCCATAAATATTGAGCACAATATCCACACTCTTGAATAGGCACTGTCCTGCAGGGAGACAAAAGGAGACAGCCATGTTGAAAGGTAAGTTATTTGACTTCTACAGCTGTGAGGTTGCAGGTTTTATTAGCAATTCTGCAATTGAGTGAGGACAATCAAAAGGATGCAATTGGGAAGGCATCGAGACATGTTTATCTATTAAACAATCTTCGTGCTTCAACTTGGTCTCCAATGACTTTGTAATTCTGTTGCTAATCTTTTTCTTTCGAGAGTTGTTTCCTTAACACTATTTGATGCAATAAATCTTTAGCATGAAAAGATACTTAGCAAAAAGCAATTTTGATAATACCAAGAATAATCAATGAATCAAAGAAATTATTGACAGTCTAAAAATCTATAATGGAAACGGATTAATTAAAACAGTTCATTGGCTTCCTTTTTAGTTGTGAATTCTGGTTCTTCAATTTATTGTATTGCAAAATGTTTATTCCATTGCATCTCATTATTTAAACTTGCTGCCATAGCACAAGTACGCTACTTTGGTTTGTTTTACAGCATATCAACATCAATGGGTTATTTAATGCTGACATTTTTACACTAGACTCATATAAATAGAACATGTATTCTTTGTAAAAAATCAGTCTATAGATCAGTTTTCATCAAGGTATTTTTGTAAAGACGGGAGACAATATAGATTCATACCTTTCCCAAAGATACTTGCACGTAACATGAATAGATATTGAGCAAAAAGCAATTTCTATAATGCCAAGAATAATCAATGAATGAAATCATTGACATTCTAAAAATTATAATGGCAACAGATTAATTAAACAGTTCATTGGCCTCCTCCTCCTCCTCCTTCTTCTTCAGCTTATTGTATTCCCAAACATTTGTTTCATTGCATCTCATTATTTAAAATTTCTAACAATTGCCACCATCGCAAAGGTACACTACTTTGGTTCATGGCATATTAACCTCAATGGGTTATTTAATGCTGACAAGAATTTTTACAATAGATTCATACAAATAAAATATGTATTTGTAAGAAATCAGTTTGTCGATCAGGTTTCATTGACATATTTTTGTAAAAAGAGTTTTGTCAAGAGTCAGATATATTACTGGGATATATATTTCTTTTCTTCGAAAATATATTGCTGTCTTTTATTTTTTTTTCTTCAAAAGTGCATTGCTGATAATATTTTTCCTTCAAAACTGTATTGCTGGTAATATTTTCTTCTCCAAAAAAAGTATTTCTGGAATTTTCACTATAAAAATTCACAGCACTTTGACCCCAGTTTAGGAGTTAACTATTTGCTCATAGCTGGGACCCTAACAGGTGCTACCACCCCAGGTCAATGTGGACCTGGCAACAACAGCAATTAAGTTGTTCCAAGCTTCTAAAAAACTTCAGTTAGAAGCCTTGCTGCAAGATGCAGTTTATCGTCAAACCCAGGACCCAGATGTAGTTCGTCATCATATCCAGGAGGTCTCATTGGTAGGGTTTTACCCCTCTTTCTGAAGCCCTCATCAACAGGCCGAACAGATACACTAGTTCCTATCATAAAATCTGTATAATGTCATCAGCTGTCATATCATTTTTTTCTACTCCAACAGCTTCGTTTTTTGCACTTCCCGCCTGTGGAATTCCCTTCCACATGATAGCTTCCCCGACAGCTACGATCTCCAGGAGTTTAAATGTAAGGTCAACAGACACCTCCTAACACACGAACTCGCATCCATTCTCTCAAACATTCTTCCCATCTGCTCAACCCTCAGCCTTGGTATCCTTACCTGTCTATCACCCTCCTTCTGACATTTCCTATATCTAACCTCTCTCTCTTCCCCTACGTAACCCCCTGCACAATAGTGGCAGTGGAATGCCTTGCTTGGGGTAAAATGATTAAAAAAAATATATTAAATTTACCCAACACAAGGCTTAAAAGGATTAGTGTTAAAATGTTTATGATGAATGAGGTGTGCTATGAGTGAAAGTTGGCGATAGGAAGTAAGGAAAAGGATACTCGATAACAATATGTATATAACAGTGTGTTTCTTTTTGCTGAAACATTTGCAACAAATATATACTGGCTGTTTGAGTGGAACTGTGGTGAATATGAAATAAAAATAACTGTTTTCTTTGCTGTTTTTTTAAATTTGCGAGCCTGTGTGCAAATTAGAAAAATACTAGTGTTAGAACATGTTCTAATCAGAGAAGAAAAGTCATACTTACGTTACCACATCCCCTACAATGATGTCTTCGCCGGAAAGTTGTGAACTGATTGTTACACAGCATACAACTCATTGCAGCATCATCTTTCACCCAGGTTGGTGCACGCTTACCAACTTCATCTTCCTAAAATATTGAAGATAAAAATCACTTAATACTGATCAATACAGGCATACCCCGTGTTACATCATTTCAGGTTAAGTCGTTCTCGAATATACGTCGTTTGTAATAAAAAAACAAATACGAAAAAATAAAAATAAACTTTGTCATTTTATTTGACTAATATCACTAAAAAAGCGTTACAAGCACATAAAATCATGTTACTGTACAATAAATGAAAACAAAATTATATAAAATCATATTAAGATATATATGCACAAATACCCTTAGGTATTAATCTGTCCCTTCCCTCCAGCTATGGGTCAAATAACAGGACAGATTGGGTTCCATAGCTTGGGTGGCAACCAGTCTACCGCAGAAAGCAATGGCAACCTCCTGCAGGATAATCTTCTGCCCAGTCAGTCATGTCTCTTTCAAGACATAATCGCCCAAGCGTGTATCACGTATGGCACTTAACTAACTGACATCTCCAGCAAATGTTAATATAATCATCACAAATCCTAGAGAATGAAGTATGTAAACATCTGTAATCCTTGAAGAAAAGAACAACACAGTTCAAAGAACTCTTGACCAGTTTCTAATTAAAAAGCATATTGAAAAACAGCCAGAATCAGCTTTTGATACTGACAATCCACAGCCATCTATGCTCGCGATGTAAATAAACAAATTGAATGTAAATATTGATAAATTTAACATAGATTAGTTTATTTTTCTACTATCACAAAATAATTATTAACAACTGTATTTGTTATTTAACTTTACAAAATCATTTTATTTTATAATGCCTTAGAGCAAACCATATTCAAAAATAAAAATCCACAATGTAAAGATCGACAAATTGGAAACATTTACATTTACAAATATGTATGTACATTAAAAACTAAAATTTATTTTGTTTGTAAGCTTAAAATAGATTCTTATTGGTCATATATTATTAAAAGTGCATTTATAATTAACTGGGAATGGTTATTTGTGGTTTAGCCTGGTGACAAGTAAATTTAACTTAAGTCTTTTTTTGACTTAAGTCGCCTCACCTGGAATGAATTATTAATGCAAGGGGAGGTAAATCTGTACTCTCTCTCTCTCTCTATCCTATAATAGTTGATACATTTAGTGGATGAAAAATTTTTGCAAATGGTACAACATTTATGCTGCATTAATATCGTTTTTGCAGTAGTCGCAACAAATTTTATAAACAAGCAGTACATCACCATTTATTGATTCCTTGGACACTCCAATGTGGTATAATTGTTAACAAGTTTGTCTTGCTAGATCCATTATGAGTGAGTAGAGAATTTGTTCTTCACTGGATACCCTATATTTTTAGCCTTGTGCCACATCTAAGCTATGCTTAGAAAATCACCCTTACTATTTATCGACAACATGCTAAACTGCATTGATAATGACATAAAACAAAATTCTTACTAAAGAACCACTAACCAAAAAACCTCATAAACTTTTATATGCAATACGACAAAATTTATCGACTTCTACAAGGGCCAGGAAGTTGTGGTCCTTGTAGAAGTCGATAAATTTTGTCTTTTTACCTTCTTTCATAAACCCTGCTTTGTCATCTAGTTATTCAAACTCACCAGATAAGTTATGCATTATTTTCCTCTATGCCTCTTGATATCAATCTGTCTTGTGAGTATCAAACTTTCCAAGTCCTCTGTCTTCATTATGTGCCCTAGAAATTTTAACTGTCTCTTCCTGATGTTAAGTTTAAGTATCATTTTGTTAACATTGTCTCTAGAAATTTGTCATTACTCATATGTTCAGTCCATGGTATCCCAATGTGACTTTGGATTTTAGTATCACACTTCTTTTTCATGTGCCATGTCCCTTCAGGACATAGGCGATCATGGACTTCCACTTGCCACTATCTCTTGTCGCTCTTAACATTTTTCATCTTGGTATCTCTCCTAAACCCCACTCTGCCATCCACTTGCTCAAGCCCATCAAGTATGTCTTGTACTGCTTTCTCACTGCCTCTCTATCCCTCTATCCATCCCATGAGTATTAGATTTTCCAAGCCCTCCTTCCTCATTATTTTGTCTAAGAAACCTCAGCTCTCTCTCTTCCTGTATAAGTTTCTTTTTCATTTGCAACCTCTCCAGCACCTTGTCAATGCTCACATGTTTGGTCCCTCATGGTATCCTCAGTATCCTTCTGTAGAACCACATTTCATTGCCATATAGACAGACAGATATCCCATAGCAGTCTAGCACTTTTTTTTCTTAAAATTTATTTGTTTGAACATTATTTTTAATGGATACTCACATTTGAGTGGACACTCTGTTTTTTCTATAATTAAACAGTGCATTTATGTATATCCACTGGCCTGAATATTTGAGAAATGTACAGGGTGCGTTGTGGTGCAGTGGATATCGGCTTGGAACAAGAAATCAGGGAGCTGAGTTCAAATTCCAGTGGAATTACTTGCATTCATTTATGCGCAAATACCCTTGGGAAAGGTATTAATCCGTCTCTTCCTTCCAGTTATGGGTTAAATAACAGGACAGATTGGGTTCTATAGCCTTGGCTGGCAACCAGTCTACCGCAGAAAACAATGCCAATCTACTGTGGGATAATCTTCTGCCCAGTCAGTCATGTCTCTTTCAAGACATGATTGCCCAAGCGTGTTTCACGTATGGCACTTAACTGACTGACAGGGTGCGATGGGTAAATTGTCACTATTTTATATTTTAGTTTTGCACAGGTACATAGATTTTTTTTTTTTTTGGTTGGGCACCATTTGTGAAACATAGAGCACCATGACACAATTCACTTTGCCGGAAGTTAAGAAACAACATGCTGTACTGCTTGGCATTTGTGCCAGAATCTCTGATATAAACATTTCATAGTGTTTAGGTGCCAATTTGAAGAGAATGCAGAGGAACTGGAAAGAGGTGGATGAGTCTAATGATGATTGCAATGGTGATATTATACCTCCATTTATCTTCCCACAGGGCCTTAGACTCAACACGAAGACCTACATCAAGTGTCTTGAGGAGGTTGTGCTGCTCTGAGTCAAGAGGGTGACGGCTGGAAGAGCCTATGTCTGGCAACAGGAGTCTGCACTATGCCACATAAGCAGCAGAACCCGGTCATAGCTGTCAGACAATTTCTTCAGCCACATCCCTCTTTACATTTGGCCATGTAACTCTCCAGTCTACAACCCCCTTGATTATTATGTGTAGGGGACAGTTGAATGAAAGCCCAACAAAACACCTAATACCAACGATGAACTGAAAGCAAGGATTATGGGAGAATTCACTAACTTAAACAAGAAGACCATCTAAATGAGTTGCAGGAGATTCTAAAGTCATCTGGAGGCTGTAACTGAAGCCAATTATGATTTTATTGAATAAATTTACTCATTAGTATTTGAAGATATTTTTGTGTAATTTTGGTAAATACATCTCTTAAAATGAGATGTCGGTGTTATTTTCATTTTTGTGTAATTTAGACGACAATTTATTTCTCTCTTTACTGGTTGAGTGATTAACTTTTAGTGGCAAATCAACCTCTGTGAATTATTTAATGTTAAAATGTAAATTTTTTTTAAAGCAATTTTATGCTTTCTATTACAGATATTGTGTACATACTTTCAGGGTAAAGGTAGGTTTCTTTAGATATATAGTTTCTCGATAATAATATGTATCGTTAGTAATTTTACTATAAAAACGTATTTTTACATATTTTTAGTGTTGCATTGATTGTCATTTTGCTATAAAAATGTATTGTTGGTAATTTTATTATAATAATGTACTTAGCATATTTACATTGATTGCACTATTGTTCTCATTTTTATGACATTTCGGCCGTTGTATGCACCAGCCTTCTTCAGGTACAAGAAACATGGCAGTAAAGATGAGGACAATAGTTTGAACAATGTAAGTAGTGTAAATACTACCTCATCTCAGAAGTATAGACAAATACTAAAAATGTCCTGTAAATTTTTGTCTGAGAACAACAGCAGTTAAGAGTTGGTTCCACACTCCTCAAAACCTCTATTCTCTAGATCAAAGTTCTTGCTGCCAGATGTAGTTTATCGTCATACTCAGGATGAACATAAACAAGTAGATGTCCAGACGATGTAATGACTTGAAATAAGAAATTTGAGAGCAAAGGTTGAATTTTGGTCAGGTTTGTTACATTCACTTATGCTCAAATACTCTTGGAAAAGGTATGCATGCACTTCTCCCCGCAGCAATGGGTTAAACAGCAGAACCTGTATCTGTAAAATCGTTGTTATTCTCAAAAAAATTGTTAATGTAATATTTACTCATATACAAAAATTCTTACAATCCAAAATATGTTTTGGCTTCAAGTAATCTACAAAGGTGTTGATAATTGTAAAAAAATGAATCAATAGGCAAGAAAAGGTTTAGGAATGAATAACCGTAGTTACATTAGGCAAATCTTGTGCTTGTTCCAGCGCCCGCATCGTCTGCTTCCGACTGTTGAATTCATTAATCACAGAACTCGTTGACTGAAATGTAAAAGAAAAACATAGAAGAATATCTTAATTCATTCCTTTGTTTAACAGAAAGTAAAAAAAAAAATGACTTTCACCAAATGAATTGCATGAATAAGAAAAGAAGAAATTAATGAGAGTGAGGCAACATTTCTCAGTGAAATTAATCAGAAAGTGCTGCTCAGACGAACTTCATTTCTCAGTATTTGCCAGTTCTAACCTTCATGGCTAGGACCTGCCATGCCATTCAAATGGTAGCAAACCACTTGCATTCTCTCTATATTCCAGTGGTGAGAAAAAAAGTTTCACTCAAACAGCTTCTTCCAATGAACCACTACTCTTTGGAACCAACTCCCAAGAAGTTAATTCTTTGATCACGACAATCTTAACCTGCTCACGTCTAGGGTTAACCATTATCTACCACCCATATCCACATAAAGTGCATCTCACACTTCATAACAATCTACCTAGATGGATATGGTGCTTCTTTGCACAAATGACTGCTCTGTAGAGCCAATGCCCAAGAGGATATTTCCCTGATCACTACAATCTTAACCTGTTCAAGTCTAGGGTTAACCATAATCTTTCTCACATGTCCATATAAACTGTGTCTCTTATTCTGTAGCCCTTTATTGCGAGTGGCTCTTGGGCCTTATACATCTTGAACCTTACTGCTACAGCAGACTGCTATGAGACAGTTATTGCCTTAATAAAATTTGACCATTTAAGTCTTGCATAGCCTATAATTGTGATTCCATGTTCATTTAATTTTTTTTAAAGACTCCTAAAAAAGTTTTAAGTAATTTGGTTACATTTATTTTTACATTGACTACGTCTGTTGCTATTTTTGTATTTTGTTTTTCCTTTTCAGATTTTTTTCACCCACCCCCAGCAATAAGTTAATTTTATTTTCTTATTTTTCTAGAGTACTGTCCTTTTATTTGTTGCACTAGAGTTTTCGACTTATTTTTTCTTTTCATTTAAGGTTTTTATTTCCTTATTCTTAATTTGCCCAATATTTTAGTTTAATTTTTATTTTATGATAGAGTTTCCGTCAAATTTCATTTTATTTTTGGTAGAAACCTTTTTTGTTACACATACATTTAATTTTTATTTTTTAGCCTTCTTTGTTTAAATATTCTGTATTGATTTTATTTTTGTTTAATTTAAAAAAAAAAACACTTTTTGCATTGTTTCATTTTCATATCTTTGAACTAATTTTTTTATTTTTACTCATTTTACCCTAATTTGCTGGTAATCCCAGTTTTTTTGTTTTCCAGTTTAATTCTTTCATTGTTTACTGTTTGAAAATTAAACTCATTTTTTTCCATATTTGTAACTTTAATTTGTGTATTAATTTGTTTACTGTTTTTGTATTTTTTTCTTTGGTCAATTGTTCATATTTTTTTTATTTTTTTTGCCGATAAAAAAAAAAACACTAAACAAAAAGAGGCACAATTTTTTAAAAAAATGGCCAACAACAGTCAGTCCACAGTCCATTTAAAAAAATTTCTTTAGTTAAAAAACAAAACAAAAAAACAACCATCAGATAAAGAAGTAAAAAACCAAGATGATATTACCATTGACAACAAAAAGAAAAATGTATGGTCACTGCAAATGGCCAAAATTTAAAAAAAACGGGAAAATATACCAACCAAAATAAGACAACCCAGAATGAAAAGGACAAAAACAATGACATCAACAACAGCAGCAAAGATAATGTAATGGCCAGGGAATTGCCCACTTGATGGAAGTCTCCCCACTACCAAAGTGTATAATCAATATTACAAAGAGCCAAGAGTTATGAACATCTTATCGAAGAAGACTGGCTTTTGGTAGACCCCCAGGAATTACAAGGGTTGAGAAAAGAATTGTGTCTATCTTTCTGGTTGACAAGAATTTGCACCAAATTTGTCATTCCACAAAAGACACCATGATAAAATCTTAATTTTTAATTTATCTAATTCTCACATAAATTTTGTCCAATAACTCATCTTTCCGACACAATTGTGTTTTTTTTCATTACTAACATCATTTTGTTTAGTTTCTTATATATATATATAGTGCAAATATTTTTTTTTTTAATCATATCACCCCAAGCAAGGCGGTGACACCACTGATGTGCATGGGGCTACTTAAGAGTAAAATGATTGGAAAAGAGAAAGCCGGGAACCACATCCTAAACAGGAAACAAGGGATGAGCCTCTTCACCTGTTCAAAAGACGTGGGTGGAGTGTGAACCGGGTGATAGTTAAGTCTATCTACTCCAACTAAATTTGTCAATGTTTTAATTTTTAGAAGTTATTTTATTCCTTACACCCCCATATACAAGTGGTACCCATGAGACTAGTTAGGACTTCATAGAGTTTTTGAGGTATTAGGGTGCTTGTAGTAAGAATGGCAAGTAAAAATGTAATGTTTTAGTGCATGGAATATTGTATAGTTTGTTTGGGTCAGTGATTGTGGCTAGCTAACTTTTTAAGATGAAGACAGATGAAGACCAGCATTCCCCATCTCCATTTTTGACCTTGTGATTGCATTTATACAAAAAATAAATATTACTGCTATGAGACTTTGTATACTACTACAGATTTGAGCAAGACTTCAAGTGGCATTCTTTCTTAATTGTTTTATCTACATTCAACACAACAAAGACATAACAGCCCCTTACACTCTTGATCTATAATTATATCATTTATTTTTCAGATATGGGCTGATATGAAAATGACTACCCTGCTGGAAGTCCATCAAAAGTAAAAAGACAGCAATCAAGTTCTTTGTTGCTGAAGGAGCAAATATTCACAAAAAGACGAATGGTGGTGGTATGAAAACTCCTGAAAAGAATTGGCTACACCAGCAAACAGCTGAGTATTTTATGAAGCTAGGATGCGTACCCTCATTCATAGGTGAAACACTGTCATTGAAAGAGGTGGCGACGATGTTGAGAAGTAGGGATGTGAACCTGTGATGTATAGCTGTATCTTGATGTGCAAGAGGTTTGATTGTGTTCTTTATTTTTGACATAATAAAACAAATTGAATTTATCAGAAGGTTGGTTGCTAGATAAAATGTGTGCAATAGTGTGGAATAGCGTAAGAATAAAATATACATTTTGCATTTTAAAATAGAAATTTATTAAAAGGAAAGTATAACACAAGTTGTAGAAGAATAACTTCTTAATAATTAGGAACATTGTTAAGAAGTTAAGGGTAGAGTTCCTGTTCAATGATGAAGTTATGGGTTTCAAGACTTGTAGAAAATGTTCATAGTAGTAATTGTTGAAAAAGTATATTAAGTATGTATTAGGTAGGAATGAGTAAAGTGAATCAGCAGAAGGAAAGAGAAAGAGGACAAATGTCAGGGTCAGCTTGAAGCTTCTCTCTTACATTTTAGCTTGTTGTCTTTGCAGCTTCCATCCCCTGACTGACTCACTGAAGCTGATGGACAGGGTGGGGAGCCTTTTATTGTCATTAGATTTTTGCACTGACTTGTGAAGTCCTCAAGTCTTACAAGTCCATCCCATTGGTCAAAAATTAATTTAACACCTACTTGTGAATTCTGGATTGGACTTTTTCTTTAAGCCCATGGTCAATCCTTTTTCTATTTGGGAAAAACCAGGATTTCACATGTCCTTGTGAATTTTTGTAAAAGTGAAGAAGGTTGATTTTAATTAATTTCTTATCCACTCCAATCATGTGTCAATTCTCATTAGGTAGTATTCATATAAAATACAAATTTTATTGTAATCTTATTAACTGACAAGGAAACAATAAGAATTATGCATAGAAATTATAAGCTAAACAGAATTCTCAATTAAGTTTTTTGTGCCGAGAGTTGCAGGAATATCACTTACCATATACCAACTATTTGATTCTTCTAATGGTCCACTGGAAAAAAAAAAAAAGAAAATACATTATTATATTAAACTAGTGGATAGAATTTCTAAAAATACAAATAATACAAAAAGAGTGTTGAATTTTTTTTCTTTTTAAACACTCTTTAGTTAGGTAGAAAATTTCCAGTTGTTTTTATTATTATTATTATTATTATTGATAATATTTAATTATTATTTGTTGTTGTTGCTGCTACAAAAGGAACAACTATTATTATTAATACTACTACTAATTTAACATAAAATAAGTTGTACCCAACACCTCACATTGTTACTAAACCGAAATATTAACCTAAAAATTGGAGTCATGTTCTTAAATAGCCTTGTCAGATCAAGACTTTCATATGAAGGACGTGTATGGTGCCTAACTCAATCAGAAAAATCTAAACTTCCAGCTGTCTACAACAAGATAAAGACATTTTTAATCATTTATCTTTGAGCAAATGAAGCCTGTGAATTTTGGCAATTGTGGCCTGGCGCTACAGAATCTTAAAGAACTGTATTAAATAACAGAGATGGCATCATTTGGGGACTTAACAAATCTAATGAGTGATTGAAAAATTACAAAACTTGATAAGTATTGAATGTTATTATATCTAATTATATATATATATATATATATATATATCTAATCATCCTCCTCCTCTCACCCGTTACACCCAATGGTGTAATGGTGTGTAGGGCAGCAATTTTTTTGTCACTGTTTCTGTAACAAACTGTTTTTTATGGGGCAGAATTGTTAGCCCTGTGCCCAACCCCCAAACTGGAAGACAGTGGACTAGACGGTGGACCATTCTCGGTCCTTACATTTACAACACCTGGTATTCAAACGGTCACCCATCTAAGTACTAACCAGGCTTGATGTTGCTTAACTTCAGTGATCGGATGAGAACCAATGTATTCAACATGATATAGCCATAGACTATATATATATATATATATATTTATATATATATATATAAAAATATTGTCCTACGTCGATGACATGACTCAGAGTTTTATGCTATCATCAGATGCATTAGTTTTAAAAAAATGCACCTGATGATTCCATCACAAATGAAACTCTGAGTTGTGCCATCACATCACTGTAAGACAATACGTATATTTATTAATATATGCATAAAATAGATCTGTTCATACTACTGAGTACTGTTTTCTTAACACCTTAATAATACTATATTTATGTACACCCTGATATGTATATTTATTAAATCACATTATATATATATATATATATATATATAATTTATTTGTTTAAACATTATTTTAATGGATACTCATATTTGAGTAAATACTGTTTTTATAATTAAACAGTATATATATATATATATATATACCAGCCTGAATAATTGAGAAATCTTGTCAGCAGGATTTGAATCTGTGTCCCCTAGGGGGAATGGTCAATTTATCTGATGTGTCTTAGACAACTCAACCATGAAGGAATTTTCAGTTAGTTGAAGCTTGAATTGGTATAAACACATCCATCTCTCTGTTTCCATATCCTAACGTAAACAAAGACAACTTATTTCACAAAATGTATTATCTGTCACACATTTATAATTTATTTACTACAAACAGGATTAAAAAAATCATAAAAAATCTCATTTGTACTATTATATCTCCCATGGATCCTAATGAAAATTAAAATTAATAATATATTATAAAAAATACAATACTACTAATTTAATCATCCATAATAACTTCTCCTTACCAACTGATGTATTATGTAAAACCAACATTATATATTAATTCAAATGTCCCTTAGGAGCATGTATCTTCAACACAAAACAAATATATTTGTTGGATTTATAACAACTACTTTAACGAGGCATCTTACATTGCACATGCCTGACCTTTCGTTCATTTCTAGACATCTACAACAACAACAACATTATTCCTGTCTACATTCACAATATAAAAAATAATGATTGATAACACAACCATCCTACACCAAGAAAACAACAAAAACAAACTACAGATCTTCAAGGCAATATTCATTAAAAAAACTTAATAGAATCTGTTATGAATACTGTAGTAATATTCTAAAATGTTTATAAAAAGAATACTTTTTTTCATGCTTTAACATGTGTATCACCATGACATTACAACATAAAAAAATACTCCATTTTGGATAATTTTCATGTTCTTATGAACACTAAGCAATTTGTCAACTGTTACATTTGAAGCAAGAAGAAAATTTACAGTAATGTTTAGCAACACAGTTTTGTGGTTATTTTTTGTTACTATAACTCACACCCTTGAGGATGAGCTTGGAAGGAGATTGAAAGTACTTGGGAACATTGAGAAATGAATAATAAAATCAACTGTCAATGTTACAGGCCATTTCTTACATTTTTCAATTATAATATGTGAAAGATTATCTGCAAGTATGAACAGATTTTATTAAAAATAAGCAAACACAATATTTGCAATTGATTTAATCTGACATTATATATATATATAATTTATATTAAGCCATTTACAGATTCTACACTTTGAGACATGACAGTGTGCCAGAGAGCAGTACTTTGATCCCAGTGTGCCAGAGAGCAGTACTTGAGTTTTGTTTAAAAGCATATCAACCTCTGTGGGTAACTTAATGCTAAAAAGGTGAGGTATTTTTTTAATGTTCAGTAATAGTGAGAAGGTTGATTTAGTTAGATTTTAATGAAAAAATTTTTTGTTTTTATTTTAGAAAACTGAAGATGTCTTCTAGTTTTGTATTCAAAAATGTATCACTAGTAATAATTTTTTCCCCAAAAACTTCATTATGGCAATAATTCTTTCTTTTTTTTCCTACAAAAATGTCTTGTTGGTAATATTTTTCCTTCAAAAATGTGTATTTTTTCTATAAATGTCTATTTTTATGAATATATTTCTATAAAAGTCTACTTTTTGTAAATAGATTTGAGTTTTGTCTAATTTCATATCAACCTCTGTGGGTTATTTAATGCCAAAAAGGTGCGGTTTTAAGGGGTTTTTTTTTTTAAATGTTCAGTTATTGTGAGAAGGTTGATTTAGTCAGATTTTAATGAAAATTTTTTGTTTTTATTCTTTTTAATTTTAGAAAACTGAAAATGTCTTCTAGTTTTGTATTCAAAAATGTTTTGCTGAGAATATTTTTTTCCTTCAAAAATGTGTTATTGTAATAATTTTCTCTCCAAAAATGTATATTTTTTTTATAAAAGTCTATTTTTATACTTTCACAGTTTTTTTTACTCCAGTTTGTGAGGTTAACTATTTGCCCATAGCTAGGACCATAACAGGTACTACCACTCCAGGTCAGGGTGGATCTGAGAACAGCAGCAATTAAGAGGTGGTGCCATGCTCCTCCCAACCTCTCCTTGCTGCCAGATGCTGTTTACTGTCATGCCCAGGACAAGATCCCAGGATACACTGATCATTTCCAGACCATAATAAATAATTGTTTTTTTTTTTTCTGGGTTCTATTCTAATTTAAAAAAAAAAAAAATATATCTTAAATGACCATTTTTACTTACTCATTTAATAATTCTATTGTTTTCTGTTTACTCCTCACATAAAAAGCATTTGGAATTTCAGCTTCTTTCACCTGTAAAAATAGAAGTGTTTAAATTTCACATACAGTTAAAATGTTAATTTTATTTTGTTAATTAGTGATTATCTATACAACAACTAACCAAACAATTAAAAAAAAGACATTGACTACATCTGATAGTATGTATAAGCCCCATCAAAATAAGTTCCTTGCATTCATAAGTCTACACTGTGTCCATACTTTGAATATTACAGCCACATATGGTCTGGTGCTTCTGCAAAATACAGGGTACGATTAATGAATTGTCATCTGAATTATGCAAAAATGAAAATAACATAAGAAATAAGGGAGTGATGTGGTTGCGGAAATTGTCTGACAGCCATGACTGGGTTCTCCTGCTTGTATAGCATGGTGCAGAGTCCTGTTGCTAGACACAGGATCTTCCTAGCAGCCATCATCTTGACCCAGAAAAGCACTACCTTCTCAAGATACTTGAAGTAGGCCTCCATTTGAGTCTAAGGCCCTGTGGGAAGATGAATGGAGGCATAACATTGCCATCACTAGTGATCACTGCAAACACCTTTGTAATCACCCTAGACTCATCCATCTCTTTCCAAATCCTCTGCACTGTCCTCAGATTAATACACAAACACTCTGAAATGTTTATATTAGTGCTTCTGGAGCAAAGGAAGAGTAAGTTTCATCAACTAGATCAAGTTTTACATCTAGGAAGTCAACCTTTTTTAGATTAGTTTTGATAGTCAACTTAAGCTGAAAACTTTTCAATAACCCCATATACTCATTATTTATATCATTATACATAGAGAATAAACAGGCCAACAAGATTTGAGAAAAAGCGAAGTCTAGAGATCCCACAGAAATGTCTAATAGGTACTCACATTTGTTTTTTTTTTTTTTCACTGTTCATTGTGGCTGAGTACAGATCACTTTGCACTTATGACTATTATTTGTTAGTTAGATCAGAAAACTCCATTGTGAATTCTAATGCCAAAGACTTATTCACTTTAACATTAGAATTTGCAAATAAAAAAATTTTTCCCATGTGAATTATGCACCTGATGATTGGATAGCGCATGAAACTCCGAGTCATTCTATAGACATAGGATAATATGTATATTTAATACAGCTCTGTTCATACAGTGAGCACTATTATATTAACACCTGAATAATAATACTATACATATATGCACCCTCATATGTATGTTTATTAATTTACATGATTATATATATATATATATATATATATATATATATAAACTTAGTTTTAGGGTTAGTATTGTCAAAAATAAATGAAAAAACTTTTCAAAATTATAAATTAAAAAGAATATACACGACTAGTAACTAAACTTTTCCATTGTTCTTGGTCTTACATTACGTGATTTATTCTCAAAAAAGTATTATTTCATCTGAAAAACTATTTGAATGTTAATAACTGTTCTCAAAAGTATAGAAAATACCAAGATATTTGTTAGTTGGGATATTTATACTTTATCTAAGGATATGAACAACTTATTCACATGTTTTATTTTTTTTCTTTAATATAGATCCTTTGCATATTTTTTTTTCTAGTACATATGTTGAAATAACTTTTTTATACTTAAAATCCTATATCACCCACCCAACAGCTGAAATCACCCACTTATGGAAACCCTGGTCCAAACCACTGATGCCCATCAGTGCAGAAAAATAACAGTGGGTATTAATGGGTTAAAAATGCAGAAAAAAGATGATCAGTAGCTTTGATTAGTATCTTTGAATTAAAAAGATTTGAATTGTTTATATTTGTAGAAGCAGAGATATTTCAACTCTCTATTTTTATATAAAAATAAAAAGATTATTAATCTGTTTAATTTGTTGTGTTAAGCAACAAACTAGCAAAAAAAAAATTAAAGAATAATTCTTACCTCCATTCCGTCTATATTCAAACTTGCCCGTATTTTGTAAGTACCCAACAGTGGTTCACTGCACACCAACATCAAATCATTAAACTGGAAAAATAAAAATAAAAGAATCCTGATCAAAAGGGCACAGGTCTTGGGATTTATATACCAAATTTGTTTGCAGATATCCAGAAAAAATGTGCATTATTTTAAAATTTAGGTAGTACATACATACATATATATATATATATATATATAATAATAATAATAATAAAACCGACTCTGTACGTATTCTAATCTTAAAATGTTACACAAGTAATTTTTAAAGACCACGAATAACCAGCAGAATCTAACTCCGTTATTGTCCTCGGCTATAGAGCTTTGGACAAAGAGGGGGGAAAAAAAGAAAACTGCGTAGGACCGACAATACATACAGTTCTTCACAGCAAAGGAAAAAAAACCCTCAAACGGAACGAACCACAAGGAAAGAAAAGTGCTCGATACTAAACTAACCAAAAAGGGTTAACAAAAAGGCAGTCACGCAGAGCAAAAACACACGAAAAAAATCGCAAGATCGCCAAGACCTACCGCGGTTTCGCACAACGGCTCGTCAGGGCCGTTGTGCGAAACCGCGGTAGGTCTTGGCGATCTTGCGATTTTATATATATATAATTCATTCAGCAATGAATTAGGACACTCTCAGCTATTGAGCGTGTATAATGATAATATACACGCTAAAAAGTATGCCTCCTTCTACCGAGCGCCTGTAGCTAAGACGTAGAATCACCGACTGACGTCAATCGTACTGATGAGCTGTGATACAGCAAAACAGATCTGTCTGCGGATGACTATATATATGCAGGTTTCATCGTTAGTTGATATTATTGAGTGGTGGGTTATTCTTTTTTATTAATAATACTTCCATTATATTTAACCCATTTTTTTGCATGTGAATGATGCTATGATATTTGTTTTGTCAACAAGTATGTTATAGGTAGAGTTTAGTAAGTCTCCGTGTGTGTTTAAATGAGATCGAATTGAGATTTGTTCTGAGAGATACAGTGTCAGCCATCCTCTGAAAAATGTTCCTGAACCATAGGTTCACTTTAAATTCTTAAGTCATGACTGTTGATTTTAATTACTCATTTAAATATGTAAAAAACAACAATTTTAGCAAAAAATGAAGTACTACTAATATTAAATTAACAAACAAAAATAGACAAGCTTTTAAAAGCTTTTCCAAATAATGCTATTATGAGGTGTTTCAATTATTTTGTCCCCTTCCTATATATATATATATATATATATATATATATATATACACACACATAGTGATCCAAAAGTAGCTGTGTCCAAAGTTGTCTAAGTTGTGATGGACAACAGTTTGAGCACCTACATTGATAAAATTTAAGCACTTTTGTACACAATCAAAGTATTGTCAATGTAATTGTATAAGTAAACATAATTATATATGTTATCATTTTCTGTCTATCTACTGTTAGACTACCCTGTATATATATGTGTGTGTGTATATATATATATATATATATATATATGTATGTATGTGTTTCCTACTTTGTTTTCTTTATTCTATCTATCTATCTATATATATATATATATATATATATATATATATATAGTATTGAGGTAATGATGTTGAGTTTGTAAATGAAAAGTATAATCCAACAAGATTTACTTAATATAAAATATTAAGTGTTATATCTGTATAGAGAGCTTAGTGGATGTTATTCAGAGAAATATGATATTTATAAAAGAAAACTCAACACATCATTTACATTGGTTATATATATTTCTATGAGCTAAATTGGCTCATTTCATCAGACCACACGATATTCGATATTCGGTACATGCTTTTAAATAAAATATAGAGATCAAAGTAAATGAACAAAGAACTATATACAAAGTGGACATTGAGGTCAACATGAAGAGCTTATAGTCAGAAACACATTATCGCCACTCAATGTTAATCTCAGTGTCCACTTTTATATTTAGATACGCCATATTTTTATCATATATATATATATATTTGTGTGTGTGCATGTGTGTGTATGTATGTGACATGTAATGTGTAAAGAAGAAACACATTGACTAAGATAAGTTTTCCTTACTTTAATTGAAGGAAAAAACTCATTGGCTAAAGAACATTCATAAATATTCATCAGGTTAGTCAAAATTGCCACACTTATTATCATAAACCTCTTTCAATAAGAATTTACTTTTATGAAGTTCTAAGAGTTTTGTGTACGGATCTCAGTTTTTGCCATATCATCACAAGCGATATTGTTTTTTTTATAATCATATCACCCCCAAGCAAGGCACTTTACTGCCACTGTTTTGCAGGGGGTTACATAGGAGGAGAGTTATGAAAAAGAGTGACAGATTATAGGGGTGGCAGGAAGAGGGTAAGAGAAAGATGAGAATATTGATGAGATTGGAGTTGATGGGGAAAAATGCATGAGAGAAAGGGTGCAGGTTAGTGAGAGAGAAGATGACTATTGACTTTAAATTTAAATTCTTGGAGATTTTAGCTGTCGGGAAAGTAAGTAAATGGAGGGGAATTCCACAGGCTGGAAGTGCGAGAAAAGAAACTGATGGAGTAGAATTTGCATTTACATTTTATTGGTTTCACAGTAAAAGGGTAAGATCTAGTTGCTAATCTTGTAGCTCAAACAAATTCATATATAGGAGGCACCAGAGAGCTAAGTTACATTAGAGCAGAAGCCGTGAAAGTATTTATAGAAGAGACACAGGGAAGCCACATTGTGCTGGTGAGAAAGTGACTGTATTGGAGTTGCAAAGTCCAGATCAATAACATTACAGTTTCTCTATTGGATTTTGTCAAGGACACCCAGGTGGATAGCAGGAGCACCCGACCAAATATGGCAGCAGTATTCAGTGCACCAGCAGATGGTAGATTTATATATGTCTATTGAACAGGTTAAGAGGCTCATCCCTTGTTTCCTGTTTAGGATGTGGTCTCCGGCTTTCTCTTTTCCAACCTTTTCACTCTTTTCTTTTTTATTTTTTATTTTTTTCAATTGGAGTAAATAGACTAAACTATCGCCTGGTTTCACACTCCACCCATGTCTATTGAACAGGTTAAGAGGCTCATCCCTTGTTTCCTTGTTTAGGATGTGGTTTCCGGCTTTCTCATTTCCAATCTTTTCACTCTTACATAGCCCCCTGCACATCAGTGGCATTACCGCCTTGCTTGGGGTGATATGATTAAAAAAAATATGTGCAGGAGTGTTTCAGATGGGAAAAACTTCCTACACAGAGAACTGACTTTCTTAGCAGCGAATTTAGCTATGGATTCTATTCCACTTGAGATCTGTTGTGAGAGTTAACCCGAGGAGGCGCAGAGTTTTACTTTCAGGGAGACTAAGAGACTAACCTGATCCATGCTAATGGGGGTGGGTAAGAGTGATTGCCTGTGATGGTTAATAGATAGCAGCTTCATTTTGGAAGCATTAAAATTCACAAGCCATTTCTTACCCAAGTCCACCTCAGATTGGAGGTCTTTTTCAAGCTCGGCAGCGAGGTTTGCTTCGTCAGCCTTGACAGATTTTTGATCGATGCAAGAGTAAACCATAGTGTCATCAGTGTATATGCTTACTTGGGATCTAATTACATATGGGAGATCTTTAATGTAGATAAGGAAAACCATAGGACCTAGAATAGAGCCTTGAGGGACACCCACATTTGAATGATAATCATACCTTCATTGTGCAATTTGAAAGGAATGACTGGATATATATCTTTAATTTTGCAAAACTTACTGCTATCATCTAAAATAGATAGCATTTTATTCACATAGTCACCATAGTTTAATATTATGACATCTGCACCTTTATCAGGCCTCATAATAGAAACATCAGTATTTCTTTTTAGTTGTTTAGCCTGCCTACTCTCTCAGTCATGTTTTGTAACAAATCAAATGCTTCTCAGAATCTGGCAAATGCCCAGTCAATTGTCAGAAGAACATTTCAAAATTACTGAAAACCTCTATTTTGTCAATCTTACTCGGGGGAATACAAAACTCCTAACCATGGGACAAGACCAATTTTTCCAACTCAGACAAACAGTAATTTGATAAATTAATAACATGTTTGTCTGTGGCCAGATACAAGCCAAATCTTTTTAATTTTGCCGACAATTCCTATTCTGATGAAGTGTCAGCCAAAAGGCGCCTAAAATAATTTTTTTCCCTTTTTCTTTTAAGCGAGATACCTCTGTATCTCGCTTAAAGGAAAAAGGACGTGCGTTGTGGTGCAGTGGATATCGGCTCGGAACAAGAAATCGGGGAGCTGAGTTCAAATTCCAGTTGAATTCATTGCATTCACTTATGCACAAATACCCTTGGGAAAGATATTAATCCATCTCTTCCCTCTAGTTATGGGTTAAATAGCAGGACAGATTGGGTTCTATAGCCTTGGCTGGCAACCAATCTATTGCAGAAAGCAATGGCAACCTACTGCGGGATAATCTTCTGCCCAGTCAGACATGTCTCGAAAGAGACATGATCGCCCAAGTGTGTTTCACTTATGGCACTTAACTGACTGACCTCTGTATCTGTTTTGATAATAAAATGATCCTATTTAAATTAATTATATATATATAAAAGTGTGCAAACACAATAGTTACATGTGGATATGGATGAATGTATGAGTAAGTGTACAAATCGACACATTTCTATTTACACATGTATATGTACGGACATGTGTGTATGTGTGTAAGTATGCAAATATATGCATATTTTCTGAGTATATGTGAGACTTGTTAGTATACTTGGGTAAATATGTGTTACTATTAATTACATGCATATAAATCCAGTCTTCATAAATATGTATGTGAGTGCGCAAACACATTATTTATATGTGAGCATGGATGGATGTGCGTGTATATGTAAGTGTATGCACAGACACATCTGTATAGACATATGTGTATGTAGATATAACTAAGTATATGTGGTTGTGTTTATATGCATATATGTATATATGCGTTTGTGAGTGGGCATGTAATGAGTTTATGTTTACTATATCAGGATGATGAACATTTCTCACCCAGCCTGATGATCCCCAACTGAGACAAAGTCAAAGTCTCTATTCTAGATCACGTTACTTGTTTTTTCATTTCATTTTAAAGATATATTTATTCCAAGAAAATATTTATACCCAACAGAATGAATATAGTGTGGTCTGATGAAATGAGCCAATTTAGCTCATATAAATGAATTATAATTTATAACCAATCTAAATGATGTGTTAAGTTTTCCTTTATATATATATATGTACATATATATTGTTCCTCACTGTGTGGCAATCAACAGGCATGGACTAAAAATTGACTGTCCTAAAATTTGAATCTGTTTTAAATCCATGTGTTGACGATTACCAAGTTTATGAAACTTAGAGTTATACCAAACAGTAAGGAATATTATTAATAGTACCAATTTTATTATTAGTACTATATATAAATAGATAGATATGCATCTGGATAGGTATTTAGTAGTACAAATGGGTAAATAAAACTGTTATTGGTGTTGTTGATACTCATGTAAATGATCACAAAAACTGTATATGGACAATTTTCCCTGTTCTTGTCTAGATGAGACTATTTATAGTTGCCACTCTTCACACATTTAAATACAATGTTCACTATAAAAATGCCTCTCTCCTTAAATTTATAGACAAATCCTACAAATGCATGCTGGGATTTCTTCCTAACCAATAAAGATGTACAATTCTCAGTTTTGCCCCTCATATTTTTGTTCTTGTCTTGAAGTCAGGATGCCACTTGACTGTATCCCTTTTATGTCTGAACACAGTTCTAATTTTGTGAACTCTTTGTTCTATGGATTTAAAACAGATTCAAATTTTACAATAGTCAATTTTTAGTTCATGCCTGTTGATTTCCACACAGTGAGGAACTATATATATATATATATATATATATAAAGGAAAACTTAACACATCTAGGCTTCTTTGCCTAGTTTCATCTTGCACATATATTGTTTTCTTAGTATGATTTTGACTTGTTTTTTTTTTCTTATTGTTTGAGAACTTTGTCAATTACACTAAACCATGGCCAATTAGTCCATAAATATTACACTATTTATTACTTAAAGCCAACATAAAACAATCATACTTTATTATCCAAAGTAATCGTAACAAAAAATGTGTTACCTTGCCAAATTGATACAATCAATTCCAAAGCATTTTTTTCGTCAACCAAATCTGTCACCCGTCTTTCAAATAAAAATGTCTCAAAATAGCTTTTTTTTTAATCATATCACTCTGAGCAAGGCGGTAACGCCACTGATGCACAGGGGGCTACGTAAAAGTGAAAAGATTGGAAAAGAGAAAGCCAGAAACCACATCCTAAACAGGGAACAAGGGATGAGCCTCTTCACCTGTTCAATAAACGTGGGTGGAGTGTGAACCAGGCGATAGTTTAGTCTATTTACTCCAATTGAAAAAAAAAAAAAGAAGAAAAGAGTGAAAAGATTGGAAAAGAGAAAGCCAGAAACCACATCCTAAACAGAGAACAAGGGATCTAAATACTATTTAAAATTATGTGCCGAAAAGTTCTCAACTGATCCATTTCCCAAAATCAGTATTTTGATGTCTGATCATTGAAGTACTGATTATGTGAATTGGGTTGGGCTGAAAGTTATTACACATAGGTTTGCATAAATATAAATGAAATGGCTACCTACCAAGAAAAGATACCGTTCCTGCTTTTCCCCACTGCGAGCTGAGATTTTTGTGACACGACCCTCTCTAACTAATTCTCTCGTGGGACTAATCAGGTCAAAAGATTGACCAAGGCTTTGGTGAACTTCTAACAACTTTCGAAATTTCTCCTGGAAAAGAGAAGAAAAAAAAAAAATCAGTAAATGTTTTCAATAGTTTTTGAATATTTTTATAATATGAGGTAGAAAAAAAAATTTAAATAGTAAAAAACTTAAAATAAAACATTTTAAAACATCAAACATGTCATTTTGTTATACTCCACTTCAAATTGTATCTCTTTCTAATTCCCTGTACATGTCAGTTGGGAATTCAAAGAAAGCAAAACCCAAAATAAAAAAAAAAATCATTCTCTGCACAGAGGCTCCAATTATTACATCCGGCACACAAAACTAATCCCCTCAAAAAATGATATAACAACACTTATACTCATATCAGAAACAGTTGAAATTTCTAGGACACATAATGAGGAAAGAGGGCTTGAAGAATTTGGAACTCACAGAACATAGTGAAGCTAAAAGAAGACGAGAGAAAAAAACAAGTAACCTACATAACAAGCGCATGTAAATATGGCAGAACAGGGACTAGAAGAGATTGTAAGACAAACATTACTTCGAGCTACAAAGAATAAGAAGTTGTGGAGAGATATAATCACCCATGGCCTGAAGGGATATGACTCTTAAAGGTAAAAGAATTTCTTAAGTTTTGATGTTCAAGTAACAGTGACCTATCAAGAAATTATACTTAAAAAAAAAAAAATAGAACTGATAAGGTTATAGAGCTATACACACATTTTCCCACAAAGCAATTGACCAATGGCAGAAAACACCACAAAAAATTAGCAACCAACCAAAAAAATAGGGATAATGATTGCATATTGTTAGTTACTTTACTATAAATAGGTATTGTTAGCAATTTTTTTATGTAAAAATGCATCGCTGGTATTTTTACTATAAAATTTTAATTCTTTATTCTTTCATATTTATTTGGGGGTCTACTATTTGCCCTATCAGGTACTACTATCCCAAATCAAGGTGAACCTGGGAACAACAGCGATTAAGAGGTAGTTCCATGCTTTTCAAAATCTCTAATCACCCCATTAGAGGTCTTGCTGCTAAATGTAGTTTATTGTCATACCTAGGACTAAAAATAATGAGATCTAGAAATTGTACAGATATTTTGAAACAGTTTAATCTGATTTTGATAAAATTGGAGGAAGAGTTAATTTTCAAAGCATTAAACAACATTTTTCTTAATAATTTGTTCTTAATTATTAAAAAAAAAAACTATTTAAAGTTTGAAAATAAAAGTCACGTTTAATGAATTATGACCTCCCCACACACACTCAGGAGTATAAGACAATTGTCTTAATGAATCAGTAAGAAAAAAGACATCTAATTTTTGCTTGAGAGATTTATTGAAGGTTATTTTGGTTCTGTAAGCGTACAGAACCAAATACCAAATATCTAAAGATTTTGGATAAGTGTGTTCATGTCAGGAGGTCACCATTGAGAATATAAGGTTGGATTCATTCTTGGTGATGTTAATTGGAAACATATGGCATAAAACAAAGTGGAGCAAGGGCGTAAGGTAAAATAATTTTTTTCTTTTTTTTTGTTTTCTTTAGCGTGACTCATCCTTTGGTATTCATTGTAGCAAAATGTTCCTTAATAAGGCAGATATTGGTAGCAGTATGGAGAAATTCCAGACATGGTAGTTTTTAGTCAAACCATAATAACAGTAGTAGTGATATTAGAAATAGGTCAGTGTCAATCTACTGTGTATTTCTCAGCCATAAGCAGGGCAGAAATATCATTAGCAGATGACCTCTTAACTACTTTTTCATGCATTATGCAAGACTGGTTTCTCTCATATCATCTTTTGTTCCGTCCTCAACTGTCATTTTCCTTCTTCTAACCAAAAGGTGTCAGCTTATATTTTTTTGACCAGGCTCCAAGATATTGACGAGAACTTTGGTTTATTATTTTCTGGTTGTTTCTTTCTTTTTCATCTTTTTTATAATTTTTTTCATAATTTTTTTATGCATGGTGCCTCCCTGATTTTTGGTACTTTTTAGTCACAAATAAATAGGCTCTGATCGTGACTTTATATTCTACTCTTCAAGAACCAATACACAAAGAAGATGGCAGAAACACAGAGTTAATCTTAGTAATCTTTTAATGATTAAATTCCCTAAAATTTGGGTCATGTAAGAATTTATTCAAATAACATATTTAAATAAACTAATTTAACTCTTCACCATTTTCTCTGCATGGGTGGGGGGCAAGAGTCCTATTTCTACAAAACAAACTTCTGAAAATCAAATTCAACCTTGCTTTAATAAAAATGTTAAAAAACAATTCAAATTCAGAATCATGAGATCAGGAACAACCTTTGTGTATACAACTGTTCTCGTTTATTTTTAGCTTAGCAATCTGATCGCTTAGATCATCTTCAACTATGGAGCAAAATACCGAGATGCATCAATAGCTTTTCTTTTGGAGAGCAAATTATGGTTAATAAGCAAGCACAAGTCTTAATAAGTTATAGACGAGATGAATATTCAAGTGGCGGAGTGCATTATCTACCCAAAAGAGAGCTTTGGATAAAATTCTTATTAAATGCAAAGAGACTCAAAATTGATTTTAATATTACTCAGCAGTCCTGAAGTTAGTTAGGATCAAAACAGTTGAACTTAGATAATGATTAAATACGTAAGTTATCTTACATAACCTTCTGTGTGTAGACACTCAGAAATATTTGAACATAAGTATGGAGGTGAATATGGCTATCCATAATTTAATTTTTCTTTAATAAGAATGAATCATCATGATTTCTGAGGAAAATAGTGGAGTAGTATATCATTACATTCTATATTGTTTTAATTTCAAAGAACGGCCACTCATGGCTGAGCTCAGCCTACATAGCTATCTAATCCACAGACGAGGAAAGAAGAGATGGATGCAGGCTTTTCTCAGTGACATTAGTGTAAAGTTGAGCCCATTCTACTCTATTTAATCTATAGTGGGTTATCCATTCTATGTGGTGGGTAGTTGTATGTTGTTGCAGATTAATGGAATTTGGCTTCATGGTAGATAACCCACTATAAGTCATAAAGAAAGGTTATAAACCAAGAAAAGCAAATTGGGTTTAGAAACAACATTTTATATATACACAAATCAATAATTCATTATTCACTTGGAGATCATATATATATATATATATATATATATATATATATATATGAGCATATTATATGCATGTAAATATATTGAATCTATATGATTTAACAATGCGAAAAGTAAATACTAAAAACAAAATAAAAGAAAAACAGTAATACTCACAATTTTGTTCATTGCTTCATTTGAGTGACTTGCTGCTTCAGTCACTTTTTGGAGGGCTTCTGCAAAAATTGATAAAAATTAAATTTTTAAAAATCCCTGACTGTTTATATATATATATATATATATATTATGGAAATTAACAAAGATTAACAAAACTTGGTTATAAACAACCAACAATTTGAAATGATTTGTTTGAACATTATTTTTTATCGATACTCGTATTTAAGTAGATATTCTGTTTTTAATTAAACAGTATTATATATTTATATCTACTAGCCTGTTTATTTACGATAAATTTTTATTACGAAAATGTGTGTCAGTTGGCAGGATTCGAACCTGTGACCCTTATCCACGTAGGGGAAGCTACCATGTGATCTTGCACGTCTTAGACCTCTCGACCATGAATGATCATTAGTCTAAATGAGGTTTTAATCAAGCCTATATAACAGTTTTCAATTTATTGCAATAACCATATCTGCTCTGAAATGTATCATAATGTCAACAAATGTAAACATGTTACAGAAATGAACAAAGATTAACGAAACTTGGTTATAAACAACCAACAATTTGAAATGATTTGTTTTATAATACTGTTTAATTAAAATAGATATCTAGTGCAATAGCTCGTGCTTCACCACCCTTATCGAGAGCCTGGTATATATATTCTATGATGGTTGTTACCATATCAGCAGTAGACCTGGTGAAACAGAAACCATACTATCGGAGAAGAGGCCATGGGGCAGAGGGTTCTCCAGCATTCTTAAATACAGGAAACACAGAGGAGGACGTCCAGCATGCAGGGAACCAAGAGGCAGTAATTGTAGAGTTTGGATAGGACAGAGGAAGTTCAGGAGCATATTTCTTCAGAACAATGATTAGGATTCTGTCACCTCTGTTCACCTTATGTGAGTCAAGCTTTGAAATTATGTTAGTGACCAGTGAGGGAGTAATGTGAACATCACTAAGTTGAGCCAAAGTTCTAGGTGGGAAGTTGGGTGTGGATACCCCAGACGAATCAATTGTCGAGTTGGTGGAGAATCTGTGAGCCAAGCATTCAACCTTCTCCACTGAAGATGTGAGGACCTCAAATTCATTGAGGGATTGAGGTCTTACTGTTATTTAACACATTTTTACAGAGCTGCCAGTAGTCTTTGGAGCCAAACTTATGAGATGCTATACACTGTTTCATTGTTTCAGCAAACAGCAGCTTGGCATCATTCAGGATTACAAGCAGAGGCAAAAAGGCTTCTTTTATGATCAGACACATGAAGCCAAAAGTGATTCCTATGGGCAATGGCAGCCAAGCAAGCAGGGTAGAACCAAGGAGACAAATGTGGTTTAAGTCATAACTTCCAGCTTGAGATGAAAGCATCAATGCTAGCTTTAACCAATTGGAGTAGATAGATCCATCTATCGCCCGGTTCACACTCCACCCATGTCTATTGAACAGGTTAAGAGGCTCATCCCTTGTTCCCTGTTTAGGATGTGGTTTCCGGCTTTCTCTTTTCCAATCTTTTCACTAGCCCCCTGCACATCAGTGGCGTTACCGCCTTGCTCAGGGTGATACGATTAAAAAAAAAAAAAAAAAAAAAAAAAAAAAAAAAAAATGAAGAGATCTCGAACACACAGTCCTCAATGGAAAGACTAAAAACTTTGTTCCAAGGGACATCACTCAGGAAAGTGCAGAACAGCTCCCAGTCTTTGGTAGCTGTTAGACATTCTACTCATCTAGGGTTCCTGGGAGGAGGGGAGGTGAAAAGATATATTAACAGAAACCACAGCATGATCAGAGTTTCCAAGAGGGCAAAGCTGCATAACATGGTAAGAGTCAGGGATAGAAGTGAAACAGAGATTTAGTAGTGAGTCAGTTCTGTTAGTGTTATTAGAGAAACACATGGGGAAATCAACTACTTGCATAAGCAAATAAATAATTGAAAATTTCATGGTATGGACACCAGCAAGATCCATGACAGAGTTTACCAGCCACTTGGCATGGTGAGCACTGAAGTCTCCAAACCCAAGTATATGTGTGGATGGATGAGAGGAAATGGCCTTAACTATATTTTTAGAGATGCTGTCAAGTACAAAACAGTCAGGAGATGAAAGAAAGCGGTAGAGAAAGAAAAGATAGCTAACCGAGCTTAATAGTGAGAGCCGGAGACACATGTAGAAATGATCAGGAGATTCAAGAGAAATCACCCTAGCTAGAGGGAAACATTCGCTGACATAAACGCCAATTCCATGCATATGGACATTAGAGTCCTTCCTAAAGAGGGGAAGGTAACCAAGAGTATAGAAATCAGAGGAAGAATAGAGGGGTCAAGGTTAGTTTCACAGAGAGCCAAGATGTTAGGTGAGTTTACTTTGATAAAGGATTCAACACTGCAAAAGTTGGTACGGATACCACAGACATTTGAGAAAGGGATGTTAATAGGTTTAGGTGATTTATGTTTAGCTGGTTTAGTTTTAATTCTTACTTTGTGTGATGTCATTATTAGTTTTTTTTTTTTATATGGGAGAATAGATGAGAGGAAATGGTCTTATCCATATATTTTTAGAGATGCTGTCAAGTACAAAACAGTAAGGAGATGAAAGAAAGCGGTAGAGAAAGAAAAGATAGCTAACCGAGCTTAATAGTGAGAGATGGAGACACATGTAGAAATGATCAGGAGATTCAAGAGAAATCACCCTAGTTAGAAAGAGATGTTCACAGAAATAAATAACAATTCCATGCATGTGGACATTGGAGCCCTTCCTAAAGAGGAGAAGGTAACTAGGGATATAAAAATCAGAGAAAGAAATAGAGGGGGTCAAGGTTAGTTTCACAGAAAGCTAAGATGTCAGGTGAGTTTACTTTAATGGAAGATTCAATGCTGCAAAAGTTGGTACAGATGCCACGGCCGTTCGAAAAAGAGATGTTAACAGGTTTAGGTGATTTATGTTTAGCTTTAGTTTTAGTTCTTATATTGTGCAATGTCATAATTAGTGATATTTTTTTATAAGGGGAGACCTAGAGTAGTAGTAATAGTCGGTCATTAAATGCAACATGTATAGGAAGGAAAGTGGCGCAGAATGCAGCATAATCCGGCCTCAGGTTGCCCACCAGAAGCACTTGCAGGGACACCCATCCATTCATGACATGGCACTACAATTTATTTCATTTACTACTATTTTTTTTGTTTCACTCCAAGCAAGGCAGTAACACCACTGAGGTGCAGAGGGCTACATAAGAGTAAAAGATTAGATAGGAGGAGAATAAAGAGAAAGACGAACCAGTTACAGGAGGTATCAGAGAAAGGGCAAGAGAAGGATGGGAATACAAGTGTGATGACACTTGTGAAAGTAGAGAGAAAGGAAAAGATATACAGGGTGATGTAGAAAGAACTGGAGTCAAGTGGATAAGAGATGGGTATTGACATTGCATTTAAATTCCTGGAGGCTGTAGCCATCAGGAAAGCAAGAATATAGAAGGAAGTTCCACAGGCGAGAAGTGCGAGAAAAGAAGCTGCTGGAGTAGAAATGCCAGCTGTATTTGGTTGATTGAACTGTGAATGGGTGGGACCTTGTTGCCAGTCTGTTTGCACGAGTAAACTCCTGTGGCAGGGGCACCAGTGACTTTTCGTCAGAGCAGAAACCATGAAAATATTTATAGAATAGACAGAGAGAAGCCACATCCCATCAGTGAGAAGGTGGCTGGAGTTGAGCCGTCAAGTTGATACTTATCACATTACTGATTCTCCTTTGGAGCCTGTCGAGAACACTGAGATGAACAGCAGGGGAACCTGACCAGATATAACAGCAGTATTCTATGCACAGCTGAATGGTTGATTTGTATATATGCAAGATGGATTCATGCAGAAAAAACCTCCCCTATGTACCTGACTCCTCTGGCTATACTTTATCTAAACTTATTTAGAAATAGAACTTTGTGTGTGTCCATTACCTATAGACTCAGAAACGGCCAAACCAATTTTCTTGAAAATTTACACAGTTGTACTATAAGCGTCTGCAAGTGTTCTTAGCTAGGTTTTGTGTCAAGGTACCCCCGATAAATATCAAAAATCGATAATCGAAAAAATCAGGTTATAGAAGAAACGGTCCGATTTTAATCAAATTTGATACACTCATGGACAAAGACATAAGAAATGATATTCAGAACTTTCAAAGTTGCAGTTCTTAAAATAGTGCAAAAAATCGATAATATATATATAAAAGCTTTCATTATACCCAAGCAATGCCGGGCTATGCTGCTAGTCTTTACAAGAGCCACATCAGGTCAAAAATGAAGTTCTATTGCTATATATGAGTAGAAGCTGATAAGACTTCACTTTCCAATCTCAGTAAAGTTCAAAAGTGTCACCACGTCCTTCTGGGTGTCAAATTATTTTCCACCCTACAAACCACCCTACAATGAAGCATTACAACCCTCTTGTTACTCTATCACCATTTCCATGGAAAGTGTTTAAAAGAACTACAACAGTTCTACCAGTTCTAATCTTTACGGCTAATACATGCCATGTTACACATGCCCAACTTAATCAGTTTTTTTCCCATGAACTGCTCTTTCAATTAACCACCACAGACAACCGCACCTCCCTCCCATTAGCATGGAACAGGCTTGCCTCCCAGAGAGTAAATCACTATGCCTGCTTGGCCTGACGCTCTCAGTGGACCTCAAGTGGAATGACTACGTCGAATCTATTGCTAAATCCGTGGCTATGAAAGTCGGCTCTCTGTGCAGGGCCCGGAAATTCTTTCTGCCTGAATCTATCCTGCAATTATATAAATCCACCATCCACCCATGTATTGAGTACTGCTGCCACATCTGGTCGGGTGCCCCTTCTATTCTCCTCGGGGTTCTTGACAAAATACAGCGAAGAATCTGTAATGTGATTGATACCGACTTGGCTGACTGCCTGCAATCACTCTTTCACCGGCGTGACGTGGCTTCTCTGTGCTTCTTCTATAAATACTTTCATGGCTTCTGCTCTGACAAACTTAAATCACTGGTGCCCCCAGATGTGAATTTGCACGAGATACTAGATTGGCAACTAGGTCCCACACTTTTACAGTGAAACCGATGAAATGTAACCGCAGTTTCTACTCCAACAGCTTCTTTCCTCGCACTTCCCGCCTGTGGAATTCCCTACCGCATGCTTGCTTCCCCGACGGCTACAACCTCCAGGAGTTTAAATGTAAAGTCAATAGACACCTCCTAACATACTAACTCACACCCACTCTCTCCAACTCTCTCCCTATGTACATCCTAAGTCGTCTATTACCCTCCTTCTGACATTTCCCATATCCAATCCCTCTATGTAAACCCCTGCGCTATAGTGGCAGTAGAATGCCTTGCTTGGGGTGACACGATTAAAAAAAAAAAAATAATCACTACAATCATAGCCTGTTCAATCCTAAGGTTAACTGTTATCTTTCATGCACATCGATATAAACTGTGTACTCTGTCATCTCTCTACCTAGAGTGAGTTTGAGTTTTTTTTTAGCAGTGTTTGTGGTCCAGTGGATATCGGCTTGGAACGAGAAGCCGGGGAGCCGAGTTCGAATTCCAGTTGAATCCATTGTATTCACTTACGCACAAATACCCTTGGGAAAGGTATTAATCCATCTCTTCCTTCCAGTTATGGATTAAATAGCAGGACAGATTGGGTTCTATAGCCTTGGTCGGCAGCCAGTCTACCGTAGAAAGCAATGGCAACCTACTGCGGGATAATCTTCTGCCCAGTCAGTCATGTCTCTTTCGAGACATGATCTCCCAAGCGTGTATCGCGTATGGCACTTAACTGACTGATCAACCTCTGTGGGTTATTTAATTTTAAAAAAAAGTAGAGTTTAAGCTATTTTTCTTAACGTTTGGTTATAGTGAGAAGGTTAATTTAGTCAGATTTTAATTAATTTTTTTTGTTTTTATTCTTTTTATTTTAGAAAATTGAAAATGTCTTCTAGTTTTGTATTCAAAAATATTTTACTGAGAATACTTTTTTCCTTCAATATTTCTATAAAAGTCTATTTTTATACTTTCATAGTGTCTTGACCCCAGTTTGGGGGTTAACTATTTGCCCATAGTTGGGACCCTAACAGGTGCTACCACTCCAGGTCAGGGTGGACCTGGGAACAACAGCAATTAAGAAGTGGTTCCATGCTCCTCCCAACCTTCCAATCAGAGACCTTGCTGCCGGATGCAGTTTATCGTCATGCCCAGAACCATCTACCTGGAGTGGCACCTGAGCATTGTACAGGGTGAACATTAGTTTTAAAAAAAAAAAAAAGAAGCCTTTCATTAATACCAGGTTTTATCATGGTCTTTAATGTGTTAAATGATATTGCATTTGCTCAGACTAAAATATAATATAACTTGAACTTAGTAATTTAATGAAACAAAATTAAGTTATGTTTGAGAAAAATATTTGAAATTCAGCATTTCTATGATACACAAATCAATGTTAGTATTAGAGAGATAAGAATAGTCATATTAATTTTAATAATTGTTGTGGGGCGTTACCCACTTAACTATGGACTCTTCCTACCTGTATATTAACTGAGAGTTAATCACTCTTGTGGTTTCAGTTCAGCTCAGCACAGTCTGTCTGTCTGTCAGTTACTAGTAAGCCAAGCTTATATTTACTCTTTTCTCTTGCATTCCATAGCTAAATCTACTGCTAAGAAGGTTGGGTCACTATGCTGATCCAGGATGTTTTTTCCGCCTGAATCCATCCTGCATATATACAAGTCAACCATCCGTCCGTGCATGGAGTACTGCTGCCATTTATGGTCAGGCGCCCCTGCCGTTCTCCTCAGTGTTCTCAACAGGCTCCAAAGGAGAGTCTGTAATGTGATAGGTACTGATCTGGTGGCTAGACTGCAGCCACATTCCCACCATCGAAATGTGGCCTCCCTTTGTCTGTTCTATAAATACTTTCATGGCTTCTGCTCGGACGAACTTAAGTCATTGGTGCCTCCTCAACAGGTGTTTACTCGTGCAACCAGATTGGCAACTGGGTCCCACCCATTCACAGTTAGGTTAGCCAAATGCAGACGACAATTCTACTCCTGCAGCTTCTTCTCTCACCCTTCCCGCCTGTGGAACTTGCTCCCATATTCTTGCTTTCCTGATGGCTACAACCTCCAGAAATTTAAATGCAATGTCAATACTCATCTATTAACCACTGGACTCTAGCTCTCTCCCCACCCCCGTATATCCTTCCCTTTCTCTCTACCTATGTATCTGTCATCGCACCTGCATTCTCAGCTTTCTATTGTTCCTTTCTAACTAGTTTGTACTCCTCACGCTTTTCTAATTAATCTTTTTACAGTTATGTAGCCCCCAGCTCATCAGTGGCATTTCTGCCTTGCTCGGGGTGAAATGATTAAAAAAAAAAATCTATTTTAGACTTAATATATTTTGTTAAGCTTACCACCGTGTTTCGAGTTATCATTTCGTCGTCCCATTACCGGTCCACATCAATAATGATATCAATATTAAAGAAAATAAGCAATATTAATGCATTGTTAATCAAGTAAAAAGCAATAGTGGGAAAATTTCATTTCTTCTATTATTATTATTATTATTATTATTTGTTGAAAGGAGAAAGTGAAATGCTGTCTTCCAGAAAATCACTAAAGTAATTTTTGAAAATTCATCAAAAACAGTTTTATTTAAATTTTTTCTGGTTTTATTTTTCATTCTCTGATTGCTTTTCTCCTCTCACTTTTTAAGAAGGTGGGACAGAAAAGAATAAGACAATTAATCAGAAAAAGAATTTATCAAGAAAAGTAAAACAAAGCAAATCACAGATAAAATATAAAAACAGAAAAACTTTTGCTTTAATGTTCAAAGTAGATTTTGCGTTTAATCCATTTTGTTAATTTTTTTCCTTTCTTCGAGAAGGAAATTTGCTTCTTTCTAAGCTTTTAATGTCTTTCATTCAGAAATGTCGCCATTGTTTTTGACATTATGTAACTTTTTCTTTTTTGATTAGAAACATTAGTCGTCCATCTTATACCAGAATTACTGGCTTCCATTTCCTTTTCAAAGAGAGATATTATTTCCACCTACAGTTTTCTTTCAAAATAGATCCATCATTTTTTTTCTCAACCTTTCATCATCTTTTTTTTTTTTCTGGTTTCTTTTTTTGATTAGAGATTAATATTTCTATGTGCTGTTCTATAAATAGAAAATGGTACCAAAGAAATAGATTCTGTCAGCAGAGATCTACTAATAAAAATCAAGATACAAAGTATTGGCAGATGTACATTACCGGCCATAATTATTAGGCCACCCTTATTTTTTTTTAAAAGAAATGATGTTTTCATACTATTTTTAGCATTTATTGTCAAATGAAAATAGAATGGTTCTTTTGTTATTATTACTTTGAAAAATTTTACAAGGTAAATAGCGACAATTTACCCATCGCATCCTGTAGATTAGCTATATATATATATATTTTAATTCAGATACTTCAATCCAAGGGAAAAAAGCAGGAAGGTAAATTCCAAAAAACCCGATCCTAATTAATATTAAAAAATGATTTCCTACCAACCCTTTCTCAAAGAAAATAGTTCTCCCACCTATATAAATAGTTTATCCAACCACCCCAGGAATATTATAAGACAAATACCCAAGATAGTAAATAATAGGGTTAACCAATTATCTTCCAATATAAAAATTTTCAACGCAAGCAAAGAAATTTACGATAAGGCCCTTCAGAAAAGCGGTTTTGTTAATAAGTTAAAGTATGATAAGCCTGCTATAAACCCAGAATCATCAAAAACTAAAAACACCCGAAAATGTAGAAAAAGGAAGATAATTTGGTTTAACCCTCCTTATTGTAAGCTAACTAATATAAATATTGGTAAGTATTTTCTCAGATTAATCGATAAACATTTTAATAATAATAACAATCCCTTAAATAAAATTTTTAATAGATTCACCCTAAAAATTAGTTATTCTTGCACCTCAAATACAGATAATATAATTAATTCCCACAATAAACAAATTTTAATGAACCTAAATAATACAGAAGCTAAATCCGGAATTGTCGACAAATGCAATTGTTATTCTGTGGATGCCTGCCCGGTGCAAGGCAAATGTAAATCCACCCATGTAATTTATGAAGCCCGCATTTCTCCATCTAATAACAAGGACAATTACCGGACCTATATTGGCATGTCCGCGGGCTCTTTCAAACAGAGGCTTTATAATCACAGGTACTCGTTTTCGAACCCTAAACAGAGATTCCAGACGGCACTATCACGTAGGTTCTGGGAAATGAAGGAGGAAGGGCAGGACCCTATAATCAGCTGGAAATTAATAGGCTCAGCTTGTACTCCTAAAAGTTTTCATGATAGGTGTCGTCTGTGTTTATTGGAGAAGATTCTGATTTTGAAGTATCCTCATCAGGACTTACTTTTGAACTTTAGGAGGGAATTTATAAACAAGTGCCGCCATAGGGCGGATTTTAAAATTTAACTTCTAATTTTTAATTTTTAAATTCTAAATTTTTCTATAATTTTTTTAATATTTTAAAAAAATTTTTTAAATTTTAATTTTAATTTTTTTTTTATGTATATGTGTATGTTTGTGTGTGGATGTGCATATTTGTATATATATGTATATATGTATTTATGTATGTGGGCTATATGTAATTTTGAAAAAAATTTTTTAGCTATTTAAATGCTCCTTTTCATAATATTCATTAATATGTATGTGTGTGAGTGCATATGGAATATGTATATATATATATATATATATATATATATATGTGTGTGTGTGTGTGTGTATATATGTGTACACATGTATATTATGTGTATATGAATTTTTTGTATATAGGTGTGTATGCGCATGTATATGTATATAAGTGTATAATAAATTGAATGTATTTGTGTGTATGTGTATGTATATATGTATTCTTATTCGTAGAATTGTGTGTATATATATGTATGTATGTGTGTACTTCTATAGGTATGTATATAATAATTGTAATTAATTTTTTTTTTTTTTTACCTAGTGTTGTCTTTATTTAGTTTAATTTCAAATGAAATAATTTTATTTTAAATCCTATATCTTTTTATTCCCTTTTATTAATAATTATGCCTTTTTAAGTAAAGGCCTTTTTCTAATACTTCAACGTTTTGGGGAAATTAGGTTTTTGAATTTGTCCAGCGTCTGTAATATTTAAAATATTTTTTTCTTTAGTTTCTTTCTTTTTCCCTCCCTTCCTTCTTTTATCTCTCTTACCACCTTTTTTCCGTGTTGCTTAAACTTACGTCGATTTAACACGGCTGTCTGTTAATTTTTAGTTACATTCTCCCTTTTTTTGCGAACCCAGACAATGTCAATTTTTTTTCTTTTCTTATTTATTTGATTTTATTCTATCTTTTTCTTTTTCTTTTTCTTTTTCTTTTTCGTTTTCGTTTTCTTTTTCTTTATTTTTATTTTTATTTTATTTTATTATTTATTTTTTAATTTCTTTGCAATCTATTTAAAAAGGAAAAGTAGACTAATTTTTCTCCAGTTTCTGAAAGGTTTTTTCTGTTGCTGAGGTGATGTGTCGTCCCCCGTGGGGATCTTCATATCGAAATGGCCATTCAACATCTTTGAATTAATCCTCTTTTAATATATATATATATATATATATATATATATATATATATATACACTACTGGCCATAATTATTGCCAAATGAAAATAGAATGGTTCTTTTGTTGTTAATTATTTGCAAAATTTTACAATGCCAGGAAGCAAAGATGAACTCATCAAAATCACCCTAAATTTTCTTCATTCTTTCATTGATGAAACTACAATATAGGTAATTATTAAATATTTATTAATTCATTTGATGCACATGTTATTATGCAGAATTAACAAAAGAACCATTCTATTTTAATTTACAACTATTCACTTGACAATAAATACTAAAAAATAGTATGAAATACATCATTTTTTTAAAACACAGGGGTGGCCTAATAATTATGGCCGGTAGTGTATAAGGTCATTTCATACAAAAAATATAAAATTTGAAAGTCATTAGAAAAAATGGTAATTAGCCATTTTCTTACATAGAAACATTTGGCATTCTTTGAAAGAATGGTAATGATGAGATTAGCTGTATCATTACAAAGAAAAATTTGGTATTATTTGTCCAAATAAATAGTTACTACCAGTTACAATTTATAAAATCTTTCCTTAAAAACAGTATTCCAGGAAAATGGATTTTTCAAATCCACTGATTTTTGACAATTTTTCTATGGGTGTTCTTCCTTAAACTTTTGTTTTGTGTTATGTGGAAAGTCAACATCTTGATTAAGTCATTATTTTTCCTTCTAGCTACATGTGCTAGACATTTCATTTATTTCTGCTGTTGGAAGTCTTCAGTTTTTGTTATTTGGTAAAACCCTTTGTGATTCTTTAGTACCAGTCTAAAACAATTCATGTAAGACAATCTTCTTTAAGACCTACACCTGAATAGAAATGAAATATCCACTATTAATGCAAAATTATTATAACAGCTATTTAGTTTAAATGACACATGTAAGTAGAATATTTCAGAAATGTATCATATATATAAGGCAGATAAATAAATAGAAATAAATTGAGACATCCCAAGATATCTCAATTGGAATCTCAAGGACACATGGCCCAGTAGATAAAGATATTGGTTGGTTCCAGTAACTTGACCCAAAGAGTTTTTAGTTCAATATCAGACTACAGCAGTGGTGAACAAATAGCAGAGAGTCAAGTTAAAGGGAGATAACTACTAGAAGTGTCATCACACATGGAATGAGAATGATATACCCCAGTGATTGTAATAAAGCATTCAGTTTGAAATTCTTAGCATCTGAAGAAGGTCTGAGCATACAACGGCTGAAAGGTCATAATAATGGCAATAAAGATGAGGATTGGTTTATAATTAAAAACAGCCAGTGTTAATGAAATATTGATACATAGTCTTATTTATTAGAATTTTTCTTAAACGTCTCACCCCAAGCAGGTCGATAAAGCCCCTAAGAGGTTACTGTTAGAAAATATGAGAACAAAAAAAAAACACTATTAAAGTGGGAAAACAATAAAAGAACAGGAATTAAGAAGAGATAAAATAATGATTAACAATGCAGTTAAACTTTTGATGATCAAAGTTAACAGGGAAGCAATAAAAAGGAAAAGAGTTCCCTCAAGCGAGAAGTGCAAGAGAAGACACTGTTAGCGTGAAAATATGGTTACATCGAGCCATTTCAATTGTAAAATGATGAGACCTTTCCACTAATCTTGTACTGTACTTATTTCATAAAAGCTAGGTACCATAGAGAAAAATTAATTAAAATAATTACCATTAAAGTATGGTGGAACCTGCCGTATGCGACCCTCATCGTCAGTGACCACCTGTTGTTAACAGCCGTTTTTTTATGCATGGACGATTTGCCAATATTAACTGACCCTTAGTGAGTGACCACCTCCAGAATGCGACCAGTGACTAATATCAACAAGTGAAAATCACTGATCAACTGCTTTAAAAAGAATCAATTTTGGTCATACACTGCTGGGAAATTCTAAATTAGGAGAAACTAAATGAGTAATCTATTTCATTTTGATTTGATCTAAGTCAGTAATACTTCCCCATTGTTTTGTCATTGTAGTGTTGTATCAAACTGTTATTTCTTGTTGAAATCTACATTGCCTGAGTTCACCTCACGGTCAAACATCGGCTGTTTTGTACAACATGTATTGCATTTGACATGTTCAAAGGATTTATCACAGTCTCTGTACTGACTTGGATAAATTCAGGGATTGGGAAACTCACAATTATGTCCTCTTCTCAAATGTCTATCTCTTTTGTTCCTATATTTTTTTGTGTATCTATCTACTCTATTTCTATCTGGTTATATCTATCTCTATCTCGCTGTTTCTCTACCTCCACCCATGATCACTGTCTGTTTTTTGTACATTTTGTTTTTTTTTTCCATGTATTATTGCAGATCCTCTTTTGCTATGACTCACTTCTAAGAAAATAACTGAAACCATATATGCCGCAAATTTTTCCAACTTACATATTTTATAAGAAATGGCTAGTACTAGAACAGGCATAAAAAGGAAAGTAATAATTGCCTTTTTTAAGTCCACATAATAAATATTTGTTTTTGAATAAATATTTTAGTCCTTTGTTGACCATTGTAAATACATTTTTAAAATTTTTAAATGAATTATGTTATGCTGAATAAATTTCTTTAAAGTTAGGCCATCTTCTTATGTTCTTATTTATTTATTACCAAGTTACATGGTAAAATTCTCATATGTACATTCTGGTGAGTAGAATATACGTTTCTGGCCATAAGTAGGCCATGACTATTAGCCTTTAGTGAGCGACCACCTGTCGTATGCGACCATTTTTGATGGCAGTAGGGGTGGTCATATAGGACAGGTTCCACTATATTTACAGAAAAGGCACAGGGAAACTATGTTATGGCATTATTTATAATTGTACAAATTATTTATAATTGGACAAATTCTTGATCTTGGTTGTTATTACCATAAAAATTATTTTAGTGATTACATGTGTTTGAGTGTGTGTGTGTGTATGTATATATATATATATATATATATATATATATATATAAAATACTGAGAGGAAGACTTAATACATAAATAAACGGTTATAATTCAGTATTTATTTTGGCAGTTATAAAAATCACAATCTGCTTTGTCAGACCAGTATACACTACCAGCCATAATTATTAGGCCACCCCAGTGTTTTAAAAAAATGATGCATTTCATACTATCTTTTAGTATTTATTGCCAAGTGAATAATTGTAAATGAAAACAGAATGGTTCTTTTGTTAATACTGCACAATAATATGTGCATCAAATGAATTTATAAATATTTAATAATTACCTTTATTGAAGTTTCATCACTGAAAGAATGAAGAAAATTTAGGGTGATTCGGACAAGTTCATCTTTGCTTCCTGGCCTTGTAAAATTTTGCAAAGTAATAATAACAAAAGAACCATTCTGTTTTCATTTGGCAATAAATACTGAAATTAGTATGAAGTACATCATTTCTTTTAAAAAAAACTTGGGTTGCCTAATAACTATAGCCGGTAGTGTATATATATTGGATGATGTTGCAAAGTGAAGATTTGTCCTGTTTATATAAATTAATTTAGTCATAGTTGCATAATTTTGAATGATGTTGCAAAGTGAGAATTATATACATATAAGAACAAATAAGAAATATTAACGCTTCACATGGAGAAAAGGAAAGAAGAAATTTTGGTATTTTTACTTTGGTGTCATCTGAATTTTATTGATCAGTCATCTAACAGATGCATTCGACTCTTTTCAAGCAACATTAGTAAAATTTATAGCCTTCCAAATTGAAGGAGAGGTGACATGTTCACATGTAGTTTCAATAAATTATAAATTACAAACCTAAAAAAAAACAAAAAAAAAACACTGTAAATATTGTTATATGTAAATTTTATTTTTTTTAATTGTGTCACCCCAAGCAAGGCATTTTACTGCCACTGTTGAGCAGGGGGTTACATAAGAGGTAAGTTATGAGAAAGAGTGACAGGTTACAGGGGGTGTCAGGAAGAGGGTAGGAGAAGGATGAGAATACTGATGAGAGTGGAGTGAACGAAGAAAGGAGCATGAAAGAGAGAGGATGCAAGTTAGTGGAACAGGAGGGATATAAAAATTCTAGTTTGTGTGGACATCAGATAATGTATATTTGTAATTGTGTGTGTGCATGCATGACTAATAGACATTATGTCTGTTGATTTGGGAACATTTTAATGTCCATACAATTTGTTTTAGATAAACATGTTAAATTCTTTAAGAATGGATTCAATAAATTATACAAATTATACTAACATTGGCTTAAAAGAGTTGAATGCAAGTGATGTATAATTGACCAATGAAAATCAGACAACACAAAATTAAGAATAGCAGAATTTCTTTCTCTTTTTTTTTTAGACTGATAAACGTTTTGAGGTTATTCATTTATACAGGAAGTCACCAAGAACATAAATAGCTACAGCTATTACTCATGAGGTAGTTGAATACTTAGCACATAACATGTTTCTTTATCTTATCATCTTGTTGGATTTTGATCTATATTTGATCCCAAATCTCTCTTTCTCTCTCTCTTATATATATATATATATATATATACAACCACACACATACAGTGAGTGGAAAGAAATTTACTATTGAAAATTATATAAAACTTTTGCTGACACTATTTACATTATTCAGACTACTGTCCTCATCTTTGTTGCCATTTGTACGACATTTTGGTCATTGTACACCCCAGCCTTCTTCAGGTGCTAGGAATTTCTAACCGAACATTTTATTACAAGCACTTCAAGAAGGCTGGAGCGTACAACAGCCGAAACACCATACAAATGGTAACAAAGATGAAGACAACAGTCCGGATAATGTAAATACTACCTATTATCAGAAATATAGACTAAAAATTTTCGTTAATATCACCACATTTGCATGAAACAAAATATATTGTGATACTTTTTTTAATTATTTCACCCCCAAGCAAGGTAGAACCACCACTAGAGCACAAGAAATTACAATGAGAGAAAAGACTAGGTACAATGGGTATTGAAGAGAGGATAAAAGATGAAATTCAAGAAGATAGAAAATGACAACTAATGCTGCATTTAAATTTTTACAGATTGTTGCTACCAGGGAAGCAAGTTATTGAAAGTGAGTTCCCTAAAGTATTAGAATTTCATTGTTAATTTCAATTTTTACTTCAGAATGACAAATGTAGCCAGAATGGCACAACACCTGACACTCCAGGAGCATGCTCAGGTAGTATGACGTGTAGAAGTCTGTGGTGCAGAAGTGGTGCTGCCATGTACCTGAACGTCATGCTTCAGTAGATGCCAATCAGTACAAGGCTCATGGTAGACGCCCAGAAATAGTCATTCTTTAATATCCACATTGAAAGAAAATGTGGATGAGATTAAATTTTAACACTATATAGTATGTCTCCCATTAACTGTTAAAAATAAAATATGCCTTATAAAAACCAACCAATAGTTATTAACATTATTAACAATTTTAAATAAAGACTTTCTTTCTTTCCACCCACCCAATATTATAATTACTATACACCACACACACACACACACACACACACACATATATATATATATATATTTAGTGTATTGAGGCAGCAAATAATTTTCTAAACATATACAGTTAAATATAAGAGACAATGAATGTCTATTATGTTTAATCATGAGCCGTTCTAAACGTCATATTTTGACTTTAATTTCAGTTGAAAATAAAGACAAAAATTCTTCAACATTTGGATAATTTTTTATTAATTTGGTTCTAAGCTTTCGGCTCACATGAGCCATCTTCAGAGAGGTTATTAAGACGGTAATACAATAACATCCACCATCAATGACGATTTTATTTTGTATTGGCATAAAACTCCGCTAGGCAATGGCAATAGTTACCAAAAATAACAAACGCAGTTCGCAAATTTGCAATGCAGTTCTATGATGTCACACCGCGTGATAGCATGAAATGACAACAGAACCATGTATTCAAATGCAATGTAATGTGTTATCACCTTTAAATCCGGACATAACACGTTACATTGTATTTGAATACATGGTTCTGTTGTCATTTCGTGCTATCACGTGGTGTGACATCATAGAACCACATCGCAAATTTGAGAACTGTGTTTGTTATTTTTGGTAACTATTACCATTGCCTAGTGAAGTTTTATATCAACACAAAATAAAATCGTCGGTGATGGTGGATGTTATTGTATTACCGTCTTAATAACCTCTCTGAAGATGGCTCATGTGAGCTGAAAGCTTAGAACCAAATTAATAAAAAATTATCCAAATGTTGGAGAATTTTTGTCTTTATTTTCAACTGAAATTAAAGCCAAAATATGACGTTTAGAACGGCTCATGATTAAACATAATAGATATTCATTGTCTCTTATATTTAACAGTATATATATCTCTATATATATATGTACTACTTACCTTCCGTATCCTTCCTGTCTGGAGAATTTTCAGGAAGATGTTTCAAATAATCTAAAATAAAAAATATAATAATGCAGATAAATAATTAATTTAATCGGAATCAATTAGTTTGGTTTGATTGATTTTGTTTAGCAGCATATCAACCTCTATAGATTATTTAATGCTGAAATGTAAATATTTTGTTTGCAATTTTATGCATTCAGCTACAGAAATAGTGTACATAATTTTAATCTTTCAGGTTAAACATGTTTTTTAGATATACAGTTTGTAAATGATAAAATGTATTGTTGGTAATTTTATTACGAATATGTATTTTTATACTTTCCTAGTGTTTTGATTTGTTTTGAGGTTCACTATTTACCCATAACTGGGACCCTAACAGGCTATACTACCCCGCCAAGTCAGGATGGGAACCATTTTGCTGTCATTAAAAATTCAATAAAACCTTGCACAGAAGGGAACACAGCAATACTAGAGGACAATTAACCCCAAATATTTCAATTTAAGGCTCACCCTGTATAATAAGCAATTAACTTTTGGCCATGTAATTCTAGGAATGATAATTTTGTAGAACAGGCACTGATATAGCAACTAAAATTAGCAGTTATTAGGCTTTTTATCTGTTTCATATCAACTAAACATAGAAATTATACTTTTTTTCAATCATTTCATCGCAAGCAAGATGATAACGCCACTAAGATGCAAGTGGAAGAGAATGAGAAGACTTTAGTAAAGAGAAAGGAAAATAAAATAACAGAATTTATGAAAAGAGAAGATGGAAACTGATGTTGCACTCAAATTTTTTTAAAAACATAGACAGTAAGGAAGCAAGAAACTTGAAGAAAGTTCTGCAGGGAAGAAATGTAAGAAAATAAGATATTCGAATAGAACTGACGGTTACATCTATTTCAAAACTAAATTGATAAGACTTATTTGACAATCTAATCAAATCAGTTAAGTGGCCATACATGATACATGTGATACAACCAAGGCTATAGAATGCAATCTGTTCTGCTATTTAACCCATAGCTGGAAGAAGTGACAGATTAATACCTTTCCTAAGAGTCTTTGTGCATAAGGGAATGCAATAACTTCAACTGGAATTCAAACTCATTCAGAGCCGATATCCACTGTGCCACAACGCACATCCAATCTAGTATCATGCTTAAATTTATGGAGTAGAGGTATCAAAAAAGAGAGTTAATTAGAATAATCACCATTAAAATATTTCTAGAAAAGGCAGAGCTAATTCGTGCCAGTAGGAAAATTACTGAAGTTTCCATGCCAAGTCAGGACCAATAATATCACAGACCCTTTTCCAATTTTGTTGGTAATCTGAAGATATATAGCAGATCTTTAAAAACTAAATATGGCAGCAATATTCAATGCATGAATGAATGATAGATTTATAAAAAAGCAAGATGGATTCTGGCAACAAAATCTGTCTGACACAACATGGTGAACCAACTTTCCTCCCAGCAGACCTAGCAGTTGATTCAATATAATCAATCCACTTTATGTCAGTTGATAATATGAGCCCAAAAACGTGTAATGAGTTGCTCTCCTGGGGATTAGCATCCATCATGTTGATGGAAGACAAAAATGGTTCTCTATGATGAGTAAAACATAGCCATTTCATTTTGGCCACAAGCCCTGTCTTGCCCCATTTAACAACTGATTGGAGGTAATTTTTGAGAACAGCTGCCAGTTTTATTTTGTTTGATAAATAAATGTATTCCTCTAAATAAATAGCTAGTTGGGAACTAATGACAGTGAAAAGTTGTTGAAGAAGATAAGAAACAATGTAGGTCCAAGGATAGAGCCCTGGCAGACTCCACAGGAGTATGAAAGGATTGAGTTTATGTGTGAAATATTAGGAGTATTTAAAAAACAAGTAGACATGTTCACTAAAATGCAAGACACTTGCAGTGAAAATAATCATTAAAGGAGACAACATTTCTGCTTTCATATCAGAAGAAACATTGTTGCTCTTTTTTTTTTAAGTAATTGCCTTTTATTCACGTTGATATTTCTAGAGGATAGGGTGCGATGAATAAATTGTCGTCTAAATCTAAACTTATTTATAAATGGAACTTTGTCTGTGTGTGTGTGTGTCTGTCCGTTACCTACAGACTCCAAAACGGCTGAACCAATTTCTTTAAAAATTTACAGAGTTGTACTATAATTGTCTGTGATTGTTCTTAGCTAGGTTTTGTGTCAAGGTGCCCCCGATAAATATCGAAAATTGATAATCAAAAAAAATCGGGTTATAGAAGGAGTGGTCCGATTTTAATCAAATTTGATACACTCATAGACAAAGACATAAGAAACGATATTCAGAAGTTTCAAGGTTGCAGTTCTTACAATAGTGCAGAAAATCAATAATATATACCGGGTCTGATCAAAATCAGTTTTTTAGCCCTTTTATTTTAGTTTTTACTTCGGGTTTGGCTCTAAGTAGATATAATTATAGTTCTTAGTCTCAGCCATGATACCATTTACTCAGAGGACTTATTTAGCCTTCAAACTTCAGTTTATGATGAAAAAACTTGTTTGATATCGATACCAGGAAATCAAAATTTGACTTACATCCATTCATTTTTCTTTCAGTCTACGGTTTCGCTTTAACTGGAAACAACTATTGCTTTTTAGTCTTTTGTGCCTACGTCCAAAGAGTCTGAGCTCCAGGATCATGGATTAGTTTTAAAGCTTTCATTACACCTGAGCAACGCTGGGCTATACTGCTAGTTTAGTATAAGCAACTGGAAAAGGATATGCAGTCAGTATTTTGTTTAGCAGCTTGAAACAAGAAACTTGTGTACTGAGGTTGTTATATTTAATTTTGCACAAATCGGACCACTCCTTCTATAAAAAGATTTTTTTGATTATTGCTTTTCGATATTTATTGGGGGTACCTTGACACAAAACCTAGCTAAGAACACTCGCAGACACTTATAGTACAATTGTGTAAATTTTCAAGAAAATCGGTTCAGCCGTTTCGGAGTCTATAGGTAACGAACACAGACAAAGTTCCATTTATAAATAAGTTTAGATTTAGATTTTGATTAGATTAGATAATATGAAAGTGATAAAAGTGTTTACCTTTTAGCAGGAGTTCATATCGAGGGACCCGCTGGATTGGTTCTAACATGTGGTGCTGAAGAGTCAGGTTGGCACAGTCAGGTCCTTGCTGTAAAAAAAAAAAGTTATAAGAAAAATATCACTAATATTTTCCTCGATGTTATTCTTCATTTTCCTGCCAATATTTTGGCTGATCAAATCCTCTACCTTCTTAAGGTATGACAAAAAATATGATCAGTTTATTATATTATTGCAGGATTGCTAGTATGACTGAGTAAATATTTACTCATTATTATGTAGTAGTGATCAACACTATTGTAAATATCTAAGGGTTCCTAGAAAATTTATTCTACAAATAGTATTGCTGAACTCAATGTGAGTTTAGGTGAAAAAATGATAATATAAAATCATAAAATAAATGAGAACTAATTTCATGTATTGACAAAAAAAATTACAATTACCATAAAGGAAGAAAATGTGTTTAAATGTGTTTTTGTGTGTATAAAATTTGTATAGGCCTATATTAGGATTGGCAAATAAATTTGGCCTGGAGTAGCTTTTAGTAGGTAGCATTTTACGAAGGACCATAAGTTCTGAAATTGATCATATTCATTAGTTTACATAAATATTTTGTTGGTTGGTTGTTTTGTTTTTATGGCATATCAACCTCAGCGGGTCATTTATTGCCAACTAATTTTTTTATTTATTTATTGCTGGTAATACCTTTTTCTTTCAACAATTTATTGTTGGTTTTTATATAAGTTTTGTGTCTAGTAATACTTTTTCTTTTCGAGTATCAAGATTTATTGGGATTTGTTTTTTTTAAGGGCAGAGTCCCCAAGTCATACCCTTGGTATTTAACCCATAACTGGAGGGAAGGGAGAGATTAATACCTTTCCCATGGGTACCAGTGCTTAAGTAAATGCAGGGTATTCAACTAGAATTCAAACTCGGCTCACTGATTTCTCTTTCTGAGCCGATATCCACTGCACCATAACGCACATCCATTACTAAACGCTAACAGCACCTGGTATTCCCAAGCGGTCACCCATCTAAGTATTGACTAGGCTCAACATTGCTTAACTTCAGTGGCTCTGAACATGCCTTCTCCTGTTACACCATGCAATTCTTGTTCTGCCATCCACCTGATTAAGTCCTTCAAATATGTTATCCATTGCTTTCCCCTGTCTCTTTTTCCCTCTGTCTGGCCTGTTAGTATCAGATTCTCCAAGCCCTCCTTCCTCATTGCGTGTCCCAGGAACTTCAGCTGTCTCTTCCTGATGCTCAGTATTAATTTCCTTTTTGTTTCCATCATTTCCAAGACCTCATCATTGCTCACATGCTCGATCCATGATATTCGCAGCATCCTTCTGTAGAACCACATTTCAATTGCTTCAAGTTTTTCCTTCATCTTTGATGATATTGTCTAGCATTCACTGCAATATTGAAGGACGGACATCACGTAGCAATCCAGTACTCTCTTCCTTGTTTCTAGCAAAATTGTCCTGTTTCTTAATACCTTACTCAACTTCTGGAATGCTTCCTTCGCCATGCCAATTTGCCTTCGGATCTCTGTGTCGCACTTTCCATCTTCTGTTATAACACTTCCCTGGTATTTAAATATTTGTACCTGCTTGATTCTGGTGTCCCCGACCTGTATTTGGCATTTTGGACTGCTCTTTTTACTGATGACCATGCAGTTTATTTCTAGTCCTTTCTTGTTACTTTCTTCTGCTACCTTCTGTAGGAGGTCTTGTAGTTTCCTTTCTGTGTCTGCTATCAGCACTGTATGTGTCATAAATAAATAAAACAAAAACAATAATGGTAAACAGAAAATGTTTTAATAAAATTGTTCACCTGAAAATTCCCATCATCAGTGCAAGAAATTCAATGAGGCAAATGCAACTTCTCACACTTTTCAACAAGTCTTTTAAAATCAGAAGATTGTTGAAATATTTATCACTGCCTGTGAGTTTCTCATACGTCAATAAGAAAAGATCTATTTTTACTATTGTTGATGTTCATGTGAGAAAAACTTTGTTCACAGATGTATGTGGATCCAAAAATAGAAACATTTTCCCAGCAAAACTCTTCAAACATGGAAATTTGTGAGCATGAACAGTTACCATGATAAGTTGGAGAAAATGTTAGATTTAAAGATTTTTTTCTGAGTGTTTCATTGGGCAACTAAAATCTCTGTGGCAGACTTGCATGTGGCCAGTGGGCTGTAAATTGCTCACTCCTGGCCTATATGATAGACATGTGTGAAAGAATTCAAAAGTCAAGAAAGAAAAGTAAAACCATGAAAATTGACATGCCCCAGTAGGGAGTATATTTTTCTCCACATATGACTACATCTTAAAGCCAGAAGCTAAGAAAGAGAAAAGAGACTATAGAGAAAAATGCACACTTTTTTATAGGCTTAAAGAGCACCTCATGAGATTTTACTTTTATTTTTTATTTTTTATCAAAGTCAAGTAAGATAACATACGATATCCAAAACAATGCATGAATATGAATCATATGATATTTATAATATCCATGGTGTGGCAAAACTAACACCCTATTTTATTTAACAAAAATAAATTACAGTAGTTTAAGCTGGCTTAAGATTAACTATGGCTTACAAATTTGGGAATCGTTAAATCTTAATTTCAAGTTGAGCTAAACAAGACAATGTGAACAAGTGAGTGGACATCATGATCACCAGATCTATCACCACCAAGACCTATACTGAAAGATATTGTTTACAGGCTCAAACTGAAAACAATTCTTGAATTAAAACAAGCAACTGATGGATTTTCTGAAATTAATGTTGAAATTTGTCAAATAGTTTGGAGAAGTGTTGCTGACAGGGTTCAGCATTGTATTGAGCATGAAACGGAAAATTTTGAACACCTTTAATAGTTTGTTAATCATAACATTTGTTTTGATGTGACAATACTTTTATATTTTCTTACATGACTAATTTATTTTTGTTTAATAAATGGTGCTACTTTTGACATACTGTATATTTTTCATGCTTGAAATAATAGTTCAACGAATGTCTTCTAACTGAATTAACAATCTTCACACATGCTGACCAGCATGTGGGGATTTGTCTAGTTGCAACAATATATTCATAGGGCTCACCTTAATAGCATTAATCGCTTTTTCTAAAATATCATGGCTCATTTCAACAATTCTGCTCTTGATGTCATTGTTGAATATTAGAACTTGTACCACCATCCTTCCCGCATCTTTACCCAAAGTGATACTGATAACTTCCACAGTATACTCAGTCAGTCAGTTAAGTGCCATACACTTGGACAATCATATCCTTTTTGTATTTAACTGACTAGGCAGAAGATTTTCTCACAGTCAGTTGCCATTTCTTTCTGCAGTAGACTGGTTGCCAACCAAGGCTATAGAACCCTATTTCTCATGCTACTCAACCCAAAGCTGAAGAGAGAAGAGATAGATTGATACTTTTCCAAAGGGTATTTATGCATAAGTGAATGCAATGAATTCAATTGGAATTCAAACTTAGCTCTCCAAATTCTCATTCTGAACCGATATTCATTGATAGTACACAATGCTTCACTAATTCTTTAGTGATTGTATGCAGTTCATAGACAACTTTATAGGATGCTTCAAGGAGAGGCTTTCCAGTTGATGTAAATCCCAACTTTGGTAGAATTCCTTGTTCATCAAATTATGCCTTCTTAACATTGGGTGTTTTTTTGTTGTTTTTTTTTTCATTTAAAACTTCTCTGCCATCGTGTACTCTTTAAAATTGATCGCCAAGTTAAGAAGGCTTCAAGTTTGCATTTGAAAATACACTGAGCATTTTTGTTTTATACTCTTTGGTGTAGGATAAAATATCAGGAACTCAGGAGGTACCAGATGAGAAAAAGGTTAAAATCCAATGTATGTTTGCTGAAATAATACTGAAAACTACTGCAATAAAACTACAGAAATAATACTGAAGACCTTATCCCACTTGTCTGTGAGGGAACTTTGGCTAGCAGACATGTCTTCAGTATTAATTCTATAAAAAAATATGCTAATTCATATTACCTGAATCTCTTTAACAATTGCTGCAAATCTTGGGGACTTTTCTGTACATTCATTCATCAAACTCATGGCATTGTCAAAATTCTTCACATATTCAGAATATAACTTCAGAAATGGAGCATTTTTCTTCATGAGATCACCAATCCGTGGTTCTGAATTCCTGCAAAAGACAAATGAAAACAAATTGTATTTTTCTAACTTTCAACACCAACTGACACACTGAATATTAGGTTGTGTCATGTCTAAATTAAGGCCAGTTTTTATGATGAATATGTCATCCTAACTATTTCTTCAATATATCATGACAGGTGATGAAAAATGGGTTGTATACAACAATGTTCAATGCAAAAGGCAATGGATTAACACGGATAGATCTCCACAACTGACACCAAAAGCTGAGCTCCATAGAAGAAAGATAATTTTGTGTATGTGGTGGAACTGTCAGATATTATTATTAATGTAGAGTTCTTAAAGGGCAGTGAAACACTAGATACACATTTATGCGTCTAGCAGCTGCAACATGTCCATAAAAGTTTGGTTAAAAGGCCCCTTGAATTTGTTAATCAAAAAATATTGTTTTTATATATTATATGGTTTAGTAATTTTTAAGGTTTACTAATTTATCCATGGCTGGATATAAAATAGGGGATCAATTTTACATTACAATCAATATATAAAATCATACTGCACTTTGTGACCACTGTAGTTTCTATGCATTTATATTGCAGAGAATGTAAATAAATCTACTTATGTTTTTGAGATAATAATGATTTACCCTTAGAAATTCACATCTTCTCCCACAGCTAATTAACCCATAGTTGTGGGAGAAGATGTGGATTTCCAAGGGTATTTGCATATTAAAATAAAGAATCCAATTAGAATCGAAACTCAGCTCTGCGATTAACAATTTGAAACCATTTTTCATGACATCACTGCAACATCTAATCTACAGAAATGGACCAGTTATTTTGAATAGTTCCCATTGTTATTTATCATATCTAGTTTCATGTTTTTGTTCATTCTTAATATAATTGGAAAGTACAAATTATTAGTTTGGGAACACCAGGAGCTGTAAGCTTGGATATGCAGGTGGAGTAATTGCTTGGAATTTTTAATCAGAGAGTTGATTTCCAATTCCAGTTAGGTTTGTTATATTCTCATATGCAAATATCCTTCGGAAAGGTATGAACCGACCTTTCTCCCCCCAGCTATGAGTTAATTAGTAAAACCTGTTAAATCATTATCTCAAAAAGAAGATCTTAAAATCTAAAAAAAAATTCTGGCTTTCAATAACCCTGGTTTTATCAACCCTGCAAATGATTGATTTATTTTCTATAGCTTATCAATCAAAAAAAAAAAAAAAAAAAAAAAAAACTGTTAGTCAACTCACGGTTAATAGAATGCTTGTTGTCACCCTAAATATTAACCTTTCCTCCCATCACAGACACAAATGTGATTACTTCATTAATTCTTCCATATTAAAACACATAACTTTCTTGTAGTGTGAACCTTTCAAGTAAGTTTAGTCAAGTAGATATTTGAAGATACACATATTAAACTGTAAGGGTTTCTTATGTGGTTGTATTGGAAAGTTCCAAGACAGTACATTCTGTGACTGTATCAATAAAAGTAAACATGAGTAAAAGTCCACTTAGCTATAATATAAATTGTGTATATTTAGCGTATATAGTGTATATGTGTGTGTGTGTGTGTGTGTGTGAGAAAGGATTATTGCAACATTGTATTAGTCAATAATACAATAATCCTTACTCATACACACAGGAAAAAGAACCTTCAGATATTGGAGGCCATCTACATTAAATCCAAACAACCCACACTTAATAAAATCACATTTAAATCTGGTCATAACACATTACATTGCATTTGAAAACATGGTTCTGTTGTCATTTCACGCTATCACGCGGTGTGACGTCATAGAACCGCATTGCAAATTTACAAACTGCATTTGTTATTTTTGGTAACTATTGCCGTTGTTTAGTGTAGTTTTATGTCAACACAAGATAAAATCATCACTGATGGGAGATGTTTTTGTGTTACCGTCCTTATAACCTCTCTGAAGATGGCTCATGTGAGAACCTACTTAATAAAAAATTATCCAAATGTTGGAGAATTTTTATCTTTATTTTCAACTGAAATTAAAGCCAAAATACGATGTTTAGAACGGCTCATGATTAAACGTAATAGATATTCATTGTCTCTTATATTTAACAGTATATGTTTAGCTATAATAGTAGGCAACCCACTTGTATCCAAGCACCGAGATCTTAATCGTCTCTTCTTATTCTCTTTCTTCTCTCTGGTGATGGTGGTGATGGAGATACCTGTGATTTGCCCAGCCTACTCCTGAAGATTAGACAAAGAGAGTTTGATGAGACTGTTGATGGGAACTGATTTAGGGGAACAACTCTGACAAAGAAGTTGACATACTTGGTCAAAAGCACTTCCCTTGTCACTCAAAGGAAATTGAGACAAGCAAGATTTAGTAAACATGGTCGAATCTGGTTACTGGAAGCTTGGTCTGTCATTGTTTGCCTTGGTTATACCAGCCCAACCAGCATTGACCCCTTCTGTTGGTTTAGTTGTTGAGACCATATAGATCTTTGCCCATCCCAGCTTTGGGGGGTCTTTAACCATTTACCATTAATGGTAAGTTTCAATGAGGAAGAACCAAACTGAATATAAATGTACACGCAGTTAAATCTCATTGGTACCCAGCCTTTTGAGCCTGTCCACTGATAAGCTTTGTGTTATCGAGTCATATCGAAGTATTATGCAATGTTTTTTTAATGTTATTTTAGAATGACTTTGTGATTTACCCACATTGACTAAGTAGAAGATTCTGTTCAAAATTTCAACATATATCACCTGAAGAAGGCTGAAGTGTACAATGGCCAAAACTTTGGGAATATGGAAATAAAAAATGAGGACAACAGTCCAAATAATGTAAATATGGAAATAGTTACAATACTTCATCACAGAACGGCTTCTGCACCAATGAGCTTAGCTCCCTGGTGACCCCTTTGCATGAATTTAGACAAGCTACTAGACTAGTGACTAGGTCCCACCTTTTTACAGTGAAACCAATCAAATGTAATTGCAACTTCTACTCAAGCAGCTTCTTTGCTCACACTTCCCACCTATCAAATTCCTTTCTGTATACTTGCTTCTCTGACAGCTACAATCTTTAAGAATTTAAATGCAATCTCAATTGCCATCTCTTATCTTCTTGACTTCCCTCTTTTCTCCGACAGCCCTTGTATCATGTTCTTCTTGGTTTCAACTTTTTTCATCAACAACCTCCTTTTCATCAACGACCTCCCAGATGAGATCCAGTCCCAAGTAGGCATCTACACAGATGACACTACAATATACTCCCACTCCAGTAAGAAACCTGGCATGGCGGACAGACACAATCTCACTGCTGACCTTGAACAGTATCTACACTGAATTGGGGCAAGAAGTGGCTTGTCAACTTCAATGCGTCCAAGACCAAGCTGTTGTCTGTCAACCATCACAGGCAACCTCTCCTGCCTCCCATAAGCATGGACCAAGCGATTCTCCCTGAGTGCAATACACTGTGCCTCCTCGGCCTTACCCTCTCTTCTGATCTCAAATGGAACCGCTACATCGAATCCATAGCTAAATCCACTGCTAAGAAGGTTGGGTCACTGTGTCGATCCAGGACGTTCTTCCCACCTGAATCCATCCTGCATATATACAAGTCTACCATTCAAACCTGCATGGAGTACTGCTGCCATTTATGGTCAGGCGCGCCTGCCGCTAACCTCAGTGTTCTCGACGGGCTCCAAAGGAGAGTTACTAACATGATAGGTGCTGACTTGGCGGCTCGACTACAGCCACTTTCACACCGATGAGATGTGGCCTCCCTTTGTCTGTTCTGTGAGTACTTTCATGGCTTCTGCTCAGATGAACTTAAGTCATTGGTGCCTCCTCAACAGGTGTTTACTCTTGTGACCAGAATGGCAACTGGGTCCCACCCATTCACAGTTAGGTTAGCCATATGCAGACGACAATTCTACTCCTGCAGCTTCTTCTCTCGCACTTCCTGCCTATGGAACTTGCTCCCATATTCTTGCTTTCCTGACGGCTACACCCTCCAGAAATTTAAATGCAATGTCAATACTCATCTACTAACCACTTGACTCTAGCCCTTCCCCCACCCCGTATATCCTTCCCTTTCTCTCCCCCCTTGCAACTGTCATCACACCTGCATTTTTATCTTTCTATTGCTTCTTTCTAATTGGTCTGTAATCCTCTTCTTCCTCCTCTAATTAATTTTCTTTCAGTTATGTAGCCCCCCCACACATCAGTGGCATTTACACCTTGCCCGGGGTAAAATGATTAAAAAAAAACAAAAAAAAACTCTACTCTCATGCAGCTCTCTTCACACCAATATTCTCATCCTTCTCTGATCCATTCTCTGACACCCCTGTGTTACGAGGATGCATTTATATATAAAAAAACAAAAACGAAAAAAAAAAGCAATTTAAACATCGGAGCTTATTTACAAACGTTGCCGCTAAAGCAAACGCATAATAAAAAACAATATGTCATGTATCCACTCTGGCTGTGAGTCCTTTAAAGCAGTAAGCAGGCTAGTGGGCATGTAATCACTGATACCACTAGTGGTCTCGTGTCAACTGACCCCATACAAGCTTCAACGACAGGCTCTACCGACTCGCTCATCTTCCATGTCTCTTCCCTGGCCCACAAAGAGATATTTCCCCTTCATCTTTTATATCGGCAATACAGAAAAATTTATTTCAACATACCTTTTTTCCTTTTCCTTCCATCTGACCTGCAGTACTTTGTTGTTTGCATTTGTTTTTCCTTTTCAACCCTATGCAGTATATAACAGTATATAATTCAAATCTGTAATCTAACGCTTAAAAAATCACTTGCCTTACCCAACAACTTTTTGTCAATCTTTCCTTATCAATTCACTGAATGAATAAATAATTACTTATATCGAACATTATACGTGAATATTTCAGATCAACATTCATTTGGTATCTATACATTTTATTGTATTTGTATGGAATTTTTGTTTTATTCAAATTTGAAATGAATCTCTTTTTCAAGTTTTTTGAAAAGTAGGATATTATTTTTTTAAATAATTTCATGGTGATCACTTTATAAAACAAGGTACTGTAAGCTTAGATATGCGGGTGGTATAATGAATAATGGTTCGGAATTTCAATTCTGGTTAGGTTCGTTAAATTCACTAATGCACAAATACCTTTACAAAAGGTGTGAATCCAACTTCTCTCCTTCCCTCCTACATAAAATGCTGATCTCTACATCTGATGTTATGACCCATAATGGTACAGTTATTCTAAAAGTAACAATGACATCATTGTCTGAAAATAACTTTTACTGTCTCAGCCCACAAAAAAAAAAGAGGAAAAACAGTTAACTGACTCAGGAACACATGTTCATCAGGGGCTTCCTGTGAACTTATTAAATATTTAATTAAATCAAACAAAAAAAAATTCTTATAAAAGAGGAACTCAACAGATTACAAGTGGATGGCAGTCTATTTTTTAATAAGTATTACAGTCTCTAAACAGTAAAAGAAGAAAAAAAAATAAAATAAAATCCTGATAAATACATACATACATTTTATATATATATATATATATATATCTAAGTGTTGAGTTGTGATGATGGTTAGTGATAGGATCAGTATTTTTTCAGTGATTTGCTGATAAAAAGATATTTTGGCAAGCAGGTCTTCTGTTGTAAAGTGCTCAATATTGGGATAGAGATAGAGCATTAATTGGATTAATGAGAAGAAATTTGTCAGTGAACTGAGCCAAGTTATGTTAACTTTGAAGTTTTGTGAAGGCTCCATTATGATGTCCTAACTCCTCAGGGCTTTTTGTCATGAGTAGTAGTGTTATGAGCAAAATACTAACACACAGGAAGATCTCAACAGAAACGAAGAAAAGAGTGCTAGACTGCTACGTGATGTCAGTTCTTCAGTGCGGCTGTGAATGCTGGACAATATCATTGAAAATGAGGACAAAACTGGAAGCGGCCGAAATGTGGTTCTACAGAAGGATGCTACGGATATCGTGGACTGAGCATACAAGCAACGACGAAGTGTTAGAAAGAATGGCAACAAAAAGGAAATTGATGCTGAGCATCAGGAAGAGACAACTGAAGTTCCTGGGACATGCAATGAGGAAGGAAAGCCTGGAGAACCTGATACTGACTGGTCAGATAGAAGGAAGGAGAGACAGAGGAAGGCAGCGGATAACATATTTGCAGGGTTTGATCAGGTGGATGACGGAACGGGGGTTGCCAGGAGCAACAGGAGCAAACATACTAAGAGCCACAAGGGATAGGGAGACGTGGAGATCCATGATCGCCTACGTCCTGAAGGGACAGGGCACATAGAAGAAGAAGAAGTAGTGTTATTGCAGTTATGCATACTTTGAAGTTTTAATAAAGGCATTATTGTAATTCTTCAGGGTATTTGGGTTCTTTTTTTCTGAGGAGTGAAGACATTACAATAATACATTCACAACACTGCTCAGCTAACTGACAAACTTCTCCACACCAATTCTGTTAATGCTTTGTCTTTATCTTGAAATAGAGAACTTTATGATAAAAAATCTGCTTGCCTAAAATGCCTTTCTGCAAGAAACTATTGGAAAACAGTGCTTTTGGCACTAAGCATCATTACTATATGCTCTCATTATGATCGAGCTCTCTAAGGAAGAAAATTTTAAAAACAGTTTCCACTCCTGTGATATATGCATGACTCTTTCGGAATGAATTGAGTTCTTTCAGTGACTGGCATGTATATATACTGCTTATATACAATGCATTAAAATTTCACTCCTCTGATTCCATGTGCCTATAGCTTAGTGGATAGTGACTTTGACTGACACCAAACCAGTTGAGTTTCAATCATGGCCAGAAGCAAGTGGATGTCTAGCCACACTGATGAGCTGTGATACAGCAAAACAGGCTTGTATATGGATGACTAATATATATATATATATATATAGTCATCTGCAGACAGATCTGTTTCGTTGTATCACAGCTCATCAGTACGGTTAGACATCCAATTGCTTTTTACCCAGGATTGAAACCCAATTGAATTGGCGTCAGTCGGCGATTCTGCCTCTAAACTATGGGCACTCGGTAGAAGGAGGCAGACTTTTTAGCGTGTATATTATCATTATGCACGCCCAATAGCTGAGAGTGTTCTAATTCATTGCTGAATGAACAATAAACAGACAAAATAAAAATTTTCCCCTGCTAAAGATAACCTCAGAGAGTAATGTACATGCTCAGTACATACCCCATTTTTACTCAATCCGAAAATACACTTCCCATCCCAGGGATTGAACTTGCAATTACTATATGACCAAATTCATGAAAAAACTCTTTAATTCACTAAGCTATTACACAATTTGACAATTCTGTGTGGAAAAATTGAAGCTTTCAACTTAACCCGCCTGTGGTTGAGTGCTGTTATGGCTTGTCAAGCCTGACTGCACTCACGAAAGTTTCTCTTTTGCAGCTGCAGCTAATCATGTCTGACTGTACTCACTGAAGTCTTTCTTTTGCTGCTACTGTTTAAGACCAGCTGTCATTTGTGATTCTTTTATTTATTAGAAATACAGGCAGAAATTATATATATATATATATGGAATGTGGTACAGCGGATATCAGCTCGGAACGAGAAATCAGGGTGCCGATTTTGAATTCCAGCTGAATCCATTGTATTCACTTATGCGCAAATACCCTTGGGAAAGGTATTAATCCATCTTTTCCTTCCAGTTATGGGTTAAATAGCAGGACAGATTGGGTTCTATAGTCTTGCTTGGCAACCAGTCTACCACAGAAAGCAATAGCAACCTACTGCAGGATAATCTTCTGCCCAGTCATGTCTCTTTTGAGACATGATCGCCCAAGCGTGTATCGCGTATGGCACTTAACTGACTGACTGAAACAAACTAACATACATAATAAAAAGTCCAAAGAAAATGGTTGAATTCCCTTCATTTTAACATTTCGTGACATTGCACTACACATGAAGGAGTTTTAAAACTAAAATAATATTCTATTAATCTTTTTGAATGATTTGTGAGCATTTTTTATAGTTATCAACACTATTTGTTTATAGATACGTAATTTGGAATAGAGCTCATTTCGTCTTTTTGCCTTGAAAATGTCCATCACAGAACGAAACGTGTAGGCAAATTAAATACAATTTTCCTCTTGTCTTGTTTTTATATATATATATATATATATATATATATATAAATCATCTGCAAACAGGGCTGTTTCACTGTATCAAACACAGCTTATCAGTGCAGCTAGATTATATGCCTGTCTGAAGCTGGGACTGAAACCTGACTGATTTATCCGCAGCCAAAAATTCACCCACCAGCCATTGGCAGATGTTTGAGAAAGTATATATATATATACATGTATATATATTGTAATTTTGTTATTACAATGGTTTATAAAAGCATAATATCACTACACAAAAAATTCATGTTTCAGAACAAAACTTAACTATTGTAATAAGAAAATTACAATATAAAGCTCTACTCTGTATCAAGTACTCTAAAAGTAAATGCTTGAACAGTGAGTTTTTAATCTACGTGTTCTTTCACTTTTCTGTAATATATATATTTTCCATTTTTAAACGATTTATTTCACAACCCAGGTTTCTACCATGAGTGGTGTCTTCAGGCAATTTAAAAATTGCCTGAAGACACCACTCATGGTTGAAACCTGGGTAGCAAGATAACTCGTTAAAAAACAGAAAATATTCAAAAGTTCTACAATATAATTGTATTGAACACTTTTTAATACAAATGTGTACTGGTCTAATACTATTATGACCAAAAAATAAGTATTAAACAATCAATATATATATATTAAGAAAAATGTCATAACAGTCATCCATGCAACTATCCATTTCATGACCACCTACAATTTTCTTTTCAAATCAAGATAGATTTTAATGTCAATATAAGCCATACAAAAGGAGATACAATTTCTTGCCCTGGTGTATTTTTTCCTGACATTGATTATAAGAAATCTAGGCAATGAATGTCCATACTAAGCATCTCTAATAATATCCAAGGTTGGCCTGAGTTAAATACCAGACACACCTGAAAGTCATCATTATTGGCCTGATGATTGTGTATTTAGGTATGCAGGAAAATGATAGTAGCACAGCCACCCATTATGGCGACACTGTTCTGGAATTAATACAATGACTCTGCCATTGAATGTACATTGTGGTGCTGTGGATATTGACTTGGAACAAAAAATTGGAGAGCCGAGTTTGAATTCCAATCAAATCCATTGCATTCACTTATGCCCAAATACCTTTGGGAAAGGTATTAATCTGTCTCTTCCCTTCAGCTATGGGTCAAATAACAGGACATTGGGTTCTATAGCCTTGGTTGGTAACCAGTCTACTATAGAAATTAATAGCAACCTACTGCGGGAAAATTTTCTGCCCGGTCAGTCATGTCTCTTTTGAGACATGGTTGCCTAAGTGTGTATCATATACAGCACTTAACTGACTGACTCTGCCATTAAAAAGCATTGAGTACTTTCTGACATGTCTTCATATTGCTCCTGACACAGTGATTTTTGTTTCATAAATAAAGTGAGTGTGTAAAAATTTCAGATAGAGTATATCTATAAAAGAACAATATGAATAAAGACAAAAGCAAAACTTATCTTAGTCAACACGTTTTGTCCTCTGAGAGACTTTACAAGGCAAATGTGAGAATTATATTTTGTAACAATTATATCTTTTTCTATGTGGTGTTACATGTTAAGTGTAGCAAAAGAAAAAAACGATTGACCAAAACTCAGAGATAAATCACAGACAAATATTTAATTTACAAAACACACCAAATAAAATATTTACAAATATACAGTTTTGCATGTAAATTGAAACAGAGTTTACTACTGGCAGGCAAAGTGTTATGAGGAAGAGAAGGGGAGGGAAGGTGTCAAATATCTTTACCCAGTTAAGTTGGCTAGGAAGTTAAGTGCTATACTTTTTGGAAATCCTTAAATGTGTATATAAAGACTAATTACGGGCTTGATCAATGAAAGAGACGAAAATATGTATTTACCCAGATAGTTCCATGAAGTTTTCTTTCAAGTTTTAGTTGTTCAGACTTTTCTGTGAGATTCTTTTGACTGGATATAAATCCTTAAATCTTAACCAGAGTTGGTATGACAGCAAATCCTTTTAACAACTCTTTCAAGTTTTAGTTTGTCGTCGACTTAGAGAGATTCTTTTGGCTGAATATAAATCCTTGAATCGAAACCAGTGTTGATGAGGTCAACACATCCTTTTATCAACTGTTAAATTGTAGTTTTTGTCGTTGACTTTGAGAGATTATTTCAGCTGGATATACATCCCTGAATCAAAACCAGAGCTGATAAGGTCAACCCATCCTGCTATCAACTAAATGCTCTGTGCCCAAAACATATTTTTATAGGGGCTAACACCTAATTTGCATACTTTTAGAACCTTTCAAACTCTCTAGATTCTACTGGAACATTCCACAATTTTCCAAAATGTTCTATTCCTAATTTTCTTATTTTTACGACTACTTCACGATTTAAAACTTTTTGGGAATAACACTTAGGACTCAATAGAATCCATTGCTTTAACTTTTTATACATTATTAATATTATTTTTATATATAAATGCATCCTCATAACAGTAGCATGTGACTTCAGAACGTAGGTGATCATAGCCTACAACATCTCCCTATCCTTGTTTCTTGTTCGAATGTAGGCAGTTAGCTGCCGGTACATGTTCTTGATTACTCTACAGTCTTTGCCTAATATGTCCCGGCTGCTGAGCATCTCTATCAATTCTTTGTGGTGTACTTTGTCAAATGCCTTTGCATAGTTTATAAAACACAGTACAGTCTTATGCATTTGTACTACCCTTTTTGATAACATTCGGAGCATATATATTATATTCCTTGTTCCAGTGTCCTTGACAAAACTACACTGTTCTTTTCTTATCTCTAGCCTGATTTTGATGCACTTTCTATTCATCAGAATTTGGATTATGAGCTTTCTCATGTGACACATTAAGCTAATTTTTTTATTTTTTTTATAATTGTGTCACCCCAAGCAAGGCATTTTTCATGGAAGAGATCTCTAATGTTTTCTTCCCATCACTGAAATACTTTTTCTTTCTCTAACATAAGCGTTTCATCCTAGGAGTTTATATATCCTGTTGCTGAGCATGTCTTTTGTTCTGTTAGTTCTTATTTTTTATGCATGTTTCCTTTATTAGTCATTTTCAATCTCTCTATTTCTGCACATTTGTCATTGAGTCATTCCTCTTTAGCCTGTCTGCATTTGCTCCTTATATCCTTGTGTAGTTTTCTGTTCCATGCCTTGGCATTGTTTTCTGTCTCTTTTTTTCATCATGTTGAGAATCTCATCTGTGATCCACTAATTTTTCTTTCCACATCTGTTTTCCTTTAAGATGATGTCATTTGCTGATGTCACTGATGCTTTTTTTAGTGTGTTCTATTTAAAGTTTCCTTTTCAAATTTCTCCCTTGTATTTTTTCATGTTGTTCATGTATTTTCCTGCAGGTTGAGGTAATTCAGGAGTCTGTTGTTTTGCAGTCTGGGTGCTATACTAGGCTTCTTCAATCTCCAAAATTTCATCCTTAGTTTACATAGAACCAAAAGGTCGTCACTTCCACAGTCGGCACTTGGATAAGTTTTGCAATTAACAACTGTGTTCCTGAATCTTCTGTTTATAGTTATATAACCAATTTGGTTTTTCATGTTTTCTCCTGGGCTTTTCCATGTTCATAACCATCTTAGTTGTTCTTGAAATCAGGTGCATATTATTTATATATGAGAGCAAAATGTTATTAAATTTTAAATTTAAGAATGCTCATAAATATTTATCAGGTTGGTTGAAAAGTCAGGCAAGCTATAAAGGATCCAATGTCACTTACTTTAATTTTTAAACATTTTGACCAAGATACACTATGCATGAATGAATTCCCACTAATGTGAAGACAGCTGATCAGGTGTACCGTGACCTACAACTATGCATGGTTATTGGACTAACAATATTGGAAGGGTTTTCTCTTATTATTTTTCTTTCTCTTTCTCTCTCTATATATATATAAACTTATTTATAAATGTAACTTTGTCTGTGTGTGTGTGTGTGCGTGTGTCTGTTACCTATAGACTCCGAAACGGTTGAACCGATTTTCTTGAAAATTTACACAGTTGTACTATAAGCGTCTGCCAGCGTTTTTAGCTAGGTTTTGAAAAATATAATTGAAAATTGATAATCAAAAAAATCGAGTTATAGGAGTGGTCCAATTTTAATCAAATTTGATACACTCATAGAGAAAGACATAAGAAACGATATTCAGAAGTTTCAAAGTTGCAGTTTTTACAATAGTGCAGAAAATCGATAATATATATATATAAAATGCAAGATGTTTGTGCATGTGTCTGTTTATCTGCCTGTATGTCTGTATTTTTTTCAGCCCTTTTATTTTAGTTTTTACTTCAGGTTTGGTTCTAAGTAGGTATAATTGTAGTTCTTAGTCTCAGACATGATACCATTTACTCAGAGGACTTATTTAGCCTTCAAAATTCAGTTTACGACATAAAAAACTTATTTGATATCGATACCAGGAAATCAAAATTTGACTTATATCCATTCATTTTTCTTTCAGTCTATGGTTTCGCTTTAACTGGAAACAACTATTGCTTTTTAGTCTTTCGTGCCAACATCCAAAGAGTCTGAGCTCCAGGACCATGGATTAGTTTTAAAGCTTTCATTACACCCGAGCAATGTCGGGCTATACTGCTAGTTAATAATAACCTGGTACTACTTGAATAGACTGGTCCACTTTTAAAACATAAGGAAATAATTTTTGTAGATTAGCATTTTGTAAAGAAAAAAATGACAATCATTTAAGTTTGTAGTGGCACTTTATTTAATGCAATTTAACTACTGACTATAAATGAGGTTTAACCATTTCTTTCATTGTCGAATAGTTTGAAGGGGAGATAACTATGGTTGCCTTCACCTTACACCACATAATAAAAATATTGACTTTTTAATTTTTTTAGAAAGAGAAATTGGTTCATAATATCAATACAGAGTAAATCAGTCCCTGACATTTTACAGAGTTATCAAGATTTAATTGTTCTGTGTATGAAAAATATCTTATAAAATGTTTTCTTAAATAAAGAACGGATATAAACATTTTCAATTAAAGAACAAATAATTGCATAAATTAATAAATTCAAATATCAGTTTGCTGTTCATTTAAGTAATTATTATCTGGATGTGTGTTGTGGTGTCATGGATATCAGCTCAGAATGAGAAACTGGGGAACCAAATTCAAATTCAAGTCAAATTTGTTGCATTCACATACATGCAAATGTCCTTGGGAAAGGTACTTATCCATCTCTTCTCTCTCCTCTCTCCTCTCTCCTGCAATGGGTTAAATAGTAAGACAGATTGGCTTCTATAGCCTTGGTTGGCAACCAGTTTACTGCAGAAAGTAATGGCAACCTAGATTATCTTCTGCACAGTCAGTCCTGTCTCTTTTGAGACATGATTGCCCAAACATGTATCACATGGCATTTAACTGATTGAATTGTTATCCCCAAGGTTTGTGTGTGTGTGCAGCAAAAAAAAAAAAATGTCTTCAAGAAATGTTTTGAAAAAGATTTTTTTTAAATCTAAAAAGAAAAAGAAAAAGAAAAAATTATGGAGATATCAATGATTTGATAACTGTGAATAACAATTCCGATAACTCTAAAAAATAAAAATCAAGGATCAATTTTACATTGCATTGATTTTATAAAGAGGGCAGCCTTCTAAATAAAATTTTAAAAAAAACATTTGATTCTAATCCTACCCTAAAAAAAATTATTCTTCAATAGATTTTTTCAACAAATGAACCAGTCTAAGTTGTTACCATTAAGCTCAACTGACAATTAGCATATGTCAATGATTTTCTAATCTTTTGGAGTTACTGCATTCTTTTCACAAGATTTTAGTCAGTCATTTTTTACTTGTTTGATTCAAAAGATGAATTTTAGAATTTTAGTCAGTCATTTTTTACTTGTTTGATTCAAAAGATGAATTTTAGAATTTTAGTCAGTCATTTTTTACTTGTTTGATTCAAAAGATGAATTTTAGAATTTTAGTCAGTCATTTTTTACTTGTTTGATTCAAAAGATGAATTTTAGAATTTTAGTCAGTCATTTTTTACTTGTTTGATTCAAAAGATGAATTTTAGAATTTTAGTCAGTCATTTTTTACTTGTTTGATTCAAAAGATGAATTTTAGAATTTTAGTCAGTCATTTTTTACTTGTTTGATTCAAAAGATGAATTTTAGAATTTTAGTCAGTCATTTTTTACTTGTTTGATTCAAAAGATGAATTTTAGAATTTTAGTCAGTCATTTTTTACTTGTTTGATTCAAAAGATGAATTTTAGAATTTTAGTCAGTCATTTTTTACTTGTTTGATTCAAAAGATGAATTTTAGAATTGTACAAAAGTTGAGCCAACCAACAGGCTCGATAAAATCAAAGGATGGATTACTGATAATTAAAAAGAAAAAAAAATACTTCAAAGGTTGAGCAAATAAATCAAAGAACTTTGTTACAATACAAGAGAGAAACCTATGCTGAATAATAAAGAAAGGCCTGAAATGCTTAAAAGATGAAGTTAGATCAGCACTAGAGAAAAAGAACAGAAACAAAGCAGTGTATCAGAAACGCCCTCAGCTTTAGTTGAATTAGGAATCGACAAGATTACAGAAATAATGAATGAAAAATGCCACATTACAGGGAAGATAAATCGATCTTAATAACATAACCTAAGAGACAAGCTGAAAACAAATGCAATCTTCACAGGACAATCAGTTTAATGACCCACATAATCAACCTAATGATGTTTGCATAAATGGATAAAAGAACAGGAGGTAGGGGGCCATAGCAAAGGAAGAAAAACTGCCAAGAGCCACAAGTTAGAAAGTTGTAGAGAGCCATGATCAACTATGTCTTAAAGGAGCATATTGCATAGAGGAAGAGTTTTCTATAAACATTAATACTGTAATAATTAAAATCTGCCAAACTGTGGTCTTAATTACCTCTTTAAATCAGTCCCCCCACCCACCATGAGTTGCTTGATTCATTCATTTTCTGTGGCTTATCAATGGCTTTACAAGTTATTTGAAGCCAGAAAATATTTTTAGATTCTAAAAATTTCATTTTTTTTTTTTGATAATAGTGATTTAGTGATAAAAGTTTTATAATTAACTCTTACCTGGGGGAAGAAGAAGCACAGTACTCTTTCCCTAAAGTATTTGCTCATAAGTGAATATAACAATGAAGAGGCGGAGTACTTTTTCCCAAGAGTATTTGCACATAAGTGAATGTAACAATGAAGAATCAGAGTACTTTTTCCCCAAGAGTATTTGCCCATAAGTGAATGTAACAATGAAGAATCAGAGTACTTTTTCCTAAGAGTATTTGCCCATAAGTGAATGTAACAATGAAGAATCAGAGTACTTTTTCCTAAGAGTATTTGCACATAAGTGAATGTAACAATGAAGAATCAGAGTACTTTTTCCTAAGAGTATTTGCCCATAAGTGAATGTAACAATGAAGAATCAGAGTACTTTTCCCCCAAGAGTATTTGCACATAAGTGAATGTAACAATGAAGAATCAGAGTACTTTTTCCTAAGAGTATTTGCACATAAGTGAAGATAAAAGAAAGAAACTGGAACTCTGCTCTCTGATTAACAATGGAGCCATTATACATTACACAAGCCACACATCAAAAGTACTGACCTAGCTTAACATTGCTTAACCTCAGTGATCGTACAGGGACCAGTGTTTCAATGTTATATGACTATAAAGCATGGGTTGAGAGATACTGACATAAAAGGTTTAATGGCAACTCAGTCAAATGGGATTAGAGCTTGACATTCCCTTTATAGATTTACACTGATCCCTGATTTTATCCTTGGCAATTCCCTCTTCTGATAGTGGGAGGATCATGGTTTGGCACAAATACCTGCTTTTATTGTTCCAAGTAACGTCTGCCTTTTGCCATATCTCTTTATTCTTGTTCTTTCATCCATTTACTCAAACTTGATACAGGTTACTATTAACTGGTTGTTTTTTATGACTTATCAACCTTTTTCAGGTTATTTAAAGCCAGAAAATATTTTGGGTTGTAAGAATAATTCTTTTTTCTTATGAGTGAATAATACATTAGCACTTTCTTTTTCTTTTTAGAATATCAATAATTCTTCTAGATTACTATTTAAGCCATAGCTGGGAGGAGGAGATGAAATTATACCTTTTTTGCAAGCCAATTAACAATTTTTCTTTTTTACATATAAATGATTTTTTCAGATACAAGTCCAAATATTTAACCCATAGTTGAAGAGAGGATATGGGTTATACTTTTTTACAAGCAAATTTACAATTATTTTTAGAATATCAATGGTTTTTTCAGATACAAATCCAACTATTTAACCCATTACCTGGGAGAAATAAATAGAATTATAGCTTTTTTGTAAATGAATCAAACTTTTTTGAGAATATCAGTAATTTTTCCAGATAAAAGCTCTACTATTTAACCCATAGTTGGAACAAGGAGAGAGATTCATACCTTTCCAAAGGAACTAATCTTAGTGGAATTTGAACTAGTCTCTTTGATTTCTCATTTCAAGAGGCAATCCATTACACAATTCTAATCAGGTTGTTGTTTCCCTTTTGCTTGGCTTGTCTTTATACTCCGTAAATGTTGAATTCTCCAAAACATATTTCCTCATTATATGTCTTTTTACTGATTGTAAGCATCAGTTTCCTTAAAACTTCATTGTTATTAACATATTCTGTCAAAGGTATTTTCAGCATTTGTCAGTCCAACATCATGTATTTGGGTGGGCCAGAATGTCAAGGGCGATAATCAAGGCTAGAAATGTCAATTTATAAATCTGATTATCTCCCTTGAAAAGAATAAGCTAATGAATTATTTTTGCCTTGGCAGCTTAATGTAGAGAACAATAAAATGAATTGTTTTATTCCACTATTTGATCTTTTTGTAACCTTGCATTAGTCCCATGAGGTGCTTTATTACCTAAAATGTTTAAAGTACTTGTAATTCCTAGTTGGAAACTTCCTTATTTTACTCACTCCCACTACTCTCCTGACACAGTAAGGGTGTGTAGCACGCATTTTAAGACAGCTGTATTTTATTTGTCACAGGATGCTGGCATTTCTTGTTTTTTTTCCAGGTGTCCTGTCATCTCACCTGATTAACGAAGATAAGCATCCATGATTTATATATATATATCTTATATATTATACTTAATAATCTTTCAGGCCTGTAAATATGAATTTAGCTAATGTAATATTTTTCTATTCATGGAAATAAATAGTTGCTAGTTTTGATGAACAAGACTTTTCACTATTATTGTATTGGTGGGTTTCACCTGCAATTTATAAGATACTAGCAATATAGCCTGGCATTGCTCGAGTGTAATGAAAGATTTAAAACTAATCCATGGTCCTGGAGCTCAGACTCAGCCTAAAGAATATTTGTGTGAAGATTGGTGAGAATCAGGACATACAGACAGATAAACAGACACACACACAAACATCTTGCCTTTTATATATATATATATATATTATCGATTTTCTGCACTATTGTAAGAACTGCAACCTTGAAACTTCTGTATATCATTTCTTATGTCTTTATCTATAAGTGGATCAAATTTGATTAAAATCGGACCACTCCTTCTATAACCTTTATAACTTTTATCTGCCTGTATGTCTGTATTTTTCAACCCTTTTATTTTAGTTTTTACTTCAGGTTTGGCTCTAAGTAGGTATTAATTGTAGTTCTTAGTCTCATCCATGATACCATTTACTCAGAGGACTTATTTAGCCTTCAAAATTCAGTTTACGACGAAAACAGCTGATTTGATATCGATACCAGGAAATCAAAATTTGACTTATATCCATTCATTTTTCTTTCAGTCTACGGTTTTGCTTTAACTGGAAACAACTATTGCTTTTTAGTCTTTCATACCAACGTCCAAAGAGTCTGAGCTCCAGGACCATGGATTAGTTTTAAAGCTTTCATTACACCCAAGCAACACCGAGCTATACTGCCAGTCACTCAATAAGTCCTGGCATGACTAATAATAAATTCATATGATTTTTATGAAGTACTAACCTTGGTGCGTGACAAAATTTGGGCCCAATAAGATTATTAGTTTACAAATTACAATTATATAAGTGAAGCTACTGTTGCAAATTTTCAAAACAATGGAAAAAAGTTAATTTCGTGTGTTGATAAAATATTGCTTTCTGATAGGAAAAAAATACCATTCAAACAAAGCAATGGATTGATAAGTGTTATTCGAACTCTGCTCCACCAGAAACAACGGTTAACAGGAGGTATGCTGACTTTAAATGTGGTTGTACAGACACAAATGATGCTGAATGTTTAGGTCGCCAAAATCAGCAGTTGTCCCAGAAAACACCAAAAATATCCACAAACAAGTTTTGGTTGATCATAAATTGAAATTGCATAATATAGCAGAGGAGTTGAACAAATCAGAAGGCAATGTATTCACCATTTTGCATGAACATTTGTTAATCAGAAAGCTATGTTCAAAGTGAGTGCCGTGTTTGCTCACAGTTGATCAAAAACAACAACACATCAACGATTCAGAGCATTGTTTGCAACTGTTTCAATGCACCAAGAAGTTTTTGCATAAATATGTGACAATAGATGAAACATGGATCCACCACTTCACGCCAAAATCAAATCAGCAGTCAGCTTAGTGGACAGCAGCAGGTGAAAGCCACCCAAAGTGACCATAGATGCAAACATCAGCAGGCAAGATTTTGGCCTCTGTATTTTGAGATATGCAAGGTACTTTGTTCATTGATTACCTTGAGAAAGGAAGTACCATCAACAGCAAATATTATATAGCATTATTAGTGTGTGAGAAGAAAGAATTTACCAAAAAATGGCCACAAATGAAGAAGAAAAAAGTGATCTTTCACCAAGACAATGTACAAGTCGATCACAATAATGGCAAAACTACATGAATTGCACTTCAAATTTCTTCTGCATCCAGCTTATTCTCCAGATCAGGCCCCCAGGAACCACCTGCTGTTTGCAGACCTAAAAAGAATGCTCCAGGGAAAGAGATTTGGCTCCAATGAAGAAGTGATATCAGAAACTGAGGCGTATTTTAAGGCCAAAGACAAATCGTTCTAAAGAAAAGTCATGGAATTGTTAGAGAAGTGTTGGAATCAGTGTATCACCCTAGAAAGAGACTATGTTGATGAATAAAGTAAAATTTTGACAAAAAGTTATTGTTTTACTAGTTAGACCCAGGATTTATTGAGTGATATGTTAGCTTAGATGTGGCATAAGGTAAACTATGAGTCACCCAGTGAGGGTCAAACTTACTTTTCAGTCATAATTGATCTCTAGTGAGACAAGCTTTATGCCATATTGAAGTGCCCCATGGATGACTCAGCTAGAAGGAAAGAAAAGGTTTTCTCCCCCATAATACAAATATTGAACTATAACATAGTCTTGCTGGTCAGCCACAAGTTGCTAATAATATTCAACACTGAATATGCATCCATTATGAAAACAAAGCAATTAAAATAATGACTTCCTATTGTCGCTGTCTCAAAGCTAAAATGTAGGCGTGTCAGTTTGTCCAGAACAGCTATTGGATAATTTGTGAGACGTCACGCCACCTTCCTTTAAGACGGGAAACGCTTTCACTTGAAAAAAATAAAATAAAATGAACTATCACTAACACCAAGGACACCCATTTCCGTTTAGGTCATCAAATGGTTCAGTTCACTTTTCCTGTATTTGTAATGAAATGATTTATTATTGGCCTCATGATGAGAAAAAAGTGCCCAAAAGGAAGAAAAGAGATACTAAATAAAAAAAAGAATACAATCTAAATAAATTACCAAGGATGAGAGAAGGAAAAAAAAAGGGAGAAAAATATACAAACAAAAAAAAAAAAAAAAGAAAAAAAGAAAGCAAAGGTTAAGTGGCGAAAATGTTAAGGGAAGAGAAAAGCTGACATTATAAAAGGAAAAGCAGCAGAGTCGGGGGGGGGGATCATTTTTTCAATGTTTTTTTTCTTCCCAAACTCCAGCCTGAGTAATTGTTTCCCCCCACCCAGTTTTTTATTTTTATTTATTGTAAAAATAAGAGAAATGAAAAAGATGAAGAAAAAAAGGGATGAATTTCTAAGCAGAGCTTAGATGTTGTTGCCTTCTTTCTGAGCCATGTGCTTTCAGAACATAAACGATCATGACCCTCCACTTACCGCTCTCCTTTATTGCTCTTCCTCTTGATATCTCTCCCAAACCCTGCTCCACCATCCCTTTGCTCAAGTCCATCAAGTATGTCTCACATTGCTTTTCCCAGTCTCTCTTTCTCATCTATCTTCTGTGAGTATTAGATTCTCCAAGCCCTCCTTTCTCATTATGTGTCCCAGAAACTTCCGCTGTCTCTTCTTGATGTTAATTATAAACTTATGAAAACATTTGTGTGCATGGCATGTTTTTGATACCTATTTCTTTTTATATAATGAATAGGAAGATGTTCAAAGAGGAAGTTGTGTTTGTTTTAAATTTAAATATCAAATGTTTATTTTGTGTAATTCTAACCTGATGTGACTGAAAACAAAAATAAATCCACATTTTCTTAGTTTTTTCTTAAGATTTTTCAAACAAATTTTAAATGTTAGCACATTGGCTACTGTAACAAATATTCCTACATTATCCTATCACAGCCACTATATAACAAATATGCTATAACACTATATAACAAATATTTCTACATTATCCTATCACAGCCACTATATAACAAATATGCTATAACACTATATAACAAATATTTCTACATTATCCTATCACAGCCACTATATAACAAATATGCTATAACACTATATAACAAATATTTCTACATTATCCTATCACAGCCACTATATAACAAATATGCTATAACACTATATAACAAATATTTCTACATTATCCTATCACAGCCACTATATAACAAATATGCTATAACACTATATAACAAATATTTCTACATTATCCTATCACAGCCACTATATAACAAATATGCTATAACACTATATAACAAATATTTCTACATTATCCTATCACAGCCACTATATAACAAATATGCTATAACACTATATAACAAATATTTCTACATTATCCTATCACAGCCACTATATAACAAATATGCTATAACACTATATAACAAATATTTCTACATTATCCTATCACAGCCACTATATAACAAATATGCTCAGTGTAGAAACTGGAGGCAGTGCAATGCTGAACACTCTTTATTGGCAAGCTGAGAGTTTACAAAGAGACATTTTTGTTATTTTTATTCTTATAGCATTTGGGCAGCACTTCTTCTTCTTCTTCTTCTATGTGCCCTGTCCCTTCAGGACGTAGGCGATCATGGCTTTCCACGTTTCCCTGTCCCTGTTGGCTCTGAGCACTTCTCCTGTTACACTGTGCAATCCTCGTTCTGTCATCCACCTGATTAGGTCCTTCAAATATGTTATCCGTTGTTTTCTCCTGTCTTTTTCCCCCCTCTATCTGACCTGTTAGTATCAGATTCTCCAGGCCCTCCTTTCTCACTGCATGTCCCAGAAATTTCAGCTGTCTCTTCCTGATGCTCAGTATTATGGGCAGCACTAGTATTACTAACATTAGTGCAGGCACTGAATGGGATAAACTCTTTCTAGTTACAGTTAAAAGAAAGAAAGAATCATTGTGGGTTTTATCCCCTTTGTCTGATAAAGAACTTCAGCACTAGATAACATTGCCCAATCTAAATCTAATCTAAACTTATTTATAAATGGAACTTTGTCTGTGTGTGTGTGTGTGTCCGTTACCTATAGACTCCGAAACGGCTGAACTGATTTTCTTGAAAATTTACACAGTTGTACTATAAGTGACTGTGAGTGTTCTTAGCTAGGTTTTGTGTCGAGGTACCCCCGATAAATATGGAAAATCGATAATCGTAAAAATCGGGTTATAGAAGGAGTGGTTGGATTTTAATCAAATTTGATACACTCATAGACAAAGAAATAAGAAACGATATTCAGAAGTTTCAAGGTTGCAGTTCTTACAATAGTGCAGAAAATCAATAATATGTATATATAAAAGGCAAGATGTTTGTGTGTGTCTCTGTTTATCTGCCTGTAGTTGTAGTTCTTAGTCTCAGCCATGATACCATTTACTCAGAGGACTTATTTAGCCTTCAAAATTCAGTTTACGATGAAAAACAACTGATTAGATATTGATACCAGGAAATCAAAATTTGACTTGCATCCATTCATTTTTCTTACAGTCTACGGTTTCGCTTTAACTGGAAACAACTATTGCTTTTTAATCTTTCGTGCCAACATCCAAAGAGTCTGAGCTCAAGGACCATGGATTAGTTCTAAAGCTTTCATTACACCTGAGCAATGCCGGGCTATACTGCTAGTTAGTACATAAACGGGTGTAAAATCTGTCTTTAAAAAAGAATTGTATTAATAAATATTGGAAATTTTTATTATTCCCAGCTCCTTGAAAAAACTGTAAATAGGGGACTAGTTTTAGATTTCATATTTTTGTCAAGTCAAAGTTGGTCATATGTCAATTGCCATAATACCACAACTTCTTTGAAAATCTCCAAGAGTTTAAATGTAAGGTCAATAGACACCTCCTAACACACTAACTCACATCCATTCTTTCAAACACTCTTCCCATCTACCCAACCCTCATCCTCAGTATCCCTACCCGTCTATCACTCTCCTTCTGACATTTCCAATATCTAACCACTCTTTCTCATTACATTCCCCATGGAACCCCTTGCGCAATAGTGGCAGTGGAATGCCTTGCTTGGGGTGAAATGATTTAAAAAAAAAAAAATCTCTCACTTCTTGTTGTGACTACTGGTGAAAAAATTCCTTTATAGCCGTGTAATTTTTTGAATATTTTGTTGTCACTTGACATGGGACGATGTTTTTCTTTTTTATAACTCTACATGAATTTTTTGAGTCTTTGTTGCCACTTGTCGTGTGAGGTGCTGTTTTTCTTCTTTTTTTTTTTCTCTCCACGTGAATTTGTTCGATTCTTCGTCACCTCTTGTCATGGACTCGGTTATGAGTCCAGCATGAAATAATACAACAACCAAAATAGTAAATAACAATATATATATTAAACACAGCAAAATAATTGTGGTATTATGGCAATTGACATATGAACAACTGTAATATATTTCTGTGACCTGACAAAAATATAATTGACATCAAAAGCAGGACTGACAGAAATGTAATCAACAATGAAAGCAGAAAATATATACAAGACAGAAGTGTGATTACATTAAAGGCAGCCGGCTTCAAAGGCAATAATCAGCAAAAATGATTGACAGATGTGCCTAGCCATAGATGACACAATTAAGCAAAAGCTCAAGAAGGCAAAAATGTGTGGAAATATCAGCATATGTAAGATCAGGGGATTTTCTGGCTGAGATGAGAACACCAGAGAACATCAAGAGAATGCAGAAAAGAGAGAAGAGAAGACAACTCCTGCAAGTTAATGGCTCTTGACAACTTTCTCAAATGTGCGTTATACTCTCCAAATACCACTCTACACAACCGGCACTCACAAAGAATAAATATATAAGTTTATATTTTTATACATACGTTGTTCATTGTTTGTCCGGGGAACCAGGCATCATACATCACAACAAATGTAAATATAATATTTTGGTAAAAGGGATGATATTCAAGTGCATGACTCAGTGATTGACACAAATAAGTTAAATGAGAAAACAGTGATGGCCAGTGTTACTCTACATTCTGGACTCATGACAAATTTTCTCTAATTTTTTTAGAGACACAAACCTGTTTTCTCATTTAGTCACAGAAAGTCTTAGAAATTGGACATGTCACATTTCACCTGGGAGACTTTTCAGTTCCTTATAAAATTCATGTCTTCAAGTGTCAATTATTATTGTCATGGTGCCCTATTCTATAGGAATGGACACTTAACTCTGTCAATAAATACTAACCTGTGTAAGTTTTGTGAGACAGTCAAGAGGCAGTCAAGATGCAGCATAACTATACCGTTCGTACTTACACTTCTATTTTGCTGATTATTCTTCTTCTTCTATGTGCCTTGTTCTTTCAAGATGTAGGCGATTATGATCTTCCATGTCTCCCTATCCCTGGTGGCTCTTAGCACACTTTCTCCTGTAACGCCTTGCAACCCCTGTTGTGTCATCCACCTGCTCAGGCCCTTCAAATATGTTATCTTCTGTTTTCCTCTGTCTCTTTTTCCTTCTATCTGGCCTGTTAGCATCAGATCCTCCAAACCCTCCTTCCTTATGCATGTCCCAGGAACTTTAGTTGTCTCTTCCTGATGCTCAATATTAATTTCATTTTCGTTTCCATTCTTTCCAACACCTTGTCACTGCTCACATGCTCGGTCCATGATATCCACAGCATCCTTCTGTAGAACCACATTTCAGCTGCTTCAAGTTTTCCCTTCATATTTGTTGATATTGTCCAACATTCACTACCATATTGAAGAACTGACATCACATAGCAATCCAGTACTCTCTTCTTTATTTCTAGTGAAAGTTATTTGTGTCGCACTTTCCATCTTCAGTTAGAACACTTCCCAGATATTTAAATTTTTATACCTGCTTGATTTTAACATCCTTTACCTGTATTTGGCACTTTGGGCTGCTCTTTTTGCTGATGACCATGCATTTGAAAGTAAGACACGGAAACAAGAAGGTAGGTTCAAACAGTGTATTAGAATAACAGAACATATATAGAAGTAAGAGGATTAGTAATCAGCAAAATAACCGAATGAATGGTCATTTTACTGATTACTAACACTTATTAGTGTATATATTTTCTGTTATTCTAATACACTGTTTGAATCTACTTTCTTGTTTCCGTGTCTTACTTCCAGGCCCAACCAGCTTGGCGACAAAGATTCACCACAACAATTATCTACTTTCTTATCCTCATAATCTTCACTTCTTACTAACATCTCTTTCAATCATATCATGAAATTGTACCCAGGTATGAAAAAAAGGATATCTTTCTATAGAGACCTTCATTCACCCCATTTTATATTCCTTCTCTCTAGTTTATTCTATTTTCTTCTTCTTCTATATGCCATGTCCCTTCAGGACGTAGGCGATCATGGCTTTCCACATATCCCTATCCCTTGTCACTCTTAGCATCTTGATTAAGCCATTATTTTCCCTTTTAGCTACATGTGCTATACATTTTATTTGTTTCTGCTGTTGGAAGTCTTCAGTTTTTGTTATTTGGTAAAGCTCTTTGGGATTCTGTTGGGCAGTCTATAAGATTTCATGTAAGACAATCCTCTTTAAAACCTACACCTGAATTAAAATGAAATAGCCACTATTAATGCAAAATTACTACAACAGTCATTTAGTTTAAATGAAACAAGTAAGTAGGATATTTCAGAGATATACCATACAGGGGCCCGACAATATTTTTCGGACACTTTGAAAAAAGTACTTCAAGGTGGTTACTAGTGCCAAAAACTTTTGAGATTGTAAGTACGTAGTTGAGAAGTGAAAATCCACTACTAGTGTAATCATGTTTTTTAGTTTGGCTTTGATAATTTTAGTTTTTTGTGATTTTTGCGAAAACTTGCGCGACACTATTTTTCGGACATGACAAAAAATCCTATTTTATTAAGAGCTAAGTTCATGTATATGTTGCTGTATGCAAATTTTCTGCTTGTACACTTAGCTGTCATCATTAGAATCAATTATCTGTTCTATTTTACTGGCAAAACAATTAAGTTTAATGAGGTAAAATGCATTCAAATGAAGTCGTTTATTTGGCACGGAAGAAGCGGAATGATGGCCTCAGCATCAGAAGGATCACCATGGATTTGAAGCTGTCGGTCGAATACATGCTGAAGACAAACTCCGAGAGGAAAAAGAAAAGAGGACGGAAAAGATCAATTGGCAAGAGGACTGAAAGGAGAATGAAAAGGACTGTGACATGGCTTTTGACATCTGGAGAAAAAGTTACAGCAAGAAAAGTGAAGGAGAAATGTGAATTGGATGTAAACGTCCGAACAGTACAAAGAACGCTGCATAGGATTGGTTTGAAGTATGCAAAGGCTAAGAAAAAAAATTACACTAACAAAAAAAAAACACAAAGGAGCAAGACTGGAGTGTGCTAAAAGGTGGTTAACAAAGCATGTTGACTTTAAGAAGGTTATATTTACTGATGAGAAGCGTTTCAAGTTTGATGGACCCGATGGATGGTTTACTTGGTCGAGAAGGGGTGAGCCTGCTGTACTGAACAAACAACAGATGGGAGGAGAAGGAGTTATGGTTTGGGGTATGATCTTTGCTAATGGAAATATATGGTTGGAGTGGCTGAAAGGACGACAGAACAGCGAAAGCTACAAACAGTTGCTTGACGAGAAAGCCCTACCAAGGATAAGAAGAGAGATAGGGAATGATTTCGTTCTACAGCAAGACAATTGCAGCATCCATGTGCCAAAACTCATGAAAGAATGGATGGCTAAAGTGAATATGACTACTTTGGAATGGCCTGCAAAAAGCCCAGATCTAAATTTAATAGAAAATGTTTGGGAAATGCTTGCGCAACTTGTCTATGATGGACCTGAAATAACGAAAGAGGCTCAACTATGGGAACGGATACTAGATGCCAAAAAACAACTAATAGAAACACGTAGAGATGTTATTGTGCATATGTTTGATCATTATGAAGAGAGATTGATAAAAGTTATTGAGAAGAAAGGTGATATTACAGACTATTAACAGTTTTTCAATGATGTCCGAAAAATAATGTCGCGTGTGTTTTGTAAAAAATGATGAAAAATAAATATTTTTCCTTACCTAATCGATTTTCTTCCATTTTTATTACAGGTATTGTCTTTATATGTTTATGCTATTCTATTGAAGGAATTTCGCCACTCTATGGTACTCGGAAAGTCGAATACTAAAGTGTCCGAAAAATATTGTCGGGCCCCTGTATATAAGGCAGATAAATAAGAACAAATGGAGATATCTCGAGACATGGGCAGTGGAATGAGAACAGTCTACCACCATTGATTAAATAAAGAGTTTTGTTCAGAATTCCCTGTAGTTTACCTAGATCAATATACACCTGATGAAGGCCAGAGGGCATAACGGCTGAAATGTTGTGATAGTATCAACAAAGATGAAGACCTTCTTTTTCTATGTTCCATGTCCCTACAGGACATAAGCCATCATGGCCTTCCACATCTCCCTGTCCCTAGTGGCTCTTAGCACACTTTCTTTTGTTACCCCACCTAAACTCCACTCTGCCATCAACTCTCACAAGTACATTACACTTTGCATTCCTCTGTCTCTCTTTCACTCTGACTTGTGAGTATCAGATTCTCTAAGCCTTCTTTTCTCATTACATGTCCAAGAAATTTCAGCTGTCTTTTCCTGATGCTAAGTATTAGTTTCCTTTTTCGTCTCCATCATATCCAAAACCTCATCATTGCTCACATGCTCAGTCCATGGTATCCTCAGCTTCCTTCTGTAGAACCATATTTTGGTTGCTTCAAGTCTTTGATGAAACTGTCCTTTAATATGATAGTGAATGCTTTTCAAACATCACATAGCAATCCAGTACTCTTATCTTTGTTTCTAGCATAATTTTTCTGTCTCTTAATACTCTACTCAGCTTTTGGAATGCATCTTTAGCCATGCCAATTCACCTTCGAATCTCAGGGTCACAGTTTCCATCTTCTATTAGAACATTTCCCAGGTATTTATTTTTTTGTACTTGCTTGTCATTGGCATTTTGGGGTCCTATTTTTACTGATGATCATTTATTTTTCTTTTTATTTGTTGTTTATTTGTAGTCTTTTCTTTCTGCTTTCTTCAGCTACTTTCTGTAGGAGGTCTGGTAGTTTCCTTTTCATGTTTGCTATCAGCACTGTATCATCTGCGTATATTATATTGTTCAGATTGTGGCCACCAATGATGAATCCTGGAATGATTTCAAGGGCTCTCAGAATTGCCTCACTGTATCAGTTGAAAAACTCTGGTGAGATGACACATCCTTTAATAGTCATTAAAAACTAAGGAACTCGTCTTTACAAACTATTTGTTTTACTCCTTTATATTCCTTTCCATATACTTGTAGAATAAGGATAGAATAACAACACTTATCGGCGTAAGGATCCCAGCTAGCGTCCAGCTGGCAGACAAAAATAAAGCAGGTTGTAACTCAATATAAACCCTGCAAACTATGACTGGAATCAAGCTAGTATTTATACATAAGTACTTCCACTCATTTACCAGCAGCCAATCACAGCCCAAGCAATGGACTATCCCGCTTGAAAACAATGAGATACTCCAGGGCACCATAAATAGCTCTCTTTATCAAGGTGGATTATTTTGGTCTCAGATTGTTCCACATCTGAGTGCTTATCTTAACAAAAGAATTGTTCTACATGGCACTGTGAGCAGGATTTATGACACCCAAAGATTAGGAATACTTCTTCATTGAAGCAGGCATCTCCACTGACTCTACCCTTAGGCAGAGCCACAACTGGGTTAATGCTCTCCGCCCGAAGGCAGAAAGCTGACAGTGACAATGGCAGTTATTGTAAGGAAAACCCTGTAAACTATGACTGGAATCAAGCTAGTATTTATACAGAAGTACTTCCACTCATTTACCAGCAGCCAATCACAGCCCAAGTAATGGACTATCCCACTTGAGAACAATGAGATGCTCCAGGGCACCATAAATAGTTCTCTTTCTCAAGGTAGATTATTCTGGTCTCAGATTGTTCCACAACTGAGTGCTTCTTGACAACATAACTGTTCTAGAATACTGACTTGATAGTCTTTTTTTTTTCTTGCACAATCCAATTTAATATGGGGAATTTATCTCATTTGTCTGCCAAAGAACTTCTGTTACCAACTAATACTTGGCATTACCAAAAGCAGTATATAAGAAAAAGCCACAAACTCTCATTCTCTTCTCATGCTCTTTATCCACCAAATGCATCAGAGTAAGATGTGGTTTCTTCCTTGTTGTGTGTAAAGACTGACTAACCTTCTCTACATGAGGTACCTCTACTCATTTTTGACATCTAATTTGAATTTTTTAAAATAAAAATGTTTTCTTGAAGCTTTAATTTCAACTTTATTTGACAGCTAAATGTTTAAATTTACTAACTGCCACAAGGCTTTGAACAATTTTACAAATATTTTTGAAACTTAAATTATTATAATGAAAAAAGAAAAAATTAAAACAAGTTATTGAAAAATTATTTTTTCATCAAACTACAATGTTTTTTTTATATATATTACAAGCAATTAAAAGCTTATCTAATTAGATAATGTTATAGTTGTATTGCATTTTTTATTTTACTATTTGGAGCAGATTTTCAGAAAAAAGCTAACTGGTTGAAAAAAAATCTTCAAGTAGTCCTGTGTTTAACTAATAAAACAAATGTTTGATACAAAATTTAATTTCATGAAATTATATGGAGTGGGGGTAACAGATGTTGAAACACTGACTCTGGTACAATTACCAAAATTAAGCCTGGTCAGTACTTAGATGGGTGACCGCTTGGGAATACCAGGTGCTGTAAGCGTTTAGTGACGAATGTGCGTTGTGGTGCAGCGGATATCGACTCGGAAAGAGAAATCGGTGAGCCGAGTTCGAATTCCAGTTGAATACCCTGCATTCACTTAAGCACTGGTACCCTTGGGAAAGGTATTAATCTGTCCATTCCCTCCAGTTATGGGTTAAATAACAAGGGTAGGACTTGGGGACCCTGCCCTTAAAAAAAACAAATCCCAATGAATCTTGATACTCAAAAAGAAAAAAGTATTACTAGACACAAAACTTATATAAAAAAAAAACAACAATAAATTGTTGAAAAGAAAAAGGTATTACCAGCAATAAATAAATAAAATTTAGTTGGCAATAAATGACCCGCCGAGGTGTTGATATGCCATAAAAACAAAACAACCAACCAACAATGTTAAGAATGCCAGGTGCTGTAAACTTGGATGTACTGCTGGTATGGCTTACAGCCATATCATGCTGTAAACACTGATTCTCATAAAATCACCGAAGTTAAGCAACAATGAGTCAAGTCAGTCTCTAGATGAGTAACTACTTGGGAATACCAGGTGCTGTAAGCTTCGATGTGTTGGTGGTTTAATGGATAATGGCTTGAACTTTGAAATCAGAAAGCCAAATTCCAATTCCCATTAGGTGCATTATATTCACTTATGTGCAAATACCTTTGATCAAGGTATGAATCCAAATTTTCCCTCTTCTATGGGTTAATTAGTAAGACTTGTATCACTAAATCATTATTATCTTCAAAATAATTCTTACAATGTAACAATATTTTCTGTTCTGAAATACCTGTGCTGGGTATGACGATAAACTACATCTGGCAGCAAGGCCTCTGATCAGGAGATCGGAAGTTTAGATGAGCATGAAATCATCTCCTAACTGCTGTTGTTCGTAGGCCCACCTTGATCTGGGATGGTAGCACCTGTTAATGTCCCAGCTATGGGCAAATAGTTAAGTTCCAAACTGGGTTCATTTAAGAGAAAAAGAAAAAGATAGGCTGGGTAAGAGTCTTTAGCTTGGGAGAGCAGCTTATCTAAGAAAAAGAAATATCTGCTATAAAAACCTCTACACTTACTCTGTGTAGAATAGGGTAGGTTGAACTCTCTAACATTGGTAGGTAATCTTCCTAGGGATGATGTCTCAATAAAAGCACCAAGTTTCCAGTTTCCTAAACTGGTTGGTGTTAGTAAGGGCATCCAGCTGTAAAACTTGCTCTAATATTTCAAGATGGTTCAATTACAGAGCCATCAAGGAAACCCTGTCCAACCCATGCTAGTATGGAAAGAGACATTAAATGATGATGATGATGATGCAAAGGGTTGATAAGCTGAAAAAAATGATCAATTAATCAATTATAACAAAGAACTCTTCTCTCAAAATATCTTTCATGAATTTTCAGATGAACTTGTAAACACAATGTGCTTCTCTACACACTCATCTTTTAGATTTTTTCTATTTAGTTTACCCTATCACTAAAATTTTCAATTTTCATGTAACTCATTAAATATGCATGATTATTGACATCAATTTGAATGAATTCAGTCCTAACCTATTCAGGTCAAGGGTCAATTGTTATTTATCATCCTTATCTGCATAAAATCTACTTTCAATCACCTATTTCTTTCATAGCACTCCCCATTTGTTCTTTTTACACAGAAAGTACAACATTGAAATTCAAAGTTATATTCAGATAGTGAAAGTTGCCTTTGAAAAGCTAAGCAAAGTATTAAGAAACAGAAAACATTCATTAGAAACAAAAAAAAACAGTATTGAACTGTTATTTAATATCAGTCCTACTGTATGGCTGTGAATGCAGAACAATCTCCTCACATATGAAAAAGAGCCTTGTAGTAACAAAAATGTTATGATATATAAATGATAACAAAACTGATAGGAAGTATCCTCAAAGCACAGAAAGTTCAATGAGAAGAATTTTTTCACCACACAAACTGAATAAAGTGTTAAGTTTGAAACTAAGAAAAGAGAAACTTACCAATTCTTCATTCTTTTTTCTAGCTGTGGCCACATGAAATCATGATGAAACTGATAAATACTTTTAATATTGGAAAATATTTGCTGTATCACATCTGCTGGGAGGAAATTGTAAGCTTGATTCTCCACAATTACTTTAAAGTGAAAAACCTGAAAAAAAAAAGAAAAACATTAAGATATTAAAAAACTGTTATTGAACAGAAACAATACAGATATTTAGCCCATTCATGTCTATCATAAAATCTTGTATCAATTATATAAATTAAAATAAAAATTAAGTATTAATTATAGTTTTCTGCCCATTAAAGTCAATTGCAAAATCTTGTATCAATTATAAAAATTCAATACTATATTTTTCTACCAAGTAAAGAAAACTGAGAACTACCCTCTACTTCAAGTGGCCCTCATGCCTTGTAAATGATGAGCCTTACTATAATAAAAAAAAGCCCTTGAATCTTAGTGGCATTTATTACCTTGCCTGGAGTGGAATGATTAAAAAATAAAAAACAACAACTTTGGCAAAATAGCAATGATAACCTGTGAGCACCAACCTGAATTTCTGACCCAATTTTTTTGAACCTTTATAATTACCACACTGATTTTCTTTCCAACAGAAAATCGATGTTCATGAATCATTAAGGAAATAAGATCCTTTAAAAAAAAAAGTCAAACTCTTTAAGACATTTTCAGAAATGTTTTTTAAGCCAAATTTTAAGTAAATAATTAGCTCAATGTAAATGCTCTTTAGGTTTCAAGCAAGTAAACATTTTTATAAGATCAAAACAAATTAGAGAAATGATCATAGTCAAGATTTTTGAGTTAATGTAAATGATTTTTTTTCTTAGCTTCATACAGTTTTGAATTCAGAGTTTTTCTTTCTCCTATACCAGTTGCACCCAAGACTATAGAATCAAATCTGTCCTACTATTTACCTATAGCCAAGGGGAGGAAAAAGAGAACAACAGAATGAGATAGAAACTCTGACCATGCCGTAGTCTCCGTAAACATATCAATCAGCACTAACTTCAAATGGAATGACTATATCGAATCCATTGCCAAATCTGCTGCTATGAAAGTGGGCTCCCTGTGCAGGGCCCGGAAATTTTTCCCACCTGAATCTATTCTGCACATATACAAATCTACCATCCGCCCATGTATTGAATATTGCTGCCATATCTGGTCGGGTGCCCCTGCTGCTCTCCTTGGGCTTCTTGACAAAATACAAAGGAGGATCTGTAACGTGGTTGATACTGACTTGGCAGACCGGCTGCAGCCGCTTTCTCACTGGCGTGATGTGGCTTCCTTGTGCCTCTTCTACAAGTACTTTCATGGCTTCTGCTCCGATGAGCTTAGATCACTGGTGCCGCCTAAGCACGAATTTACACGAGATACTAGATTAGCAACTAGGTCCCACCCTTTTACAGTTAAACAAATAAGATGTAACCGTAAATTCTACTCCAACAGCTTCTTTTCTCGCGCTTCCCACCTGTGGAACTCCCTTCCACAACTCTGCTTTCCTGACAGTTACAATCTCCAGGTGTTTAAATGTAGGGTCAATAGACACCTCCTATCACACTAACTCCCAACTATTCTCACAACACCCTCATCTACCCAACCCTCATTCTCAGTGTCCTTACCCGCCTATCACCCACCCTCTGTCATTTCCTATATTTAATCAGCCTTTCTCCACTCTACGTAGCCCCCTGCACAGTAGTGGCAGTGACATGCCTTGCTCGGGGTGAAACGCTTATAAAAAAAAAAAGACATATCTTGATAGATAGATAGATCTTAAGAAAATCATTAACAAATGAAATAAATAGGCATATCATAGATATTCAATACGCAAAGAACTGATATTCAAAGATAAAAGATATCTCTAAAAATAAAGAGTTACCCCTAATTCATCTGTTCATTAATCTCTCCGAACATTATTAAGATACCAAATCTTTTCATTTAGATTCCTGACAAAATTAGAACTGATCCGTCACTGATTATTCAGATGGGATTATTTCTATACGTTTCTTCCTCTTCAGCAAAGAGTTTTATGTTCAATCCTTGGCATCAGATTCATAATGTCAGAAAATACCATGTTTATCAAAATCAAGATTAAAACAATACGGTCATTGATTTACAAATCTAACAAAGTCCCTGGTTTGGTTTTGTGAACAATGATCTAGGAAGGAGTCCATCCACAACTGATGCAGACAATAGGTACCAGAATGCTTCTTTGTTGCCTTCTCCACAATTTAGAATTTGTAGTTATCATTCTTTTAGAATGGTTGCCATCCAAGGATAGCAGGACAAGTCTACCCAGCTATTTAACCAATAGCGAGAGAAGTGGCTTCATGCCTTTCCAAAAGACAATGTAGTAAATTCATTTGAAATTTGAACTTGGTTCATCAATTCCCCTTTCTGTGTTGGTACCTATAGCACTAATCACATATCATTATATATTATCTAAACTTATTTATAAATGAAACTTTGTGTGTGTGTGTGTGTGTGTGTGTCCATTACCTATAGACTCCGAAATGGCTGAACAGATTTTCTTGAAAATTTACACAGTTGTACTATAAGTGTCTGCAAGTGTTCTTAGCTAGGTTTTGTGTCGAGGTATCCCCCGATAAATATCGAAAATCAATAATCGAAAAAATCAGGTTCTAGAAGGAGTGGTCCGATTTTAATCAAATTTGATACACTCATAGACAAAGACATAAGAAACAATATTCAGAAGTTTCAAGGTTGCAGTTCTTACAATAGTGCAGAAAATCAATAATATATATATATATATATATATATATATATATATATATATATAAAAAGCAAGATGTTTGTGTGTGTGTCTGTTTATCTGCCTGTATGTCTGTATTTTCTCAGCCCTTTTATTTTAGTTTTTGCTTTGGATTTGGCTCTAAGTAGGTATAATTGTAGTTCTTAGTCTCAGCCATGATACCATTTACTCAGAGGACTTATTTAGCCTTCAAAATTCAGTTTACGATGAAAAAAACTTATTTGATATCGATACCAGGAAATCAAAATTTGACTTACATCCATTCATTTTTCTTTCAGTCTGTGGTTTTGCTTACCTGGAAACAACTTTTGCTTTTTAGTCTTTTGTGCCAACGTCCAAAGAGTCTGAGCTCCAGGACCATGGATTAGTTTTAAAGCTTACATTACACCCAAGCAACACTGGGCTATACTGCTAGTCTATTATAATAGTTACATAATTCATATAACATACAGCTCTGTGCAAAAGTAAGTGAATCCCTAAGTTAGTCAATTAAGTGCCATAAATGATACACACTTGGATGATCATGTCTCAAAAGAGACATGACTAACTGGTCAGAATACTTTTCCACAGTAGGTCACCATTACTTTCTGCAGGAGACTGGTTGCCAACCAAGGCTACAGAACCCATTCTGTCCTGCTATTCTACCCATAGCTGAAGGGTGAAAAGCGGAATAATACCTTTCCTAAAGGTATTTGTGCATAAGTTAATGCAACGAATTCAACTGGAATTTGAACTTTGCCCTCTGATTTCTTGTTCCAAGCTGATATCCACTGCATCAAAACAATTATCTAAACCTCTAAGATAATATTTTAAAAAATTGTTTCTTTTTTAAAGAAAATCAACAAATTTTAAACTATATATCCATTAAGAAAAACCTTTATTGAATGATTTACAAACACTTTCAAAATTTTTTAAGATGGAATAAAACTATTAATTAAAATTTAAGATGTGCAAAAGTAAGTGAACTCTTACTTTTACCCTCTGTATTTTTATTTTACTTGGTTGCCATTGTAAATAATTTTTTTGAATTAGAAAGCAAAATGACACACATTCATTTTTTTTTTGTAATATGTGAATACTGCAGTCAATATAATTCATTGTGTACACAAAACAGTGAATTTAGAGACTAAATTTAAAAATAAACTATACCAAGATCAAAAGAATTTTATGAAGCTTTAAAAATTGTATAATTGAAGCCTATAACAATGGAGAAGGCTACAAAAAGTTATCAAAATGATTTTTAATATTATCTTAAGGGTTCACTTGTGATTACGTAACACTGTATACAGTAGTTTTTATAATATAAATGGTAATATTAGTCATTTTCTTATAAGGAAACATTCAGCATTCATTAGCTGAGCAGCCAGTACTGTTTCAGATTTCTACCGCTGAATATAATGGCAACCTACTGCAGGAAAATTTCTGCCTAGTTAGTCATGTCACTTTTGAGACATGATAGCCCAAGTGTGTATCACATATGCCACTTAACTGACTGAATTCTAGTTATTTAAGACATAACACCTGTTTTTTTCATTTGTCCTTCTATAAGGCAATGAGTGCTAGACAAGATGAAGGAGAGACTTGAAGCAACAAATATGTGGTTCTACAGAAGCATGCTGAGGATACCATGGATTGAACAAGTGATTAATGACCAGGTTTTGGAGAGGATGCAAATGAAAAGGAAATTTATAGTTAAGATCAGAAAAAACAGTTGACATTTCTAGGACATGTAATGAGGAAGGAGGGCTTGGAGAATCTAATACTCCCAGGACAGATAGAGGGAAATAGTGACAGGGGAAAGAAATGTATGACATACTTGATGGGCTTGATTAAATGGATGGCAGAGCAGAGTTTAAGTGGGGTCGCAAAGGAAAGTGTGTGAAGAGCTACAAGGGATAAGGAGATGTGGAAAGCCATGAACGCCTACGTCCTGAAGGGACAGGGCACATAGAAGAAGAATCACTCACAAAGATTTTGATTTGATTCATCATAGGGTGGTGCAAGGTCATGAAAAAAATGGCAATCAGTTAATAATGATGCACTCTCTCTCTCTCTCTATATATATATATATATATATATATATATATAGATTAAGACTTTATTTGAATAAAATATGTTAATTATTGAAGCTTTAGACTGACTAAAATAGAGAGATGAAAAGAGAGTGTATGATATGGAGGGATAAGCTAAGTGAGATTGAGAGAAATAGATGAACAGATGGAAAGAAAGGAGTTGAACAGATTGAGAAAGATTGAGAGAGAGAGAGATGAAGAGTCTGAGAAAAAGAGAGAAAGATATGAACAGATAGAGAGAAAGGATTTGAAAAGATTCAAATACAGAGAAAAATGAACAGACTAAAAGAGAAAGGGAGATGAATAGACTAAACAAGAAAAGAGAGGTACGAAGACTGAACGAAAAAAGAGAGGTATGAAGACTGAACGAAAAAAGAGAGGTACGAAGACTGAACGAAAAAAGAGAGGTACGAAGACTGAACGAAAAAAGAGAGGTACGAAGACTGAACGAAAAAAGAGAGGTACGAAGACTGAACATAAAAAGAGAGGTATAAAGACTGAATGAGAAAAGAGAGGCACAAAGACTGAATGAGAAAAGAGAGGTACATAGACTGAAAGAGAGACGAAATATATAGATTGAGAGAATGGAAAATAACAATCTGAGAGAGAGAGAGAGAGAGAGAGTAATAAACAGATGGAAAGAGAGAGGGAGATTATGAATAAACTAAAAGAGGGAAGAGAAAAAATATACTGAGAGAATGGAAGATGAACAGTCTGAGAGAGTGGGGGATCAACATATGGAAAGAGAGAGGGAAATTATAAATAGACTGAAAAAGAAAGAGAGAGACTGAAAGAGAGCCAGATTGACAGAAAGGGAGATGAACAGACTGAAAGAGAGGAGGAAATAAACATATTCAAATTGAGAGCATATAAACAGAGATGGAGATTAATAATCTGAAACAGAGATAGTCAGGGAGACAGAAAAACAGAGACTTACATATATATATATGTGTGTGTGTGTGTGTGTGTGTATTATATATCATCTCCACAAATAAGATTATGCTCCCAACTAAAGTGAACATAAGAGCAAGAAGCTTGCAGCAATGAAGAGAAAATCCTATTACTTGTATTTTGTCTTGTATTACACAGTTCCATCCACAATTGCTGCCAGCGCTGCAATATCATTGTATCACTTATGTGCATTGTGCAATGCAGTCTTAGAAAAAGCCAGACATTTCCCTCTGTCATAAACACCTACCCATATATTTTTTGTTGTACATGAAGCCAAGCGTGCATGAGCGACATGTTACATCATATACAATACCTCTGAACAAAATGAACAAGGCTGAAAGAAGAGAAAGAAAGAGAGACTAAATGGAAGAGAAAGGAAGGGAGATTTAAAGTAAAATAAGAGAAAAGAGGCTGAAAAAAATAAAAAAGAGCGATTGAAAAAGATAGAATTCAAAGACGGCTGAAAATGCTAAAAAGGGGTGGGTGGCTGAAAAAGATAGAATGGAAAAAAGCTTAGAAAAGGAGAAAAAAGAAATCAGGCTGAAGAAAAGGAGAGAAAGAAAGTGAGACTGAAGAAGGGGAGAAAGAAAGTGAGACTGAAGAAGGGGAGAAAGAAAGTGAGACTGAAGAAGGGAAGAAAGAAAGTGAGACTGAAGAAGGAGAGAAAGAAAGTGAGACTGAAAAGGGGAAAAAAGGAAGGGAAGATGTGAAAAGGAGAGAAAGAAAGAGAAGCTGTAAAAGAGAAAAGGAGGGAAGCTGAAAAAGGAAAGAAAGAAAAAGAGACTGAAAAAGGAAAAAAAAAAGAAGTGTAGCAGAAAAGAGAGAGAGGCTGGAAAGGAGGGGAAATGAAAAGAGGCTGAAAAAGAAAAGAAAGGAGTAGAGGCTGAAATAGGAGAGAAGGGATGGGAGACTGAAATAAAGAGGGGAAAGTAAGATGGAGGCTGAAAGGGGGAAAAAAAGATGGGCTGAAGAAGCGATAAAACAAAAGTGAGAGAAAAAGAAAAATAACACAAGAAGAGATAAAGAGAAACAGTTGAATGAAGGATATGAGAAAAAAAGAAAGATAAAAGAAAAGATAATGGAATTTAGGGAAAGTGAATGAGAAAGAGAGAAGACGACAAGGAAAGAAATGTAATAAGAAGAACAAAAGGGAGAATAATAGGAACAAAAAATCTGCAAGTAGAAAATGACAGAAAAGCCTTATTTCTGTTTTATTTATAAAGTTCCTAAATTTGATTTCCTGTTTGTAAATAAAAGAACCCACTGACGATGACAAGCAAAGCAATAGCAAGCAAGTGGAAGTGCAAGTTGGTATCATTTATCACCCCATTCAGTTCCAGTCTTACATTTCTCTTCTCTCCCCATTCTACTACTTTATTCTGTTGCCCTAAACCCAACCCAAGTGAAAGACAGGACAATATTAACAACAGGAAGCCATGTGTATTCAGACAAATTAGAATGAAATTCAATAATCATCATATAAAGTTTTACAGGTTTGAAAAGGATGTGATGAATCAAGTGAATTATTCCATGAATTATCTAAACCAAGATGGTCATTCTTTTTTTTTTTTACTTCTATCACAGCATTTAAGTTGATGTGTTCTTTGGCTTCACAAAATTATATTGTAATGAAACCTCATTATTCATTACAAATGAGTTTTTCACAGGCAACATTACATTTTATTCAACTTTTGAATGTGTATGTGTATGCAGCTGTCATTCAAACATGGAATTTACATTCTTATGTACAATGAATGAGAGAGACTGTTAATATACTCTCTAAGGTGGGTGTTTATATACCTGACATACAGTTTTTTTTTGTTTTTTTTAATCATCTCACCCCAAGCAAGGCATTCTACTGCCACTACTGCGCATGGGGCTACATAGGGGAAGGTAAAGAGAAGGAGTGGTTAGACATAGGGAATGTCAGGAGGAAGGTGACAGATGAGTAAGGATAGCGAGGATGAGGGTTAGGCAGATGGAAAGAGTGCTTGATAGAATGGGAGCAGGTTAGTGTGTTAGGAGGTGTCTATTGACCTTACATTTAAACTCCTGGAGATTGTAGCCGTCGGGGAAGCAATCGTGTGGAAGAGAATTCCACAGTCGGGAAGTGCAAGGAAAGAAACTGTTGGAGTAGAAGTTACGGCTGCATTTTATCGGTTTCACTGTAAAAGGGTGGGATCTAGTTGCTAATCTAGTATCTCGTGCAAATTCGTATTTAGGGGGCACCAGTGATCTAAGTTCATCAGAGCAGAAGCCGTGAAAGTATTTATAGAAGAAAAATTTATAGAAAAAAAAAGTTCTTTTTCAAATATGCTGAAATAGTCACCTGTTGGGTTGTCATTGATATTGAGTGAATCATTAAGTATCAAATTCTTCAAGCCCCTTTGTCATTATGTGCTACAGAAATTTAAACTGCCTTTTTCTGATCCTAAAAACAAGTACCTTTTTTGTTCCCATATTCATTAAAACGTCTTCATTGCATATATACTCTGTCTATGGTATTCTTAGCATCATTCTGTTGAACTACATCTTTGTTGCTTTCAACATTCACTACCATAGAGAAGAAATTATATAGCATTTCAGCATCTTAATGTTTTCCACTAACACAAAGTGAAAAAATGATATTGAATCAATTGCTCTGTCAGTTTCTAGGAAAGTTGTTTCAATGTGCCATGCTAGACAATTCTTCCTGCCAGGACCTTACATGTTTAAAAGTCATTTATCCATACTTTGAAAATTTTGCTGCCACATCTAGTTTGATTCTTCTACTATGTATTTCAGTCAGTTAAGTGCCATACGTGATACACGCTTGGGCGATCATGTCTCAAAAGAGACATGACTGACTGGGCAGAAGGTATAAAATAACAGCAAATAAACTATCCTCTTTAAGGAATAAAGGTAGTTTTCTTTTTGTTTTTTTGTAATCACTTCACCCCCAAGCAAGGCAGGACTGCCACTGCAGTGCAGGGATTTACAGTGAAAGAAAGTACAAGGTAAAAGACATGTTGAAAAAAGGATTAAATTTGGATGGGAATCAAGGAGAAAAAAAAAGATGTTTAATATTGCATTTAAACTTTTGGAGAAGCAAGCAAACAGAAGGAAGTTCCACAGACATTAAGTGTGAGAAAAGAAACTGTGAAAGTAGAAGATATGGTTACATTTATAAAATATGATGGTAAAAGAGTGGAACTTTGATGCCAATCTCGTCAGTCAGTTAAGTGCCATACGTGATACACGCTTCAGCGATCATGTCTCAAAAGAGACATGACTGACTGGGCAGAAGGTTATCCTGCAGTAGGTTGCCATTACTTTCTGCAATAGACTGGTTGCCAGCCAAGGCTATAGAACCCAATTTTTCTGTTATTTAACCCATAACTGGACAGAAGAGATGGATAATACCTTTCCAAAGGGTATTTGTGAATAAGTGAATGCAAGGAAATGCATATATAAAAAAAATGTGATATACACACACACACACACACACAGAATTCAACTAGAATTCAAACTCAGCTTCCCAATTTCTCATTCCAAGCTTATATCTACTGCACCACAATGCACATCCCATGTATTTAGATATCCTTAATAAAATACAAAAAATCTGCAATGTTATAGGTCTAGACCAGGCATCTCAGCTTCAGTTACTTTCCCTACCACTGTACCTTTTCTATAAATACTTTCATGGCAATTATTCTGATTATTCTATGTAATCTGGATTTTATGAATTTAAGTGTAGTACTAGATTTGTGGCAATGTCTTATCATTTTACAGTTGAAATAGCTAGATGTAATTGCAGGTTCCATGTTAACATTTTCTTCCTTTGCACTTCTTGCTTTTGAAACTATGTTCCAGCTTCTTGTTTCCCAGTCAACTTTGATCTGCAAAAATTCAAATGCAATGCCAGTCAATCTTCTTAATTCTTATTCTTTTATTGTTCTCCCTCATTAATAGTGTTTTTTTTTTTCATATTCTTTCATACTCAGTAAGTCCTTATGTCCTAGTGGCTTTATTGCCTTTCTTAGAGTGAAATGATGAAAGAAAAAATGAAAAATCATTCTCTATTCCTATGCACTTTTTGATTTCTGAGTAAAATTTTCCATAACTCCTTTTTGTCAAACTTGGAACATCTATTGCGACTTTAGCTCAACCCAGGCCTCAATCCATCACTAAAGATGCTGAAAGAAGGGTTGGTTCCTTGTACCACTTCAGTAAGTAGCCAACTCCTCTTGCTATCCTTTCAGTCAGTTAAATGCCATACATCATACCTGTTTGGGAAATTTTCCCTCTTTCAAGCCATGACTGACTTGGCAGATTTCCCCACAGTAGATTGCTATTACTTTTTGTGGTAGACTGGTTTCCAACCAAGGCTATAGAACCCAATCTGTCCAGCTATTCTATCCATAGCTGGAGGGAGAAGAGATGGATTCATATCTTTTCCAAGGATATTCACATGTTAGTGAATGCAACAAATTCAACTAAAACTTGAACTTGGCACTCTGACCTTTACAAAAATGTATTAGGAACTTGAATAAATTCTCAATGTTTTTGACAGATTTTGTTCCCAGCATTGTGTGCATGTAGTTTCAGATGGTAATGCATTTATAAGGAAATACTATAAGCAAGCTTAAAATTCAGTGTATGTCATTTTGACGAAGTTTAAACAATTTTGTTTTTCATAGCATTAAACATGTTAAATTTTATGTCAAAGAAAGTGTATTTGCTGGGAATTTTACTGCACTACTTCATTTAAAAGAAAGCTGCAGCACACAGAATTCTTGATGTGACTTATAGTGACCATGCTCTGTCAAAAACAACATGCAGAGATTGGCTGAGATGCTTCAAATATAATGATTTTGATACTGAAGATAAAGAACGCTCTAGTGCACTGAAAAAGGTTGAAGATGAAAAATTGTGGGCATTACTTCATGAAGACTCATGTCAGGCACAAGCTGAACTTGAAGAATGATTAGAAATTAATCACACATCAGTTTTGAAACACTTGAAAGCATTAGGAATGATTCAAAAGCAAGGACAATGGGTGCAATATGCCTTGTCACGTGTAAACATTTGCATTGTATGCAATGCATTTTTGCATTGTATCATGACCAGCGATGAAAAGTGGATACACTACAATGACCCAAAGTGTAGAAGATTGTGGGGTTAACCCAGCCATGCATCAACATCACCATCAAAACCAAATATCCATGGTTCAAAGCTTTTGCTCTGCATTTGGAGGGATCAGCTGGGTGTACTTCATCATAAGCTGCTCAAACCAATTGAAACCATTACAGAAGACTGTTATTGACTACAACTGATGCATCTGAGCCAAGCATTGAAGAAAAAAATGGCTGCTGTATGGGCAGATACATGACAAAGCGGTTTTACAACATGATAACGCTAGGCCACAAGTTGCAAAATGGATAAAAACCTACTTCAAAATTAGAGGGAGTCCTACTTCACCTACCATATTCAATAAATATTGTCCTATTCAATTATCACTTGTTTCAATCGATGGCACATGGCCTGGATGGGCAGCAATTTCATTTTTTTGAAGATGCTAAAAAATAGGTCAAATCAGAGTTAGCCTCAAAAGACGTATCTTTTTTCCAATTCCCCAGACATTGTCCTATTCAATTATCACTTGTTTCAATTGATGGCACATGGCCTGACTGGGCGGCAATTTCATTTTTTTGAAGATGCTAAAAAATAGGTCAAATCAGAGTTAGCCTCAAAAGACATGTCTTTTTTCCAATCTGGAATTTAAATGCTGCCAGAAAGATGGTAAAAAGTAGTGGTTAGCAATGGACAATACTTTCAGTGACATATTTCTTACTAATTTGTAAATAAAATATTACTTTTCATGAAAAATCAGTGAGAACTTATTCAAGTTCATAATCAAAACAAGCAGAAAATGGAGTACTGCTGCCATACATGGACAGGATTTGCCGAGTCTTCACTTTCGAGTCCTGAAAGCATCTCTGTGTTGTTTTTCATGAAAAACTATTTTCTATCCTATAAACCATTTTCCCACAGATAAAACACTGAAAGCCTCTCACTATTGTCATGAAAAGTCTTCAGAAAAATTACATTAATTTCACCAGTTCTAACCTCACAGCTGAGACTCATCTAGCCATACACATTGTAGCAAAACACTCACTTCCTTCATCTTCCATTGGTGATATGAATATTCCACTCAGATGTTTTCTTCCCACAAACCACTACTTTTGGGAACTGGTTCCAATTTGTTTAAGTTCAGGATTAACCGGAATCTTCCTCACATATCCCCAGAAATTGTGTGTCTTACACTGTAACCCTCATTATTTATTGAAAATGTGTCGGTTGCTGATGAAATGCCAATATAGGACTAGAAAATAGGTTCATACTTTTTTTAGAATGTGTTTAATGTCATATTAAATGTAGAGAGAGAGACAACATAGGAGTGTAAAAATAGACAAATTGAATTAAAAAATAAAGATGAAGGAATGAAGTATTTGAATCTAAGTAGAGAAAGAGAAACAAAGATTTGGAGACAGTTGGGAATAAGTGAAAAGACAGTAAAAGATAAAATGAAATCAGAATGATATAGAAAAAAGATGCAAAAAATAAATTTAAAAAAACAGAAAATAAGTAGGAAGAAAAGTAATTTTTCTAAAGAAAAAAATAAAAAATAAATGAGAAAAAAATCATGAAAGAGGTTCAAAGGAAAAAAGAAAAAAAGAATCTGAGAAAAAGAAAGCAAAAAATAGGAAAGAGAAACTGAAAGAAAGAGAAAGAAAAATAAGAGAGAAAAGGAGTAGAAAATGGAAAAAGAAAAATGAAAAAGGTGGTAGAAAAACACTCTCTCAAATGAAGAAATAAAATGAAATGAGAAAGAAAACATGGAAGATGTTCAAGGGGAAAATAAAAATGAATGAAAAATCTGAGGAAAAGAAAAAGAGAAAATAGGATAGAAGAAATGAAAGAAAGAAGTAGTAAACAAAAAAGAAATGAGAAAAATGGGATGAAAATATTTTCTTAAAAGAAGAAAAGAAACAAGAAAGAATATATGGAAGAGGTTAAGCAAGGAGGGGGTAATTGAAAATCTGAGAAAAAGAAAGAGAAAATGAAAGAAAAAAAGAAAAAATTGCAGAAGAGACTAAAATGAATAATCTGAAGGAAAGAATGTTGAAAGTAAAAAGAAAAAGAAATAAAATGAAAGAATTAAAAAAGTACTGCATATATGCAGAGACTAGTCATTTCATTATAATTGTACCCATATTCTTACATTGGTTGGCTGTTTTGTGTGTCTGTCAATAAGAAAAAACAAAATCAATTGAAAAAAAAATAATAGATCCATTAAATTTCGATATATTGATTTCCTGAAAGAGTTTCATTCTTGATACGCATTTGATTTTTAGATTTATTCTTTCTTTATGGGTTTAAATTATCACTTCTGCAAAATACAGATGTATATACATATATATTTCCATAAGAATGCGTATATATATATTTGTGAGGGCATGTGTGTGAAAGTATGTTTATATTTATTATATTTAATTGAGTATCTGTATGCATGAATGTGAATGAATGTTTATATGGGCATGTGTGTATTAACATGGAAACACAAAAACATTGATGTAATAAATAAATGACAGAGAATTAGAACTCTTGATGACAGCCTTCTTTCTCTAAGCAGAATGATAATTGATCTACAACAGGAAAAAAAATATATATATATATATATGTGTGTGTGTGTGTATGTGTGTTTAATGCTAAGAATTTGTTACATTAACTGAGCAGGTTCAGTGAATTTGTCTCTTTAACTGTTAAAGTGATAAATTCTTTACATTAGATCTATCAATGCTCAATCTCCCCTCCGATGTCAAGCATTTTATAATAAAAAAAATCTATTTGCCAAAATAAAAAATAACTTTTTATCAGTTAAACTACTGATAAAAAAAGCAAAAAAGCAAAAAAAAAAAAAAAAACAATCTTGGCACTAAACATTATCACAACTCAATACTATATATATATATATATATCACTCAATAAATTCCGGACCTAAGTAATAAAACAACAACCTTTAGGCAAAATTTGACTTGATTCATCAACATAGTCTCCTCGAGTGATACACTGATTCTAATGCTTCTCTAACAATTAAGTGCATTTTTGTAGAATGATTTGTCTTTGGCATCAAAATATGCCTCAGTTTCTGGTACTGCTTCTTTATTTGAGCCTAATCTCTTTTCCTGGAGCAGTCTTTTGAGGTCTGCAAACAGCCAGACTTGAAGAATATGGAAGATGAGGAAGCAATTCGAAGTGCAATTCATGTAGCTTGACATCATGCAATTGACTTGTGACATGGTGCACTATGTGAAACATTGTTTTTTTTTCTTCTTCGTTGGTGGCTGTTTTTGGCAATTTCTTCCTTTAAATGCACCAATCATGCTGTATAATATTTGCTATTGATGGTTCTTCCTTTCTAAAGGTAATTGATGAAAAAAATACCTTGCACATTCAAAAATACGGTGGCCAAAACCTTGCCTGCTAAGGTTTGCATCTTTGGTCGCTTTGGACGGCTTTCACCTGCTGCTGTCCACTCAACTGACTACCAAATTGATGTAGTGGATCCATGTTTCATCCATTGTCACATATTTATGCAAAAACTCCTTGTTGTGCTGAAACAGTTGCAAACAACAATCTGAATTGTCGACATGTTGTTTTTGATCAACTGAGCAAATGCAGCACCCACTTTGAACATGATTTTTTCATTGTTAAATGTTCATGCAAAATGATGAATACACTGCCTTCTGATTTGTTCAACTCCACTGCTACCTCACGCAACTCCAGCCAAAATGAGTTTGTGGATTTTTTTGGTGTTTTACAAGACAAGTGCTGATTTTAGACAACCTGAGCATTCAGCATCATTTGTGTCTATATAACCACATATAAAGTCAGCATACCATCTTTTAACTACTGTTTCTGATGGAGCAGAGTCCGAATAACACTTATCAAATCATTGGTTTGCTTGAACAGTATTTTTTCTCATCAGAAAGCAATGTTTTATCAACACACAAAATTCAGATTTTTTTCATTGTTTTGAAAATTTGCAACAGTAGCTTCACTTAACTCTAATTTGTAAACTAATAATCTGATTGGGCCCAAATTTTGTCATGTGCTATTTGAAGATTAGTACTTCATAAAAATCATATGGGTTTTTATTAGTGGCGCCATCTATATGTCAGGGCTGGGACTTATTGTGTGAAGTGTTATGTAAATACAGAAGTTTGACATCACAGAACCTACATAGAGATTTGGAAAGGCAGGAAAGCATTCTTCTTTAAGGATTCTTTTCAACCAACACTTTATTAAAAGAATATGTTGGTAAATTAACAGAATATATATATATATATATATATATATATATATATATATATATATATATATATTCAGAAATTATAATATGAATATGTTATGATATCACTACAAAAGTAGCTATTTTGTTTCAACACTTCTTGTGTCATATCAACTGATGAGGTTTATTTCAAGTTGAAGGGTTTTAAAAGATTAAAGACAAGCAAAACCTCTTTAATCAGGGAGGCATTGTTGTATAGACAGTTTGGACCAATCAGAATAAAGTAACTTCTAATTTGGAGAATATGTGAGCAGACTCAAAAATAATTTTGGGGGGTATTAGTATTAATATTTGATTAAATTGAGATCAGCATTATTAATTGACTATTAGATTAACTTCATTATTATTGCAAATTTTTTTAAAAAAATTTAAGATAAACAATTTATTAGATTTAGAAAGTTATTTATTATTTTTTAAAATTTGCAAGAATAATATTTATTATTTTTTTAATAAATGTTATGAAAATATGTGTCATTCAGCAGGATTCAAACCTGTAACTCCTAACAACATAGGGAAACTATCAACTGATCTGATGCATTTTAGTCCACTCAACCATAGATGATTTCACATTCTAAATGAAGCTAAATCAAGCATTATAAACACAAATTTTTAATTTCTTTTAAATATCCATCTCTGCTCTGAAAGTATATCTTGATATAAACAAATGTAAGCAATGTTACAAAAATTCCAGAGATTTATGAAATCTGCAGTCTCTCTCCCACCGGCGCGACATGGCTTCCCTGTGTCTCTTCTATAAATACTTTCATGGCTTCTGCTCTGATGAACTTAGATCACTGGTGCCCCCTAAATACGAATTTGAACGAGATACTAGATTAGCAACTAGATCCCACCCTTTTACAGTGAAACCGATAAAATGCAGCCATAACTTCTACTCCAACAGTTTCTTTCCTTGCACTTCCCGACTGTGGAATTCTCTTCCACACGATTGCTTCCCCGACGGCTACAATCTCCAGGAGTTTAAATGTAAGGTCAATATGTAATATAACAATCCCGCCCCACCCGAGGAAGCTGAGCAAGCGGGGGCGTTTCCGGTCGTTGAAAGGAACGGATGTTTGTTTGACCTTATTTCCGGCAGTAGCAGAAATGGCTACAAGAGGCAAACAGAACAGGTGTCTCTGAGAATTACGTGGGCGTGCGTGGGCGAGGCAAAATCCGGAAGTACCGGTTTGGAGATGATAAAAAAGACCTCGGCGCACGGATTTCAGGCAGAGAGACAGAGGCAGACGAGAGAGCCAGACCAGACCAGAGGAGCAACAGATGACCACCCCGTCAACCCTTAGAAGCGCGCTCTCACTCTCTGTTCACTAGGCTACACGGTCCATCGTCATTAATAAAAATACTTATATTTTTATATATATGCATGTTTGTCTGTTTATTGATATACAACAAATAGACACCTCCTAACACACTAACCTGCTCCCATTCTATCAAACACTCTTCCCATCTGCCCAACCCTCATCTTCACTATCCTTACTCATCTGTCACCTTCCTCCTGACATTCCTTATGTCTAACCACTCCTTCTCTTTACCTTCCCCTATGTAGCCCCATGCGCAATAGTGGCAGTGGAATGCCTTGCTTGGGGTGAGATGATTAAAAAAAAAAAAAAAATTAACAAACACCATAATATTTGAACATTCTTTTTAATAGATACTTATATTTAAGTAAATACTTTGTTTTAATTAAACAGAATATATATATATATATATATATATATATATATAACTCTACAAGCCGGAATATTTTTTGAGAAATTTTGTTATAGGAAATTGAAAATTTTTAAAGCTTTAGTAAATTACAAATTTTATAAGCCTGTGCTATAAAAAATTCACTTATCATCAGAATGAAATTCTAATATTATGATTTTGAGCCTAAAAAATAATCTTTCTTTAAAAAACAGTACTGATTTTGGGAAAAACTATTGTGACATCATATATCATGTGAACCCCAACTTTCAAACTGAGTACAATACCACACTTTCAAAACTGCCCTGGATTGATGAGTATGTATCTCTACCTACCCTGATGATGACTTATGAAAGTTGAAACCTTGGACCATATTTCTAATATTTTTCTTTCAGAATAAAATTCAAACAATTTCTGACTGAACTACGTCCTTGTCTAAGAAGGAATATTCAGAATTTGCTAAAGTTGATCATTAAAATGAATCAACTCAAAATCTCTTTCATTTTTAATAGTATCTGCTTTAAAGAACATTTGTTGCCTAAATACACAGAATATATATATATATATATATTCATGGAGATTAATGAAACTTGGTTATAAACAACCCACAGTTTGAAATGATTTGTTTGAACATTATTTTTTATCGATACTCGTATTTAAGTAGATATTCTGTTTTTAATTTAAACAGTATTATATATTTATATCTACTGGCCTGATTATTTATGATAAATTTTTATTACGAAAATGTGTGTCATTCGGCAGGATTACACATTTTCGTAATAAAAATTTATCGTAACTAATCTGGCTAGTAGATATAAATATAAATTAGTGTTTAATTAAAAAGCAGAATATCTACTTAAATATGAGTATTGATCAAAAATAATGTTCAAACAAATCATTATATATATATATATATATATAAATATATATATATAAAATCGATATTAAATTTCTTGAAATGTGAAAACGATACTTTGGAAATATATGATATAGAGCCCTATGCTTAAAAATGGAGAAGTAAAAAAAGAAATTGCATTTAAAGATAAAAAGAAAAAACAAAATAATATTCAGTGAAGCATTAGATATAAAAATAAATATAATTTCAATCCTAGTCTTTATATACAGGTAGAAATCTATTTGATTTGCATACCTTTCAAATTCTAGGTATGCCAGGAGATATTTTTTGGTATGTACACATGCTGACAAAATCCTCTTTTATTTAAAGTATATGGCTGGTTGGGGAAAGTTGATATAGCCAGCTTTTTCTCCTGGCACGATGAACAAAATGGTATCTCAATACTTGTACTTATTTAATTCATACTCATATGCACACACATATATGTCACACAAAAGTGTGTTCACACATATATATATATATATATATATATATATATTTTAATTCAGATACTTCAATCCAAGGGAAAAAAGCAGGAACGTAAATTCCAAAAACCCGATCCTAATTAATATTAAAAATTTTATTTTAATATTAAAAAATGATACAAGAAGAGAGCTCCATGTAATAAAATATTACAGAGCAAAAGGTGGTTCCATGCTCCTCACAATCTTCCAATCAGAGGCTATGCTGCCGGATATATATTTACATATATAGAACTACATATATATATATATATATATATATATATATATATATGTAGTTCTATATATGTAAATATATATCCGGCAGCATAGCCTCTGATTGGAAGATTGTGAGGAGCATGGAACTACATATGCATATATATATATATATATATATATGTAGTTCTATATATGTAAATATATATCCGGCAGCATAGCCTCTGATTGGAAGATTGTGAGGAGCATGGAACTACCTTTTAATTGTTGTTGTTGTTCTCAGGTTCACTCTGACCTGAAGAGGTAGCACCTGTTAAGGTCCCAGTTATGGGCAAAAAGTTAAACTGGGATCAAAACACTATGAAAGTACAAAAACAGATTTTTATAGAAACCTATATATAAAAATGGACTTTTGTAGAAAAATATGCATTTTTTAAGAAAATTTATTGCTATTTTTGAAGGAAAAGATTATTCTCAACAAAACATTTTCGAATACAAAACTAGAAGACATCTTCAGTTTCTTAAAATAAAGAAAAAAAAATTTTCAATAAAATTGGACTAAATCAACCTTCTCACTATAACTGAACATTAAAAAATATGTTAAAACCTCACTTTTTTGGCATTAAATAACCCACAGAGCTTGATATGCTGTAAAAAGTTTAAATAGTCTATGGTGATGTCATGAGTAACATTTAAGAATGAACATTGAAGTCAACACTCATTTAATAACAGACAAAACATTCTCTGTACCCAACACCAAAATAAAATTACACCCACCAAACCTTACTTGTGACAGCAAAAACATCATCTACTTTCTCTTCTGCTCAATTTGCCCCAACAGTGGATATATCGGCGAATCCGGTAATAGCTTTAGATTTCGCTTCAATAATCACAAACTAAATATACGACAAAAAAATGTATACTCCCCAATTGCAGCCCATTTTAATCAACCTGCTCATACTTTAGAAAATTGCAAATGTTTACTAATAGACTCCAATTTTAGTTCGACATACACATGCAGAAAGAAAGAAAAATACTGGATTTTAAAATTAAATACACACAAGCTAGGGTTAAATAGGGACTTAGGTGTGTTGAATCTTTACAAATATTTCAATAGCTAAAATTTTTTTTCAGATTTTCCAAGAAATTTTTATCTAAAACAAACAGACTTTCTCTACGGACGTGCCGCATGTTGTGAACAAACACACCACGTGATGTAAACACAAAAAAAATATTCAGACACTATCGTGAAATACGTTTCTAATTCAAATTTAAAAGTCACTCGTTTCTGATGAAGGACCGAGGGCAGTCTGAAATATAAAATACAATAATAAAAATAAACAAATACTGTCCAAAAAAATACATTTTTAAAATTCAAAACTTTTTTTTTAATTAATATTCTTTCCTATATATATATATATCTATATTGTAAGAAAGTTATTGAACACGTAGGTTTTAAACCCACAGTCCATGCATTTACTTTTATAAAGAATGCTCAATACAATGTAGAGCTTTATATTGTAATGGTTGTTACAATGGTTTATAAAAGCATTGTATCACTACACAAAAATTTTCGCGTTTCAAACTGACTCAAAACCCGGTTGAGCGGGGTCTGTTGACCTTGGTTGGTGACTCACATAGTGTTGATCACGAATAAATGGCGTTTGGACGCTAGTGGAGATGACAACTCTGCAGATTTAGAGGAGTAAACCTCGATAAACTATCCTGCTATTTCCTTGGGTAGCAGTAGTTCATGTAGCGCCCAACGTAAGAGTGGTAGTGGTTCAGTAAAAAGCGTGGTTGTGCGGATGACCATCTACTTGACAACGGACAAGCACATCGCTTCAGTTAGCAGTGAACTATGGCAAGATGGTGACTCAACGAATACCTGTCCCTTTGGAAGGGTTGACATTAAGAAGGGCATCCAGCTGTAAAAATTTGCTCCAATTCCATATGTCATGTCAAATCCAGATATAGTTAGTAATAACAGGGCTGAAACTAAGAGTGAAGGTGTCATTCGTAGTCGGGTGGGTCACTCTGTTGTGGGTCCCATCAGACCGTTAATGAACATCAAACCTGGACGGCATGGCAGAACTTCCAACCCTCGGACATGGGGAAAAAGGGAAGTTAAACCAGACAGAAGATATATAAATGGTTATGAAATAATAAAATATTCATTCTGTAATAATACAACCATTTTGTCTTGGACCTGACAAGTGAGTCATCTCTCAAAGTCAGAGTTGATTGTCAATAGTCAGTCAGTCAGTTAGGTGCCATACGTGAAACATGCTTGGGCGATCATGTCTCAAAAGAGACATTACTGACTGGACAAAAGATTATCCTGCAGTAGGTTGCATTGCTTTCTGCAGTAGACTGGTTGCTGACCAAGGCTATAGAACCAAATCTGTCCTGTTATTTAACCCATAACTGGAAGGAAGAGACAGATTAATACCTTTCCCAAGGGTATTTGCTACTAAGTGAATGCAATGGATTCAACTGGAATTTGAACTCGGCTCCCCGATTTCTTTTTCCAAGCCAATATCCACTGCACTACAACGTATATATATATATATATATATATATATATATATATATATTGTTAAATATAACAGACAATAAATGTCTGTTATGCTTAATCATGAGCCATTTGAAACATCATATTTTGGCTTTAATTTTGGTGACTGCTATCATCACATAACAATGTCTTATGTTAACACAAGAGAAATTTCATCTTTGATGGTGCATATCTTTATGTTAAACATCCCTACAATGGCTTTAAAGATGGCTCATGTGAGCCGAAAGCTTAGAACCAATAAAAAAAAATATCCAAATGTTCACCAATTTTTGTCTTTATTTTCACCTGAAATTAAAGTCAAAATACAATGTCTATAACAGCTCATGATTAAACATAATAGATACTAAATATGTGTGTGTATATATATATATTAGTTATCCACATACAAGCCTGTTTCACTGTATATCAGTGTGGCGAGACACATCCATTTGCTTCTGGCCAGGATTGAAGCTCGACTGATCTGGTGTCAGTCGGAGTCACTACTCCCTATATATATATAGATATATATATATACGGATAAAGTTGTCATATATATATATATATATATATATATATGCAAACATGAGCATAAATTTAATATAGACATTTGTTTGATAAGAAAATTTAGTTACAGTATCATTTATTAAAGAATAAACTCACTGTTCATAGTTTTGGAAACTTTTACCTAAACCACCACACTTGATTTTTTTTCAAGTATTTTTTTTTTCAAAGATTAGTACATTATTGACAGCATAGACCATTTAAAAATATCAGAAGGATCACATGTCTGCCTCCTTTTATTTTAAATGAATCAGAAAAAAAAGACAGAAAGAATAAAGTTTAGATTTCCAATGGACAGAATTACGCAGCGGTCCTGACCTAAATTGATGCTGACACGTTTTATTTCCAAAGCAGTTGCCTACCATTGAGTCGAAAACCAAGCCCACCCATCTGCAATGCGGTTGTGCAAGAGCAATTCAGGTGACACTGGAGTTTCCTGTAGAGAAGCGCTGGGTAGGTGAGTGTGTATTCTACAAGCATTCCTCAGCAATCCAATGAATATCAATGATAAAGATGTTTTCACTGTTTGCTGTTAATGCTTTATTGGCCGCAGGTGAGAAGGACTTGGCCACAGCTTATGATCAACACAGATTTCTTTCACCTCACAGTAAGATTCTTATATCAATGCTTCAATCGATATTGCTCTACTCAACATCTGTTTTTATCAGAAATATTCACTCATCTCTTGCAAGAAATAACATGGAGGAATTCCATGGCACATATTTGCAAAAAAAGAAACATTTAGTTTTTCTTTTTAGATATTTACTAAGCTTAACTTAGTTTAAAACAAAGCCACAAAAGCTGAGCCTCTTGAAAGTACTAACAATATTTTTTCTATCAGCTGAATTGTTGAAAAATTTGAATATGTGATATTAGTGCATGTGAAAAGAAAAAAAAAGTGTCTGACAAGTTAATTTTATAGGAAACTAGTAGTATGGCATGGCGTTGCTCGGGTGTAATGAAAGCTTTAAAACTAATCCATGGTCCTGGAGATCAGATTCTTTGGACGTTGGCACAAAACTCTAAAAAGCAATAGTTGTTTCCAGTTAAAGCGAAACCGTAGACTGAAAGAAAAATGAATGGATATAAGTCAAATTTTGATTTCCTGGTATCGATATCAAATAAGTTTTTTTCGTCGTAAACTGAATTTTGAAGGTTAAATAAGTCCTCTGAGTAAATAGTACCATGGCTGAGACTAAGAACTACAATTATACCTACTTAGAGCCAAACCTGAAGCAAAAACTAAAATAAAAGGGCTGAAAAAAAATACAGACATACAGGCAGATAAACAGACACACACACACAAACATCTTGCCTTATATATATATATATATATATATATATATTATCAATTTTCTGCACTATTGTAAGAATTGCAATCTTGAAACTTCTGAATATCGTTTATGTCTTTGTCTATGAGTATATCAAATTTGATTAAAATCGGACCACTCCTTCTATAACCCGATTTTTTCGATTATCAATTTTCGATATTTATCGGGGGTACCTCAACACAAAACCTACCTAAGAACACTTGCAGACGCTTATAGTACAGCTGTGTAAGCTTTCAAGAAAATCGGTTCAGCCGTTTCGAAGTCTATAGGTAACGGACACGGACACACACAGACAAAGTTCCATTTATAAATAAAGTTAGATAATATATAATGATATGTGAATAGTGCCATAGGTACCAATGCAGAAAGGGGAATTGAACCAAGTTCAAATTTCAAATGAAGAATGACAGGTTATAGGAGTTGTCAGGAAGTGGATAAGAGAAGGATGAGAATACTGATGAAAGTGGAGTGGACGGAGAAAGGAGAATGAGAGAGAGGATGCAGGTTAGTGAGATAGGAGATGACTATTGACTTTTCATTTAAATTCTTGGAGATTGTAGCTGTCAGGGAAGCAAGTAAATGGAAGGGAATTCCACAGGTGGGAAGTGTGATAAAAGAAGCTGCTGGAGTAGAATTTTTGTTTAAAATTTATTGGTTTCACAGTAAAAAGGTGGGACCTAGTTGCTAGTCTTGTGGCTTGAGTAAATTTATATATGGGGGCACCGGTGAGCTAAGTTCATCGGAGCAGAAGCTGTGAAAGTATTTGTAGAAGAGACACAGTGAAGCCACATTGCGCCAGTGAGAAAGTGACTGTATCTGAGCTGCCAAGTTGGAATATGGAAGAAAATATTGGCTTCTGTGGTACAAACTCAACAGCAACATCAGCAGTTGTTGAAACTGCAGAAACAACAACAAATTTGATTGAAATAAAACAGAGGAAAACAGAAAATTCTCCAAGTTCTTTTACTCCTGATGCACTCCCAAATGTTATATCTGAATTTATATACAATCCAGATGATGAACTTACCTTTTCTGTGTATTTTCAAAAATATGAACAAATTTTTAAAGAAGAATGCAGTGACTGGGAAGATGAGAGAAAAACAAGACTTTTGTTGAGGAAATTATCACCAAGATTTGCCTATAAATGTTTCTTGCAAAAATGTAAGGGGACAAATGACCAATTTAAAAAAACAATGTGAAAACTTAAACAAAAAATTGAAAAAATGTTTTCTGGATGTTCTATCAAATGAGTTTGGTTATGGTTCCAAATTCAAAGAAAAAGTTTAAGGGAAAAAAAGTTTGATACCAGTATTTAAGCCAAAACAAAATGTACCATTCACAGCACTGGAACAAGTTGACAAAGAATTCAACAGACTTGAAAAATAGGTGTAATTGAAAAGATAAACCATTCAAAAGGAGCAGCACCAGCAGTGGATTTAAAGAAAAGAAATCATAAAATTTGTGTTTGTATGGATTTTTCAAAAGGGTTAAATAAATGTTTAGAACCTCCATAACTACTCATTACTAAATCCAGCAAAAATTTTTCCAAAGTTAAACAGTAGAAAAATTTTTTAAAGCTGGATCTTTCTAAAGTTTGTTTATAAATACAAGATGAAGAAAAAGTTCTTCACCCAGTGGTTCCATGTTATTTACTATTAATTTGTTTAAATAATGCACTGACTATTGTTTGCATTATGTGATAATAATTTTAAGTAAAATGATGCACTAAAATAAGTATCCAAGTAATCGTTTTAAGTTTTCTGAATATTGGTGTCATCTTAAAATTCTAAACATAGCTTTTTAAAACAATAAACATTGCCAAGGGAGTATGAAGTATTTAATAATAAATATTAATCTTAAAATTTTAATTATTTCATATACCAACAGCTACAATACTCCCATGGTCAATTTTCTACAACTGCCTTCTGTATAGGTTTAGGTTTCACCTAAAAGAATATGTAGTCATATAACTGATAAGTGCCAAAGCATTTTACTTGGCAATTATATAAGGGAGAGATGACTATAAAAAGACACTTGATAATTTATGGCGAAATTGTTGAAATGATGCACCGACTATTGTTTACATCATGTGATAATAATTTTAAGTAAAATGATGCACTAAAATAAGTAACCAAGTCATCATTTTAAGTTCTCTGAATATCAGTTGTGATATATATATACAAGATAGCTGTAAATATGCTAAGATATTTAATTTTGTTTATTAATAAAAAAAGTAGTCTTATGTGAGTCAGTTATGCATGATACACACTTGGGTGATCATGTCTCAAAAGAGACATTACAGACTGGGCAGAAGATTTTCCCACAGTAGGTTGCTATTATTTCTGTGGTAGACTGGTTGCCAACCAAGGCTATAAATCCCAATCTGCCATAGTTGAAGGGAGAAGCCACAGATTAATACTTTACCTAAAGGTATTTACATGTAAGTGAATGCAATGGATTTGACTGGAATTTGAACTCAGCTCTCTGATTTCTTGTTCTGGGCTGATATTCTCTACACTTCAACATACATCCGCACCTTATGTAGCAATTTCTAATAGTAGCTCTTAACAAAAACATAGCATTGTGTATGGTTTGAAATATCCAAAGTAGCTATGAAGGTATTAAATTACCAAAGTCTACAACCTAAATCTCAGTTAAAATGACTCTTGAAGATTTAAAGGATGAAACTTAACTGAACGGCTAGAAATTTATTGTGAAATAACATGAAAAAAGCTTATTGTAAAAATTATAAAATCATTTTGGTTGTAAAAAAAAAAGATCAAAATTCTGCTTCTCACTCTATTCATTAGGATTCTGACAATCAGTTTTATAATGTGACTCATTAAGCTGATAGTTCTGTGTAGTTCGCACTCGTTTGCACCAGGTTTCTTCGGTAGCGCTATAAATATCGACTTGCATAGGTCGTCTGGTATTATTCCGCTGCTATAAATTTCGTTTATTATGTCGGTAATCTTTTCTATGCCATATTCTTCTAAGGCTGTCAGCAGCTCTATCACTATGCCATCTGGACCAGGTGCTTTGTTTCTGTTCATTTTGGCCATTGCAGCTTCCACTTCGGATTTTAGTATTTCCGGTCCATCCATCTCCTTGTGTATTCTCGGTTGTTCTCTCTTGTCGCAAAAGGGATCCTTTATATATTCTTCCCATCGCTGAGGTATTTCCTCTTTCTCTAATATGATTGTTCCTTCCTTGGATTTTATGCATCCTGTTGAGGAGCAGGTTTTTTGTCCTGTCAGTTCTCTTATCTCTTTATGCATCTCTGCTTTGTTGTTCCTGCTCAGTCTCTCTACTTCTGCACATTTGTTGTTGAGCCATTCCTCTTTGGCTTGTCTGCATTTGTTCCTTATCTCCCTGTGAAGTTTTTTGTACTCTGCTCCGTGTCTTGGTGTTATTTTTTGTCTCCTTTGCATCATGTGGAGGATTTCTTCGGTCATCCACTTGTTTTTTCTTCTGTGTCTGATTTCCTTTGGGGCTATGTTGTTCGCACAACAATCACATTCAGACAAGTAATTAACTCTGCCAAGGTCTTCAATTGACATGCTGACATTTCACAAAGGTTAGGCTTGACTGGCTACAGCTAAAATAGGTTTAGCTTGACTCTGCCTTCTTCACCAAACAAATTCTCCCACCTACTTTTAATATTTCCATACTGAATACAAAAAAAGTACAATAAAATTTGGTTTGAGAGTAACATTACTAGGCATTATAATCCTTATTTTAATATGCATGATTTTGTACATAATGTCTAACTTACAATAAGCATACTGCTTTTGTATTCTTCCTATTCAATATATTAATTCTCTTGTTACAAGTTATTTTTGTATTCTCCAAAATTAAGAGTCATATCCCTTCACACAAATTCATTAAGTAGAAGAGAAGTTTGAGTTTTGTTTAACAGCATATCAACATCTGTGGGTTATTTAATGCCAAAACTGTAGGGTTTTAAAGGTATTTCTTTTTAAAGTTCTGTTATAGTGAGAAGGTTAATTTAGTAAGGTTTTAATGAAAATATTTTGTTATTATTCTTTTTTAATTTAAGAAACCGAAAATGTTTCCTAGTTTCGTATTAAAAAATGTTTTGCTGAGAATATTTTTGCCTTTCAAAAATGTGTTATGGTAATTTTTTCTTCAAAAATGTATTTTGGTAATATTTCTCCTTCAAAAATATATATTTTTCTGTAAAAGTCTATTTTTATGTATATATTTCTATAAAAGTGTATTTTTATACTTTCATACTGTTTTGACCCCAGTTTAGGTGGTTAACTATTTGCCCATAGCTGGGACCCTAACAGGTGCTACCATTCTGGGTCAGGGTGGACCTGAAAACAACAGCAATTAAGAGGTGGTTCTATGCTCCTCACAACCTCCCAATCAGAGGCCTTGCTGCCAGATGTAGTTTACCGCCATTCCCAGGACCAAAAGTAGAAGGGAAAACAAAGATATAATCAAGATGTTCTCTTTTCACACTAAATTAAACAAAAGCTAAGAAAAGAAATCTAAACTTATTTATAAATGGAAATTTGTCTGTGTGTGTGTCCATTACCTATAGACTCTGAAATGGCTGAACCGATTTTCTTGAAAATTTACAGTTGTACTATAAGCATCTGCGAGTTTTCTTAGCTAGGTTTTGTGTCAAGGTACCCCCGATAAATATCGAAAATCGATAATTGAAAAAATCGGGTTATAGAAGGAGTGATCCAATTTTAATCAAATTTGATATACTCATAGACAAAGATATAAGAAATGATATTCAGAAGTTTCAAGGTTGCAGTTCTTACAATAATGCAGAAAATCAATAATATATATATATATATATATATATATATATATATATATATAAAAGGCAAGATGTTTGTGTGTGTTTCTGTTTATCTGCCTGTATGTCTGTATTTTTTTTCAGCCCTTTTATTTTAGTTTTTGCTTCGGGTTTGGATCTAAGTAGGTATAATTGTAGTTCTTAGTCTCAGTCATGATACCATTTACTCAGAGGACTTATTTAGCCTTCAAAATTCAGTTTACAATGAAAAAAACTTATTTGATATCGATACCAGGAAATCAAAATTTGACTTACATCCATTCATTTTTCCTTCAGTCTACGGTTTCACTTTAATTGTAAACAACTATCGCTTTTTAGTCTTTCGTGCCAACATCCAAAGAGTCTGAGCTCCAGGACCATGAATTAGTTTTAAAGCTTACATTACACCCAAGCAATGCCGGGTTATACTGCTAGTTGGTAAATAAGTATCAGAACAGTCCAACAAACAGAATTGACAAAACAGAGCAAAAAAAAAAATAATGATATAAAGCAAGCAAACAATATATGCAAGAGAAATTAACAGTAAAAAGGAAATTGTTGTTTTTGTTTTTATGGTATATCAACCTCAGCGAGTCATTTATTGCCAACTAAATTTTATTTATTTATTGCTGGTAATAACTTTTTCTTTTCAACAATTTATTGTTGTTTTTTATATAACTTTTGTGTCTAGTAATACTTTTTTCTTTTCAAGTATCAAGATTCCTTGGGATTTGTTTTTAACGGCAGGGTCCCCAAGTTCTACCCTTGTTATTGAACCCATAACTGGAGGGAAGGGACGGATTAATACCTTTCCCAAGGGTACCAGTGCTTAAGTGAATGCAAGGTATTCAACTGGAATTCGAACTCAGCTCACTGATTTCTCTTTCCGAGCCAATATACACAGCACCACGGCGCACATCTGTCACTAAACGCTTAAAGCACCTGGTATTCCCAAGCGGTCACCCATCTAAGTACTGACCAGGCTCAACATTGCTTAACTTCGGTGATCAAGGGAGAACCGGTGTATTCAATGTGATATGGCTGTAAGCCATAAAAAGGAAAAGCAACAGTAATAAAGTCAAAAAGTTCACTAACGAAGAATTGGGTTGACACACGAGCAAAATCAGATAAATGAATGTAGCATTCTGACTTCAAAACAAGACAGACTGGGATCGAATCAGATGAAACTGAGAACCGGACTATTTTATTAGCTAGAAAAAAATCCCACCATACATTTGCGTGCTTTTACCTACAAAATGGAGAAGGGAAAATATTTTGAAATTGTTCCTAGAGATTGAAACAAACAGAAACTTATAGAAAGAGTGATTACGATGAACTTGAGAAACCTATTTTCTCAAAAAAACTTTTTACAAAAAGTGATTTTATAAATTTCCACCAAGAAAAAATAAACATCATTTCCATATACCATGACTTTTTTTTGCAAGTGCAAAGGTTAAAGTTTGCCAAAGTTTCTAACTTTAATGATTACCATACATGAATAGAATTCTTTTATGGGTCAATTTTGCTAACAAAGCCTGTAAAGTTTTGAGAGAGAGAGAAAAAATAATGATTCAATGAATGCCAATGTTTTCTGAAAGGAAACAGCTATTCTCACCATTACCATAATTTTTTTTTTTTTGCCAATTTCTCATTCTGAGCTGATATTCAATGCACCACAACACACATAGCTGATCTAGTAGCATGCACAAATGTGTGTGGTTGGGAAACCAGGGAAAAATGCTTGGCAGAGCAGTTTTCATGTAAATATTTGTAGAAAAAACAGAGGGAAGCCACATCAAATACGTAAGAAAGTGATTGAAGACAGGCTGCCAAGTCAGGATCTATTATATTGCAGATCCGTTTTGCGGGTACAACAATTAAAAATTGTCAAAGTCTCAAACGTTAATGATTATCAAAAATCGGGTGAGGGTAACAAATTGAACCTCGCTGCCGAGCTTGAGAAAGACCTCCAATCTGTGGTGGACTGGGGTAAGAAATGGCTCGTAAATTTTAATGCTTCCAAAACGAAGCTGCTATCAATTAACCATCATAGACAATCGCTCTTACGTTGCATTAGCATGTAACAGGCTAGCCTCCCTGAGAGTAAAACACTATGTCTCCTTGACCTCACACTCTCAGTGGACCTCAAGTGGAATGACTATATCAAATCCATTGCTAAACCTGCTGCTATGAAAGTCAGTTCTTGTCTGAGTCCATCCTGTACAAATATAAATCTACCATCCACCCGTATACTGCTGCTACATCTGGTCGGGTGCCTCTGCTATTCTCCTCAGGGTTCTTGACAAAATCTAATGGAGAATCTGTAATGTGACTGATACTAACTTGGCAGCTCAACTGCAGTCACTCTCTCACCAGCGTGACATGGCTTCCCTGTGCCTCTTCTATAAATACTTTCATGGCTTCTGCTCCAATAAACTTAGATCACTGGTGTCCTTTTGGTATGAATTTACACGAGCTACTAGATTACAGTGAAACCGATAAAATGTAACTGCAATTTCTACTCTAACAGCTTCTTTTCTCGCACTTTCCACCTGTGGAATTCCCTTCCACAACAGCTACAATCACCATTTTCTCAAACTCTCTTCCCATCTACCCCTCCCCCATCTTTGGTATCCTCATCCGTCTATTACCCTCCTCCTGACATTTCCTATAACTAACCACTTCTTCTCATCACTTTTCCCTATGTAAGCTCCTGTGCAACAGTGGTAGTAGAATGCCTTGCTTGGGGTGAAATGATTAAAAAAAAAAATAGGATTCTTTTATGGGTTCAGTTTTGCTAACAAAGCCTGTGAAGTTAAGAGAGAGAAAAACTGATAAAATCAGAGTGAGTAACAGAAAAAGAAATAACAGAGGTAAACACCCACTGCCAAGCCACATACGCATACACCACTGAAAATAGAGAATAAAGCATCATATAGAAAAAATTACAGGGGGAGGGGATGAAAACGGACGATAGGGAGGAAAGAATAGAAAAAAAAAGGAAAGAATAGGAGAGAGAGAGATGAAAGACTGAAAAGAGAAAGAGAAAAGGATTGATAAAATAGAAAGAAGACAAAAAGGATAGAGAAGAGATATATTTTCTTCTTTCTAATATAGCAAATAGAGAGGAAAGACTAGTTGAAAGTGAGTGAGAGTGAAAGCAAAGAATAAATAAGAGAGAGGACAGGACAGATATAAAGTAAGAAGAAAGAAAGGATTGATAAGAGAGAGAGAGAGAGAGAAAGAGAGAAGATACAGAATTGAGAGAAAAGAAGAAATGAAAGCAAGAATAGATAAAATAGAAAGGAAAAGATTGATGAAATGTAGGAAAGAAGACAAAAAATAGAAAAAAAAAGTGGAAAAAAAGATGAGGGAGGAGAGTGAGTGAGTGAGAATAAAGGAAAGAGTGAATGAAAAGACAAATAAAAAGAGAGAAAAGAAAGAGAGTACAAGCAAAAGAGAAATTTCATTTTTTCTTATGATATTCACCATGTACCAAAGCCTAAGAGCCACTCATTGTAGAGGGTTACAGAGTAAGAGATACAGTTTATGTGCTGAAGATAACAGTTATTCCTAGACTTGGATAGGTTAAATGTGTAGTGATCAAGAAAACATTATCTTGGGAGTTGGTTCCACAAAACATCTGATCATGGGAAGATGCAGCTCAAGTGAAACCTCAAAAGGATAAGTAAGAGAGAGCTGGGAAAAATAGTTAAAACAGAGAGAGTGGGTTTAACGGCATATCAATCTCTGTGGGTCATTTAATGCCACAAAGGTGGGGTTTTAAGGTATTTGTTTTTAATGTTCGGTTATAGTGAGAAGATTAATTTAGTCAGATTTTAACAAAAATTTTGTTTTTATTCTTTTTATTTTAGAAAACTGAAAATGTATTCTAGTTTTGTATTCAAAAATGTTTTGCTGAGAATTTTTTTCCTTTAAAAATGTGTTTAGGAAACAGTTTTTTTCTTCAAAAATGTATATCTTTCTATAAAAGTCTATTTTTATGTATATATATTTCTATAAAAGTATTTTTATACTTTTATAGTGTTTTGACCCAGTTTGGGGGTTAACTATTTGCCCAAAGCTGAGACCCTAATAGGTATTACCACACCAGATCAGGGTGAACCTGGGAACAGCAGCAATTAAGAGGTGGTTCCATGCTCCTCACAACCTCCCAATCAGAGGCCTTGCTGCCGGATGCAGTTTACCGTCATGCCCAAGACCAGGAGGAGAAAGAATAAAGGAAAGAGTGAATGAAAAGACAAGAGAAAAGAGAGAAAAGAAAGAGAGTACAAGCAAAAGAGAAATTTCATTTTTTTCTTATGATATTCACCATGTACCAAAGCCTAAGAGCCACTCATTGTAGAGGGTTACAGAGTAAGAGATACAGTTTATGTGCTGAAGATAACAGTTATTCCTAGACTTGGATAGGTTAAATGTGTAGTGATCAAGAAAACATTATCTTGGGAGTTGGTTCCACAAAACATCTGATCATGGGAAGATGCAGCTCAAGTGGAACCTCAGAAGGATAAGTAAGAGAGAGCTGGGAAAAATAGTTAAAACAGAAAGAGTGGGTGATAGGCATAAAAAAAGAGGAAGAATGAAGAATACAAAAGAAAAATGGAGAGGAAACATTGGGTTGGGGGAAGAGTTAAAGATTAGTGTTACTCTAAAGAAAGAATAAAAATTATGTCTCCTCGTGAATAATTCTAGTTCATAATTCTAGTAAATCCTCTGAAAAAAAGATTTCAAAGCAAGCATGATACTGAACCTTACTCTCCAAAGGACAAGCAGCTGAGTATTGAAATGTTTTTTATTGTCTCTGTGTGTGTGTGTGTGTGTGTGTGTGTGTTTGTTACCTATAGACTTCGAAATGGCTGAACCAATTTTCTTGAAAATTTACACAGTTGTACTATAAGCATCTGCGAGTGTTCTTAGCTAGGTTTTGTGTCAAGGTACCCTCGATAAATATCGAAAATCGATAATCCAAAAAATCGGGTTATAGAAGGAGTGGTCCGATTTTAATCAAATTTGATACACTCATAGACAAAGACATAAGAAACAATATTCAGAAGTTTCAAGGTTGCAGTTCTTACAATAGTGCAAAAAATTTTATATCAATACCAGGAAATCCAAATTTGATTTACATCCATTTATTTTTCTTTCAGTCTACAGTTTTGCTTTAACTGGAAACAATTATTGCTTTTTAGTCTTTCGTGCCAATGTCCAAAGAGTCTGACCTCCAGGACCATTGATTAGTTTTAAAGCTTTCATTACACCCGAGCAACATCGGGCTATACTGCTAGTACGATATAAATATTGTTTATTTAAGTCAAGAAAATTTCCCTTCAGGCTTTGTTTCTAAATTTCTTTTTTTATAGCAAATATTACATTTTTCTTTACATTTCATTCTTGCGCACTGTTATTTTATTGTTTAATTTATGTATTTTTAACTTTATTTTTGTTTAATAGCCACAACTGCCAAAACTTCTATTTTTTTTATTTAAAAAGAAAATATTTTTTCAGATTTGCTGTCTTTTTATATTTATTTATTAATTTAATTTATTTTATTTAGTAATTCAGTTTCACTGGTTCATTAGGGAACAGGACATTGTTAAACATTCAGCACTCTACATCATTGATATTACTTCTCTTTAAACTGCAAGGCCTCTCAGTTGTAGTATCCTTATTGTTAGTTACACTCAAACTTGTTTTTTGTTGCCATAACTGGATATGATAACACAACTATGAAATTCAAACATTGTTCAGGTATCAGAGTTACCTTCAGTAGCAGGAACAACTTTCTATCTGACAAATGAAGTCACAGAGTGATAAAGGTTAATCTCATTTAAGAGACATATTAACTCAGCAAGACAACATCCTTCTTCTTCTTCTTCTTCATGTGCCATGTCCTTTCAAGACGTAGATGATCATGGACTTCCACTTGGCTCTGTCTCTTGTTGCTCTCAATATTATTTCTTTTGGCATCTCTCCTGAACCCTGAGACTAAGAACTACAATTATACCTACTTAGAGCCAAACCCGAAGCAAAAACTAAAATAAAAGGGCTGAAAAAAAATACAGACATACAGGCAGATAAACAGACACATACACAAACATCTTGACTTATATATATATATATATATATATATTATTGATTTTCTGCACTATTGTAAGAACTGCAACCTCAAAACTTCTGAATATCATTTCTTATGTCTTTGTCTATGAGCATATCAAATTTGATTAAAATCGGACCACTCCTTCTATAACCCGATTTTTTTGATTATCGATTTTCGATATTTATCGGAGGTAGCTTGACACAAAACCTAGCTAAGAACACTTGCAGACACTTGTAGTACAACTGTGTAAATTTTCAAGAAAATCGGTTCAGCTGTTTCGGAGTCTATAGGTAACAGACACACATACACACACACAGACAAATTTCCATTTATAAATAAGTTTAGATATATCCATCCCACATAAACAGACAGAAAACAATATTTATGGTTTTTTTGTTAGGCTTGGAATTTGTTAATTTCTTGAAACATTTCTCTTTGAATCCAGAAAGCCACAAATTATATTAATGTTTCTTAACAAGTTAAATGCATATGAAACATGATTAACCAATGAGAATCGACGACAAAAAAGTAAAAATGCCAGAATTTCTTTCTTCTTTTTTTCCATATCCCTTTCACTGATATGTTTTTAGTAAGAATGAACACAATTCTATATTATATATGATAAACTTTGGGGACTAGTACCCTTATCTTTTTTTGTTTTTATCCCACTTTGTGGTTTAATGTATTATTTAGCCTCTCACACATGCCTGCTGCATCTGGTAGTCCTTGAGTTGTTCCCAGAATATTATGAACAGTCATTATCCAATTAATTGCATCGTAATTGCTACATTCTAGTTTGTCATTTGGGGGCATCATTGGTCCTTTGTTGCATTAACCATTCTCAAAATTTAAGGAGGAAATTTTAGTGTATTTTGGAGATATATAATTGTCCTTATGACCGACACAAAAGAAACAGCTTACAGCCACATCAAATCAAAATACCAGTTCACATATAATCATTAAAGTTAAGCAAAATCAAGCCTAGTCAGCACCTAGATGAGTTACCACTTGAAAATGCCAGGGACTAAGTTTGGATGTGCAGCTGAGTTCCAATTCCATAATATTACCTATATGCAGATATGGGAAAGAGTTATCATAGAAGTTTTCCCCAGTATCATCTACCTATCCACCTGGACGAGCAGACAAAACAATGAATAAAACATCTATAATATGCCAAACAGGATACCATTTTTATTTTTCAATGTGACATTTCATTTATTGTGAACTCTTCTCTAAGCTTTCTGAGTGAATTAGTAATGAAATGCAACATGACATGATCATTGGGCAGGATTCTTGGGAATCTTGGGTGAAGGTCATGGTGTTTGCCTACACCTTGGATATTTGAACCTTTAAATAAGGCCAGCAATGTTTTTGCTAACATTACCATGAGTGAACTCTTTGCATTCACTTATGCACAAATACCCTTGGGAAAGGTATTAATGTCTCTTCCCTCCAGTTATGGGTTAAATAATAGGACAGATTGGGTTCTATAGCCTTGATCAGCAACCAGCCTACCATAGAAAGCAATGGCAACCTACTGTGGGATAATTTTCTGCCCAGTCAGTCATGTCTCTTTCAAGACATGATTACTCAAATCATGTATCACGTATGGCACATAACTGCCTGACCATGAGAAACTGTTACAAAAGACTACTTTTACTTTATTATTAGAGAGGAGATGGGTGCCACCAAGCTACCTGAAAGCTCACTGAAAGGATCATGAGGAATAAGAATCAAAGCAACACCTTGCCAAATTCAATGAAGCCCAAGTCAACAATGGCCACACGTCCAATTGACTCTCTCCAGGATGGGTGTGACAAGTGGACAAATGGGGTGACAAACACTATCAATCTACCAACAAAGGATACAATCATTGGAACCTGCAACATTTGCTTCCTCAATACTTTCAGAGAAAGAGAGGAGAGACATGGCAATGCCAGAACTCCTGAGAGCCACTGCCAACTGGAGGAGGTTGTCTGTTTCTTCAGTCATCTCTGCACCATCCAGAGTTTGAAGCAGTCAAGAGGTTGATGATGAGAATAATGATAAGGATGATACTTTATTTGGTAAATAAATTTAAATTCATTAGCATATTCCTTCACTACATTCAGATATTTGAATATTCAAATAAGGCCAGCAATGTTTTTGTTAGCATTACCATATTCCATACTACATTCAATTCCCTTGAATATTTGAATGTTTAATTAAGGCCGGCAATGTTTTTGCTAGCATTACCATATTCCATACTACATTCAATTCCCTTGAATATTTGAATGTTTAATTAAGGCCGGCAATGTTTTTGTTAACATTACCATATTCCATACTACATTCAATTCCCTTGAATATTTGAATGTTTAATTAAGGCTGGCAATGTTTTTGTTAACATTACCATATTCCATACTACATTCAATTCCCTTGAATATTTGAATGTTTAATTAAGGCCGGCAATGTTTTTGTTAACATTACCATATTCCATACTACATTCAATTCCCTTGAATATTTGAATGTTTAATTAAGGCCGGCAATGTTTTTGTTAACATTACCATATTCCATACTACATTCAATTCCCTTGAATATTTGAATGTTTAATTAAGGCCGGCAATGTTTTTGTTAGCATTACCATATTCCATACTACATTCAATTCCCTTGAATATTTGAATGTTTAATTAAGGCCAGCAATGTTTTTGTTAACATTACCATATTCCTGCTACATTCAGCTCTATTGAACATTTGAACCTTTTAATAAGCCTACTCATATTTCTTTTACCTTTACTATAAGATACTTTATTTGGTAATTAAAATTGAATAGATTAACATATTTTCCACTATCTTGAATATTGGAGCCATTAACAAGAGCACCAATGTTTTTTTTTTTTACCATTTATATTTATTTGGTCAAGCTAGCTCAGACATTCAAGAGTCTATCATGCCAACCATCACAATCTTACATCAAGGTTGGAAGGTTGTTAGGGTGGCATCTGTGTCATAGCATAGCATAGCAGGTCAGTATAGGTGATTGTTGGGAGACCAACACATCTTGCACCATGGTTAGGTGTCCAAAGCAGTAAATAAATTACTAGTTCTTGCTTTGATCATCAGCAGTGTCCTGCAAAGCAAATTCTGTGTTCATGGAAGGTTGTAGAAATATCAGGGATGAGGTCATGAAGTGTTGATGTAGTTGGATGTAAATCAATAAAATCTGTTGATTCTTTTGCATACCTAGGAAGCAAAATAAGTTCTACTAAAAAGGATGTGAAAATTTGCAAAGCTAAAGCCTGGGTTTCCACAAATAAAATGGATTTAATCTGAAAATGTGGTATTATGTCAAGAAAAAAGGGGACATGAGTAGCCTAGTGATGTTTAGCAACTGTTTTATTTTAAGTGTTGAGGCAGCAGAAATGTGGTTTTACAGAACGATGGTGAGGATACCATGGACTGAGCACATAACTAATGACAAGGTATTGGAGAGGATGAAAAGATGAAGAAAACTCATACTTAATATAAGGAAGAGACAGATGAGGTTTCTGGGACATGTAATGAGGAAGGAGGGCCTGGAGAATTTAATGCTCACAGAACGGTTATAAGAAAAGAGTAACAGGAGAAAACAGAGACAGATTTGATAGATCTGAGCAAATGATGGCAGAGCTGGGTTTGGGAGAGATGTCAAGAGGAAAAATTTTGAGAACGACAAGAGACAAAAACAAGGGGAAGTCCATGATTGCTTAAGAGACATGGCACATGAAGAAGAAGAAGATATAAAAATGTATTGGCTCTGTTTTAGCCAGTCAACAGTCTTGACAGTGTGTCAAGCCAGTCAGTATTGTCTTTACAACATATACAAAATAGCAGACAATCTCAGACAAAGATTCTTTTGAGCCACTGTAAAGGCAATGTTAATGTATGGTGCCACTGCTTGTGCATTAAATAAAACCCTAGAGTCCACCCCTGATGTAACCTACACTTGGCTGAGTCTGTCTGTAGCAGCATTCAGCCTGGGCATGTTGGGGTGGCTTCTTCCCAAGAAGTTTCATGGTACTTTTTTCTGACTCCACAAGCGGTCCTCAACCACATGCGGTATGTAGATTTTCCTACATTAGGTTGCCAATTTTTACTACAGTAGACTGGTTGCCAACCAAGGCTATAGATCCCAGTCTGTCCTGCTATTTAACCACAGATGGGGGCAGGGGAAGAGATGGATTCATACATTTTCCAAAGATATTAATATGTAAGTGAATGTAATGAATTTGACTGTAATTCGAAATCAGCTGTCTGATTACTTAATCCGACCTCCTGTCCATTACTCTATCGTGTCTTCACTGAGTGCTATACTTAATATCTTTTTTTTAGCATGACCATAGGAAATTGTACTTATTTGGTACTTTACTTGGTAAATAAAATTGAACTGATTAACATATTCTCTGCTACTTTGAACATTTCAAACCTTACAGAACTACATTAAATCTTTCATTACAACTATCACAAGAAATACTAAAATAAGACTATTGAATAACATTGAAAATACCTCTGTATATTATCTTAATTAAAACCATGAAATGCATTCACCTTTACATTAGAAACCTTATTTATATATTGTTATATAAGACTATTTATACTTTACTAGCAGTATAGCCCGGTGTTGCTCAGGTGTAATGAAAGCTTTAAAACTAATCCATGGTCCTGGAGATCAGACTCTTTGGACGTTGGCATGAAAGACTAAAAAGCAATAGTTGTTTCCAGTGAAAGCGAAACCGTAGACTGAAAGAAAAATGAATGGATGTAAGTCAAATTTTGATTTCCTGGTATCGATATCAAATAAGTTTTTTTCGTCCTAAACTGAATTTTGAAGGCTAAATAAGTTCTCAGAGTAAATAGTATCATGGCTAAGACTAAGAACTACAATTATTCCGACTTAGAGCCAAACCCGAAGCAAAAACTAAAATAAAAGGGCTGAAAAAATACAGACATACAGGCAGTAAACAGACACACACACAAAGAACTGCAACCTTGAAACTTCTGAATATCGTTTCTTATGCCTTTCTTTATGAGTGTATCAAATTTGATTTAAATTGGACCACTCCTTCTATAACCTGATTTTTTTAAATTATCAATTTTCAATATTTATTGGGGGTATCTTGACACAAAACCTAGCTAAGAACACTTGCAGATGCTTATAGTACAACTGTGTAAATTTTCAAGAAAATCGGTTCACCTGTTTTGGAGTCTATAGGTAACGGATACACGCACACGCACAGAGAAAGTTCCATTTATAAATAAGTTTAGATTTGATAAATAAAATTTAGTTGATTAACAATTAACATATTCCCTGCTACTATTTCAAACCTTACATAATTACAGTGAATCTTTTATTACAATTATCACAAGAAATCCTCAAATAAGACGATTCAATAACATTGAGAATAGCTCTGTGTATTATTTTAACTAAAACGATGGAATACATTTACCTTTACATTAGAAACGTTATGCAACATGGCACTGGATTAACGTGTGTAATATGGCAGTAAATGTGTTAAATGTACGTGCAATTGCGTACAAAATTGATTCCACTGACAAAGAGCATTTCCCAGAAGAGACACACACTTTTTGTTCCCATATCAAAGAGTAAGTATTATTGATGTCACATCCAATAGAGGAAGTGGCTGAGGGTGATAATGACAGAGGGTGAAAGAGGTGGGACAAAGTGCAGAATGGTGGCATGGGAAGTTGTTATTTACTTAGCCTTATATAGGAAAAAAAAGAGACAGATGCAATGTAATCGTTTGTTTTTTAGGTTTTTACATTTTTTTCTGCTTGTCTTCTATCTTCAATTCTATTTTTAAAAAAAATTAAACCATTGTATCTGTGAAAACACATTACACTCTCCCTTACAGCCACATCACATTGAAACACCTGTACCCATACAGTCACTGAAGTTAAGCAACATCAAACCTGGTCAGTATCTAGATTGATGACCACTTGAAAAAAACAGATGCTGTAAACTTGGCTGTTCAGATTGTGTAACTAGTAATGGCTAAGAATATTTAATTGGAGAGCCAAGTTTAAATTTGCATTGAATGTTTTATATTCACTTACTTTCAAATATTCTTCGGAAAGATATTAATCCAGTTCTCCCCAAGCTATGGATTAAATAGTAAGTATCAGCAAATCATCATTATCTCAAGAAATTATTATAATCTGAAAATAATTTCTGGCTTTAAATAAATTGAAAAAGGTTGATAAGCTGTTAAGAAAGCAATAAAAGGGCTGATCTGATGAGCCTTTTAATTCTTGCAAGATCATGGATATGTACTTGGAAAGTTTTGCTTTCAAGGGCATCTTTGTAATATTGTATAGAAAACAAGCAGTTGTTTATACAACCCACATCTTCATATCAAATTAGTAATCTGCAAAGTTTCAGCATTTAAGCAAGTATAGTTATTAGAAATTTTATACTCTTCAAGTAGCACATAGATTTATTAGGATGACTTGTATCACTAAACCAATATTATCTGAAAAATATATATATATATATATTCTTACAAGCTAAAGATATTTTCTGGCTTTAACTTGCAAAAGGTTGACATGTCATAGAAAATGAATCAATAATAAATAAGCTTTAAAGCTGGTCTGGTGCTCCTGCTGTCCATTGTGGTGATACTGAGCAAAGTGAGGGACCGGATGTTTGCCCTCAGAGATCCAGAAAGCAAATGACCAAAACTGGTCTTTGTGCACCTGGCTCCATGCATATGTTCCAGCAGAAAACCAAAAATTAATAAATATCAAATTCCTATTCGCGAGCCTAGGCAAATTTTATTTATCATCCAATGAAAATGACCTGCTGGGACTCACAAAGACGAAATAAAAAGCCGACACAAAAAGCATCGCCAGTTGAGAAAGTACGAGCCTAAGTTGCAAGTCCCTTGACCTCGTCAAGCAATCCACTATGCTCACCTCGCCTTTCCCTCTCACCTTCTTCTTCGCTGTCCCCTGAGCTACTTACCCGACCAAAGGAGCTGAGACATCAAAGACATTCCTAACTGACAAACGCTCCCACATACATACACACAAATTCTCTTTTCAGCATTTATTGCTATGAACATTTTAACATTCTTTGAACTCATCCAAATGACATTACTTTATTTGTAAAAAAACCTTAATTGATATCTGTGTATATATAAATGTTGTTTCGATACTCAATTTGATTTTCTTGTTTTAGAACCCCTTTTATAACTTATAGTGGGCTATCTACTAACGAGGCCAAATTCACAACTACACTTCACTAGAACAGATAACCCACTACCATCTCTTGACAAAATCTAAAGAAGGGCCTATAATGTAAGTGATACTGACCAGGCAGCTTAACTTCAGTGAATTTAACAACATAATGTGGCTTCTCTCTATCTTTTCTAAAAATATTTTCATGGCACCTGTTGTGATGGGCTTTTTCTTTGGAGTCCCAACTACAACAATTTAAGTATGCTACTAGACTGGCAACTAGGTCCCATCATCTTATTGTCAAAATAGCTAGTTGCAACTGCTACTCCAATAGTTTCTTTTCATGCACTTCCCACCTGTGGAACTCCTTTCTGATTTCTTACTTCCTTGATAACTCAGTCAGTTAAGTGCCATACGTGGCACATGCTTGGGCAATCATGTCTCGAAAGAGACATGACTGACTGGGCAGAAGATTATCCCGCAGTAGGTTGCCATTACTTTCTGCGGTAGACTGGTTGTCGACCAAGGCTATAGAACCCAATCTGTCCTGTTATTTAACCCATAACTGGAAGGAATAGATGGATTAATACCTTTCCCAAGGGTATTTGCGTGTAAGTGAAGGCAATGAATTCAGCTGGAATTCGAACTCGGCTTCAAAAATTTAAATGCAATGTCAATCACAATCTTCTGTCTTCTTGAATGTCATTGCTTTTTTTATCCTTTCCTCAATCCTCTCTATTCTCAGTCTTCTCATTCTTTTCCACTCCCTGCAACCTTCATTGTTATAGTGGCATTGCTGCCTTGCTTGGGGTGAAAAGATTAAAATAAATAAAGAACTTCATCCACATAGTCTATTTTTATTCATTGTTGTTTTTATTATTCCTGTTTTTGAAAATTGAATTTACCCCAAGCAAGATGGTCATCAGTAAAAAGGGCAGCCCAATATGCCAAATACAGGACAGGGATACTAAAATCAAACAGTTACAAAAATTTAAATATCTGGGAAGTGTTATAACAGAAGACGGAAAGTGTGACACAGAGATCCGAAGGTGAATTGGCATGGCGAAGAAAGCATTCCGGAAGTTGAGTAAAGTATTAAGAAACAGGACAATTTTGCTAGAAACAAAGAAGAGAGTACTGAATTGCTATGTGTTGTCAGTTCTTCAATATGACAGTGAATGCTGGACAATATTATCAAAGATGAAGGAAAAACTTGAAGCAACTGAAATGTGGTTCTACAAAAGGATGCTGCGAATATCATGGATTGAGCATGTGAGCAATGATGAGGTTTTGGAAATGATGGAAACGAAAAGGAAATTAATACCAAGCATCAAAGAGAAAGCTGAAGTTCCTGAGACATGCAATGAGGAAAGAGGGCTTAGAGAACCTGATACTAACAGGCCAGATAGAGGGAAAGAGAGACAGGGGAAAGCAGCGGATAACATATTTGAAGGATCTAATCAATTGGATGATGGAACAAGGGTTGCATGGTGTAACAGGAGAAGGCATGCTAAGAGCCACCAGGGATAGGGTGACGTGGAAAGCCATGATCGCCTACGTCCTGAAGGGACAGGAGACATAGAAGAAGAAGTAAAATTTCAGAGTTCTTTCCTTTTCACACATCCATGTCTTTCTAAGTGATGATAATTTCTATCTGAACACAAAGATTCAAGCCTTGACAAAGAAAGGGGAAAATGTCAATATCTTAGTAAGAAAAATTTTGAATGCCTGACAACATTTAATGAGATAAGTAAAACATTAAAACTTTAAGAAAAACACAAAAAAATGCCAATCATATTTTTGTTTTTTTAATTTTCTATTCACTAATTTCTTAGTCTGATTTATGAATTAAACAAAAAATTAACAATTCTATTTTAAACCATTAATTAACATTATTCTCTGACAAATTTGTTTTAACCAATTCATTAAAAATATTTCTTCTAATTTTGAAATTTTATAATTTTTTTTGTTTGCTTTTACTTTATTTTAATTATTAAATTTCATTTTTATTTTTGATTTAATATCTGCTTTAATTTCAACACTCGATCTTTTGAATACGAAATCTTTTGGAAGACAGGAAGTACATTTTTTTAAAAGTCCATCCTCATTGAAATCACTTGTTAAGGCCTCCCGCATAAGAAGATATCTCACAGTCAGGCACCTGAAGTTGTATAAAAATGGTTAGACATTAGGGGATGCATATAATTAAAAGAGAAAGCAATTTACTAAGATGAGAAGGTATAGAAAGTGCTTTGATTGCTAGATCATCCACAGTAAATTTTCTGTCACCTCTGAGTGTTGACTTTTTAATGTTCACTTATATATATATAAGGTAAGGAGGTAATCTCACATTGCATATTATACCCATAACAAACTTTAAGAAAGGAAAGCAAATAAATAATTCAAATTGAGAAAAGAGTAGCATGATATGATATGCACCCGGTGATTGCTAAAACAGGCATAAAACTCTGAGTCGTGCACAAAACACGGAATATATATATATATATATATATATAAATTTTCCTAAAAATGAAGAACAAAGTGCTATAGTAAAGTTCTTTATATAATTTTTCATGTTATCTTATAATTTCTTTCTTTTCAGAACATAATTGAATAAAAAATTGTCTGAATGGCAAAAAGTATAGCTAAAAATGCTTGGATAAATAAAACATTTGGACAATTTTTATATAATTTATGTTCTGAAAAGAAAAAACAATTATAAGATCATGTGAAAAATTATATAAAAAACAATCTCACAATACCTTATCTGTCATTTTTAATGATACTTGCATAAAAGAAGGATTGCTGAATGAATACACAACACTATATATATATATATATATATATATATATATATGTTCAGAATTCAGCTTATTATGCAACTTTGCTTTTGACCTTTCAGTATTTTCAAGCTCTACATTATATATGTACTGAGCACTTTCTAGTACAACTGTGTACTAGTCTAATTTGATTCTGACCAATAAATGGTTAATAATAATAATTATTATTATATATATAAAGAGAGAGATATACAAAGAGGAGGATGTGCTGAAAAGTTCTTACCCCTACTCACTTCCTAAATGAATATTTCAATGAACAAACATCAGAATATTGATTTTGGTAAATGGATTGACCCAAGTAGTATATAGTATAAATATTCATGCATTTGTTAGAATATTCTATCAAATACACAAGGAACCAGCTTACGTAGGTGGCCAATGAATTGTGTCTTTTTATTTCTGTATTCTGAGCAAGACATTCAAACAATGTACAAAGAATGTACATTGTTTGTTTATGACACAGTCCTGTCCTGAAAATGAAACATTTTTTTTAAAAAATCAAATGCATTTTTATCCACCTTCTTCTCCCACTTTATCAGTTGTCGCTAATGCTGTCTGATTCACAGATAATTATACTTTCCCTGCTCCATCAATAAAATCAACTCGGTTAATAATGTATTAATCAGCCAAGAGACATTTCTTTGAACTTAGGAGACAACCATTGCTTTTGGAGTCAAAATCACTTTAGGCTATGGTCACTGTTTGGGCGTGATAGAAACACACACTTTCTTGTCTTATGCTATAAAAATGGTTCTTTTTCTTTTTTTTTTTCTATAAAAGCATTGACAAAAACAATGTTTACAAACAACCACTAGAAAACAAAAACAAGAAAAACCAGAAAGATATTTTAATAATAAAAAAAACGAAACAAAACAAGAAAAAACAGTTGCAACAACAACAAGAAAAACAATGGGGAAAACCGTAACAAAGCATTACTGTAACCCAGAAACATTTTCAAAAGAATTCCAAAACTGAATGCAAAGCTGATAACCGATTCCACTTCATGATGGGAATGCTATGTCTTCTTTTCAATGTATAATTCTTTTGTATAAGATTAAGGGGAAAAATCTCACACACATATGCTTACATTGACAGTCTTAAGAAGAATAATACACAGTTCTATAATTATCTCCCTTTGTTATCCTCCATCTCTGTTGCTTTTGTTAAAACAAGATACTTTATTTTGACAATTTACTACTACTGGATGTGTGTTGTGGTGCATTGGATATCAGCTTGAAACGAGAAATCAGGGAGCCGAGTTCGAATTTCAGCTGAATTCATTGCATTCACTTATACGCAAATACCCTTGGGAAAGGTATTAATCCATCTCTTCCTTCCAGTTATGGGTTAAATAACAGGACAGATTGGGTTCTATAGCCTTGGTCGGCAACCAGTCTACCGCAGAAAGCAATGGCAACCTACTGCGGGATAATCTTCTGCCCAGTTAGTCATGTCTCTTTCACGTATGGCACTTAACTGTCTGACTGAATATAATAGTTGGATTATGATTAAGGCTTCTACTGGTCATAAAGTGGGGGATCAGTTTTCTATTGTTATGAAGTAATAAAACGATCCCCCACTAATTACTACATAATAATATCATGCGGTTCTTCTCCATCTAGCTATGAGTCAAATAACAGGACAGATTGGGTTCTATAGCCTTGGTCGGCAACCAGTCTACCGCAGAAAACAATGGCAACCTACTGCGGGATAATCTTCTGCCCAGTTAGTCATGTCTCTTTCGCGGCATGATTGCCCAAGCGTGTATCACATATGGCACTTAATTGACTGACTACGACTACAATAATAAAAAAAAAGAAAGAAAAAAGATTCTCTTGTTATATCTTCCAACTAATAATAATGTTTTGGTTAAAGATAAATTAATTTTTAATTTTTCACATTCTTTTACTGACCGTTATGAATATTTTCTGTTCTTTCAAGTGTCAAAATCATTTCATTTGAATTCATTATAGTCATCATTGGTTGATAATTTTTCATTATCATTATGTAATTATCTTTGCAATGTTGTTAGATTTTCATTTGAAGTTCATAGAGTAATTCCAATTTGTCTGCTAAGATGCATATGCTAGGTGGCATTGTTTCATGACTATAACAGAATGGTTTAATAAACATTCTTCTTCTGTTTTTGCTCTTGGATGTAATAGTGATAACAACAGGACTCTTCCTCTCTGGGAAGACACTCTCCAGGTTTTAATTGCACAGCACAAAGTCGTATATCACTCACCAACACAAACTTTTTAGCGCACATGCTTGCATTTCAATTACTCTGCCAAGCATCTAGAGAGTCTGAACAAAATCCAAAGAAGAATCTGCAATGTTATCAGTCCTGACTTGGCATCTCAGCTTCAGTTACTTTTCCAGATATACTTTAGGTAACTTTCCTGTGTTTTTCCTATGAATATTTTCATGGTTATTGTTCTGATAAGCTTTTCTCTTTGGTACAATAAGCTTATGAATTTAAGCACAGTACTGGATTGACAGCTAAGTCTCATCATTTTACAGTTGAAATGGCTCAGTTCAACTACAAGTTCACAGATTTTCTCATATTTCTTGCTTGTTCAACTTTTTTCCGTCTTCCTGCTTTCAAGTTGACTTTAATTTTCCAAAACTTAAATGCAATTTCAATTTTTATCTTCTTAATTCCAATGATTTTATTGACTTCTCTCTTTAATAATGTTTTTTCTTTTTCTCTTATTCTTTCACATTCAGTGACCCCCTTGTATCTCACTAGCTTTGTTGCTTTGCTTGGGGGGGATGAAAAAAATACACAAAGATTATAATGTATTTTTCTTTTTTTTTTGTTTACTATCTCTGTATACAAATATATTGTATATGATTGTACACACTCATAGCAACACCAGATTGATCTTTTCTTCACAAATCTATTTCATCTGACATTACAAAAACTGAACTCTTAAACACACGTTCCAAAGAAAAACTTTATGGAGAGCTTTCAAACATATGTGTTATTTCAAAACAATAAAAAATTAATGGCACTCTAATCATTAAATAAATTTATTATATAAATGAGACCCTTTTATTTTTTTGTTCAACCAACTGATCCTTTCAAATGTAGTGGGTTCAGTTACATTTGACTCAAGGCCATTTTGCAAGCATAGTCAACACTCACTACAATATCAATATATATATATATATATATATATATATATATATATATATATATTGATTTCGGTTATTTTTAGATCTGATAATGTCCATAATAGTTTTCAAGGTAGTTGTTACTATGTGTGTGTTTTTTATATGAGATAGATTGTTTTGGATATTAGATGCAATGGAGTTGGTTGGTAGTATGATGTATTTGTTATTGTTTAGATTATTATTGTTTTGTTGTGGTTGTATATATTATGTACCTTTCTTTTTGCATTGTGATTAAAGTGATATGGGTAATGCAAATTTCTGAATCTGCTTTCTATGTATTTTTCTTCTTTTGTTAAATATTGGGGACTGCATATTATTAGTGCTCTTAAAAAGAAACCTATAATAATACCAGATTTGAGTTTGCATCTAATATCCAAAACAATCTATCTCATATAAAAACCATATACATAGTAAAAACTACCTCGAAAACTATTATGAACATATGTATATATATATATATATCCGAGTGAATACAGAACGAAGAAAGAATTTTTACAACATCCAAAACATTAATTTAAAACAGTGCTCGATATATAATATATAGAGCTGTGAATATTTATTATAAATTATATTTTAGAACATGTACATAATTTTTTTTATATATATATATCCACTACAAATTGTACATTTGTTTCGACATTGAAACTTTAATGTCTCATCAGGTGGTATGTATAGGAATGGAAAGCCTCTTTTCTGTCTAGAAATCAAAGACTCTCATTAATCAGCCATTTTTACTACCCACACCACTTTCTTCAAAATTCTAACAGTCAATACACGAGACTTGTTCCCTTATCACTAACCCCTACCAACATCCCAAACACAACTGACCAAATATAAGAAAAGAGGCTTTCCATTCCTATACATACAGCCTTACTATTTGTAGTCGATATATATATATATATATATATATATATATATAAAAATTATGTACATGTTCTAAAATATAATATATATATATATATATATATATATATATATATATATATAATGAAAATATATAGTTTATGGTATGCTATTTTTATAGATAATTTTGTACAGATAAGAATGGAAGATAACCCTTAACTCCAGCCTTAAAGGGGCTAAGATTGTAGTGCTCGGGAGAAACATCCTCTTTGGAATTAGTTCCACAGAGCAGTGGTTCATGGGAAGAAGTTGTTAGATTGGAACTTACTTCTCACTAATGGAATACGGGGGGAATGTACATGGTTTGCTACTATTTAAGCGGCATGGCATATCCTTGCTGTGAGGATTGATTATTAATATGAATTTTTATTGTTATTTCGTTACCACAATTTCTTAATATTTTTTGTCAGCATCTTTCTTTTTTAATAACAATTAAAATCCCTGGCTTTGTTATTTTAACTATTCTTTCTATCAGTTTGATTACTATTAAAATTTCTTTTTTCACAACGATCTTCCTTTCATTACTATTTTGATTCCTTGTTTATATTTTCATTACAACTTCAAGGGTTCTATCAACATTTTTTCAATTATTGTTTCTTCATCCACATAGTCATAATGTTATCTTTACAACTGTTGGCAATGCAATTGTTGAAAGAAAAATCTATGAAGAAAATGAACAGAGCTTCAAAGAATTGCCATGAGTGGATGAGTGGTGGTAAGGCAGTAGAGGCATGTTTACAATTGGCAGGAATTGTTAAAGAGTGAGTAATCACTGCCAAGCTCATTCATACTTAATACCTTTCAGTATTTCTGAAAATTCCTTGCTAGAAGAATTTGTCATTCTGCCGTTCAATGTTATTTTGACTGAATAGCAAGTTAATAATCTGAACGACGAACACAAACATTGTAATATTTGTAGATTCCGCATCCCTTCATGATGTTGGCAATCATTGCTCTCCACAAACTCTTTGCAGCTCTTAATAAATTTTAGCTTTATGTTATTTCTCCTAAACCCTATTCTGCCATCTATCTACACAAGCTTGCTAGGTAGATTATGCATTGTTTTCATCGATCCTTCTTGCCTTCAGTATCTCCTGTGTGTATCCAATTTTCTAAGCCCTCTTTCTTAATTATGTGTGCTACTAATTTCAGCAAACCTGAAGGAGACTAAATCTATATATATATATATATATATATATATATATATATATATACGTCCTGAAAAAACATGGGACATAAAGAAGAAAAATGTTTCTCTTAATTCTTGACCAATGACAAGCCCTTTCTTCCTGATTTTCAATATATGTATTTGCAATACATTTTTTTTTTTAATCATATCACCCCAAGCAAGGCGGTAATGCCACTGATGTGCAGGGGGCTACATAAGAGTGAAGAGATTGGAAAAGAGAGAACCGGAAGCCACATCCTAAACAGGGAACAGGGGATGAGCCTCTTCACCTGTTCAGTAGACGTGGGTGGAGTGTAAACCGGGCAATAGTTTAGTCTATCAACTCCAATTGTAAAAAAAAAAAAAAAAAAAAGTGTGAAGATTAGAAAAGAGAAAACCGGAAACCGCATCCTAAACAGGAAACAAAGGATGAGCCTCTTCTTCCTCGCACTTTCCGCCTGTGGAATTCCCTACCGCATGCTTGCTTCCCCAATGGCTACAACCTCCAAGAGTTTAAATGTAGGGTCAATAGGCACCTCCTAACACCCTAACTCACACCCACTCTCTCCAACTCTCTCCCTATGTACATCCTAACTCCTCTATCACCCTCCTTCTGACATTTCCTATACCCAATCGATCTATGTAACCCCCTGCGCTATAGTGGCAGTGGAATGCCTTGCTTGGGGTGACACGATTAAAAAAAAATATATATAAAAAGATATCTCCACTGATTTAGTGAACAACAGCATAGTATGATGAAAAAAAGCTCCAAACTTAATAAAAACAAAGATATATCATCAAAATCTTTGTTATTTTTATGAAGAAAGACCAAAGTATTTTTCATTATTTTATTTAATTTTTTTTAATCCTTTCTAGCACATTTAAAATTTTGTTTAGTCTGTCAAGTATTTTCTATTTCATGCCTTTTTCATGGTAATAATTACATTGATTTGGAAATTCTTGCAAAAATCAAATATTTGTCAAATTTTAATGAAACTTTCAGGACTTATTCACAAATTAATTATTTTGGAAATTTTTTTTTTTTTGGAAAGTCTTGGCAAAAATATTCTTTTTTTTTACATGTTACTGTCCTTCCCACTTACTTAATTTCATGACATTTCGAAAAATTAAATTTTAAAAGTAAAATGTGTTTTGTTAGTTAGAAGTAAGACTCCTTCAAGAATGTACATTGTAATTTTTTTTTTCAAACTGCTACTCATTTTTAAAGTTTGAAATAAAAACTTACTAGTATTCAAAACAACACACAAAAAATACATCTTTGACAGAAAAACATGATTAGAAATTAAAAACACTTAAAAAAAAATTCCTTGAAAATGACTAAAGAAGTGTCTGAATGCACTTGGGACAATTTCTGCACTCCCTTACTCCCACCAACTGGAAAAATGTAAGAATGCTAGAAAAACTAAATAAAAAATTAATTAAATTTTCCTTGTCTATCATTTTGAACAAAACATGTTTAAAAGGTTTCTGCCCAAATTGCCGATTGACCACTATGGAGAGATGGTAAACTTTAAAAACAGTAGCTACTCAGGCATTTACGCAGCGTTCATTCAGTAATGAATTTGAATACTCTCGGCTACTGGCACGTTTACATTGTATATAACACACTAAAGTCTGCTTTCTTCTACCGAGTGCCCATAGCTCAAAGGTAGAAGCACTGACTGATGTCAATTTGGTCAGGTTTCAATCCTGGCTAGAAGCAATTTGATGTCTAACTGTACTGATGAGCTCTGATACAGTGAAACAGGACTGTCTGCAGATGACTATATTATATATAGATCTGTGTATTTAAGTAGCAAATTCTTTTTTAGGCATGTCAGATTAAATAAATTACAAACATTGTGTTTTCTTGTTTTTATTAAAAACCGTTTATACCCACAGATAATCTTTTGTGTATAATAATTGAAAGATGCAAGAAAAGCACTGTAACTTTTACTGTTGATTTTATTTTCCATTTGTCAATGTTCCCAAGTATTTTCAATCTCCTTCAGGGGTGTAAGTTGTAGTAAAAAAAATAATAACCCCAAAACTGTGTTGCTAAAAATTACTATAATTTTTTTTCCTTTTTGTTTCAAATGTAATGATTGACAATTATGCTTAGCGTTCATTAGTATGTGAAAATTATCCAATATGGAATTTTTTTTATATGGTAATGTCATGGTCATGCACCTATTTATTGTATCCTTTAAAGAGATTACAAACAGACAAGGTGATACTCGAGTGAAAGAACAGCAACACGTGTGTAGATGAAAGAAGACAGGTTTAGTGTAAAGAGAATACAATACAGCAAGACAGGGAATCTGATGGCAGGCTAGTAATTGCCAAAACACATCATAGGTATCTCTTGTAATCAGTATATATGGCTACTCATATAGTTAGTCCAAAAAGGCAATATGGAGTGTGGGACATTACAACATTATTAAAGTATGAATAAAACAGTTCTTTTTATAAACATTTTAGAACATTACTAATATATATACATACATGAACTATATACTATAAAACAAAAATTGTTCATATTGATACCTCTGTCACTCAAAAACAAACAATGCACATGAATATTGATATTAAATCTTTCACTGATAAAATTAAAATTGTAAAACAGATATTTCTTAATTATCATTTTTTTAAATTTATTTTGGTAGAATTTTAGTGAATTTAATTATTTTTTGTTTCATTAAGCAGATCAGCTCATCATTTGTTACAAGGAATCATTACGGTTATTATAAATCTTTCTCAACAGAATAAGCAGTACATTAGTTCATATACAACCCATTAATGATACTCAGCTACTCATTTTCTGAGCACACCAATCTACCAGAGGGCTAGCCAATCTTCATTGCAGATACCTGCTTAGACACATATGCATTTGTTCAACACCTACAGAGATCACCTTCAGTCTATACTGCAGCTATGCTCAGATGACATTAGTTATAGTTTTTGGAAAAGAGCACAAAATATGGCATGGTCTGCAGTTTAGCCAACATCAATATACCAAAACCCTCTAGCACAGCGGTTGGCAACCCCCGTCCTGCAGGCCACATTTGGCCCTCGAGTGAATCTTGTCCAGCCTGCTACCTTACTCAGGATACGACATAAGTATAGGTAAACCAAACCAAATTGACAGTTGATACTCTGAATATATTGCGTCGAAATTAAAATTTTATTTCTTTTTTACCTGGAGAATGTGTTTTAATTCTATTTTTTATTTGTAGGGATCACCAAAATTAGCATACAGCCTCACTTTCACTTTTTCTGTGAAATTGCTTTCGTGAGCAGGCACTTTTAAATGAATATAAAATTGTGTTTTCAACCAATTTTAATGGAATTTTTTTCAGTACTGATTTATGAAACATTTATTTTTAAGATTTTTTTAACAAAATTCCCCTCAGATATTAAATTTTATTGAATCCTTGTTTTCTTCAAACACATAGAAAATTTATTCATATTTAATAACATGGTTCTTCTCTATGACACTGGAGCCCTAGCTGTTTGGCCCACCTCCATGACTCTACATAGCTTTTTGACCCTCAGTCTCCAAAAGGTTGCCGATCCCGCTCTAGCACAACCATTGTTGACATTTAAACAATTCTGTCTATCCAATTTCACTCACAAGGCTTATGTCAACCCATGTCATGGTTTTTAGGCACTTTACAAAGGTAACACACACTGTGATTTTTTTCTCCAGACAGACAAGGCTTATGGTCACATTGAAACACCAGATCCCTAAAGTTAAGCAATGTTAAGCCTGGTCTGTACCTAGATGAGTGACTGTTTGGAAATATCAAGTGTTATAAGCTTGGATGTGCAGGTAGTGTAATTGATAAATTGTATTTATTTATGCACAAATACCTTTGTAAAACTTATGATAAGTTAATTAGTAAGACTTGTATCATTAAACAATTGTTATCTCCCCCTAAAATTCTTACAATTGAAAATAATTTTCTGGTTTTAAATAATCTGCTAAGGGTTGATAAGCCATAAAAAATAAATGAATGAAGGAATGAATAAAAAAGCAGACCAATAACATCAAGAAGTCACCTTAATGACAAAAAAGGCCATGGTGAGATTTGAACCTGTCTACGGCTATATCGTGTTGAATACACCGATTCCCGTCCAATCACTGAAGTTAAGCAACATCGAGCCTGGTCAGTACTTAAATGGGTGACCATTTGGAAATACCAGGTGCTGTAAACATAAGGACCAAGAATAGTCCACCAGTCCTCCAGGTTTGGGGGTTGGGTGCAGGGCTAACAACCCTGCCCCGTAAAAAACAGTTTGTTACAGAAACAGCAACAAAAAGTTGCTGCCCTATTCACCATCTGGGTGTGATGGATAAATGATGATGATGAGATTTGAACCCAGGTCTCATGATTCAAAAGTGAATGTTCTGACCATCATAATATGTACGTTTGTGTATGTCAAAGGACAAAATGTTTACCACTTACTTGTTACCCAGGTTTAAACCTGTTGTGGAGGAATATCCTGTCCTACCCAGGAATGGGTATGGCCCAGGTTATAAAAGACCTAGACGAGAACGAACTACAGAGAGCACTTGAGAGAGATTGAGTTTGTTCATGACCATACGAAAGTCTTTGTCATTACACGGGAGTGATCGAGATTATTCGTCATTATACCAGAGTCGAAAGCCATCGGCCTTAGACAAGAGTTAGACATCACTAGAAGGAAGCCTTCTTCTCAAGACGGACGCATATGTCCTATACAGAGACATTGCCTTCTTGATTGTTATTCGTGTTAACTGTTTGTTGGTGTACTTGTGTTTGGTTTATTGTACTGAGATATAATAAATCTCTATTTATATGTCCACAGTGTTAAGAGTTATTTCTTGCACTATTCTTTCTCTGTTTATCCCCTCCCGGGATACAACAAAACCATACCGGTTTTGTCAGACCTCTTTGAGCAACTATTTGCTTTCTAACCAGTACTTCATTTATCGGTGTGGGTGTGTGTTGCATTAAAAAAAAAAAAAAACAGATATAGATATACCTATCCATAAAAATTGTACACACTTTAAGTGTTAATAATACATCTTCATGTAATTTAATAACTTTGAAATTAATTTTGATTACAAAAAATATGCTTATAAAAACAATTACTGCATTCCATTTTGAAGATCGAATCCTTTAAGCATTCATAATTTTCATTGAAAATATTTCGTGCTTCTTATCCAAGTTGAGTTAAAAGTTTTCTTTTTTTTTTTTTACCATTCCAATGGTTTTCATGATATATAACCAAGAGCAGATGTTACCGTTTTCTCATTGTTACCTAAACTTATATTTTATCACATCAGAAAATCTTTTATTGTTTAATAGTAATTTTCTTTAGGAAAACATTTAATATCAGCAGATGTTCAGGATTTTCATTTTCATCCTGTTTGTTTTTTTTACTTCTAACTAAAAACTGTATTCAAGTTTGTAGGAATCGAGAAGATGATAAAAATAAAAATAAAATAAAAAGGAAACTATGTGGTAAAAGTGGATTACATATGTAATCATGTGAATATGGTCACATGCTATTAGTATAAAAAACAATGCACTTTCAAAAATCTTTATCCTTTTACTGTTTCTTAAACAGCTGCTACCTAGCATTTAAGTAATTTTGCCACAAACATCAAGCACTTACAAACATGCACTTTTGCACTCACTGTTTCCAAAAGTTGTTATTTTGTGGGAATGCATTGTTGTTATTTGAAACAAATGTTTTTTAAGAGTCATTTGCATATTAAAATGTTAGTTGCCATTGCTTTTAGTTGAGCTAAAAGTAGTTTCCACAACAAGTTCAACAGAGAAATCATCAAGCCCACAACTATATAAGAGTTGCAAAATTTTCTAGCTTTTAGTTTCTACTGTGCAGCATTTTCTCTAAAAATATCTGTAAAAAAAAAAAAAATACTAACCAGAGTTAACAGTTGTAGAAACATAAGGGATAATCCAGTAAAACTGAATTAATCATGAAAGAGTTCCATTACAAAGGGATATAATCCATGCACCAAATTATAGCAAAACAAGACTAAGAAAAACAAGTTTTTGCTTTGAACTTTCTAAAGAAAAAAGCTCAGCTCATGAATAAAAACGATGAAAAATAAAGCAAAACAAATATCAGAAAGCAATTAATAAAAGAGCTCTTCAGCAAAAAAATTCAAAACAGGACGCTTGCAACATAACTGATTTTAATCATGTTAAAATTGGATAAATTAGTGTATTAAAACACACAAATATATCCAATTCTTAATGTACACACAAATTTATCCTAGCACTTCATGACTTAAACCTACACAGAAACACTATAAAATATACACCTGATGTTTAACATAACCAATGAAAACAAAACATAAAATTGAAACTAACTCCACATTATTCCACTTCCAATATTTTCAATTGCTTTTTTTCTTCAACCATTTCACCCCTAAGCAAGACAACAAAGCCACTAAGATACAAGAAGTTACTGTTACAGAATATGAGAAAAAATACTATTAAGGAGAGAGAATAATAAAAGAACAAGAATTAAGAAGTCAGACGAAATTTTGAGTATAGAACTTATAGTTATATCTTGCCATTTCAAAGCTGAGAGAATATTATAAAATAACATTAGTAAGGAGAGAGAATGATAAAAAAACAGGAATTAAGAAGACAGAAGAGAACGCTTGACATTATTGTGAAATTAGCACTGATACAGGGTTAATTTAACAGCACAGAGTGTCATCACCTCTCCAGGCAAATGACCTTCTTTACTTTCTTTTTTTCTTTCTTTACTACTTTTTTTTTTTTTTTTACTACAGACCAAATTTGTGTGTGTCTTAAGTAGTGCTTGCTATAATCACAAGCCTGCCTCTGATTGGCTGAAACAGTTTTATTTAACTTAAACCAACCTAAAATTTGTTATGAGAAGGTCTCAGGTTCAATTCCTGATAAGTCACAAGTTAACAATTACATCCAAATTTTTGAAGATCAGAGTTGACTGGGAAGCAAGAATCCTGAAAAGAGCCCCACAAGTGTAAGGTTTGAGCTTGAGTTTTGTTTAATAGCATATCAACCTCTGTGGGTCATTTAATGCCAAAAAAAGTGTGGTTTTAAAGTATTTTTTTTAATGTTCACTTATAGTGAGAAGGTTGATTTAGTCGGATCTTGATGAAAATTTTATTATTCATTTTTTATTTTAGAAAACTGAAGATGTTTTCTAGTTTTGCATTAAAAATGTATTGCTGGTAATAATTTTTTTTCTTCAAAAATATGTTATGGCAATAATTTTTTCCTTCAAAAATGTATTGTTGGTCATATTTTTCCTTCAAAAATGTATATTTTTCTATAAAAGTCTATTTTTATGTATATAGTTCTATAAAAGTCTATTTTTATGTATATAGTTCTATAAAAGTCTATTTTTATGTATATAGTTCTATAAAAGTCTATTTTTATGTATATAGTTCTATAAAAGTCTATTTTTATACTTTCATAGTGTCTTGACCCCAGTTTGGGGGTTAATTATTTGCTCATAGCTGGGACCCTAACAGGTGCTACCACACCAGGTCAGGGTGGACCTGGGAACAGCAGCAATTAAGAGGTGGTTCCATGCTCCCCACAACCTCCCAATCAGAGGCCTTGCTGCTGAATGAAAGATGTGAGAAAAGAAACTATGAGTATAGAACTTATAGTTACAATTACCTATTTCAAGAGCAATTTATCTTGTTTAGAGAGATTTTGTTCACTACTGATGTGCATAGAGATCGTGCTGGCACAACCTCTTTTTTGATCGCACCATATCATCGTTGCGGTACTCTTGTGTGTTTATCCCTCAATTCTGACTTAACATCAGTAAAATTATAATAACTTGTACTCTTGGACCAGCTTTTCAAGAATACTCAAATGCCTCCAGATCAGCAACTCACTTGATGTCTTAGTTCATATTCTGGTTTTGACAATGAACATGCCTGATATCCACCAATGCAGACATACAAAATTCATCAAAAGAAATAGCTTCATTGCAAATGACTGTCATACTAAATTGATGCCCTTCAGGATAGCATCATCCAATTCTGCTAGATTGAAATAACATGCATCATTCACAGGCTGCTTTCGTCAACCTCCAATGAAACTCCTGTGACAAGAGAACACGTATCAACCCACACATCATAAATCTGTCTGTTTACCACTTACCATGTGCAGGGTCATTCTGGCATATTCTTGCCACTATGTTTATCAATCATGTTCTTAAGGGCAGAATCTGTCACTTTGTTATCTCAGCCAGACATCATCAACACTGTTCTGCATTTAATAAATGATGCAGCAACATGAAGCTGACAACACACTGGAAAGTGACCCACCAGCTTTCCACACTACAAGGCAATGTTGGGTCTTGTCATGACCTCAGGAACGAACAGAATCTAATTTCCTTAACTTCAATTAACTGAGTTATTCTCCCCATCAACATGCAGGCCCAAAATGTGAGCACTGTTCTGTAACCACCCTGGATTCTTGCAGGTCAGACCAAAAGCAACCAAGTGCTCTTTCACACGGTCTGTTGAAGTCATGCTCACGTCAACATAAATATCATCAATATATGATGAGGTTGCCTGTCAAACTGACTTGTTTTTCAATAATGCAATATTCACAATAGCTTTCATTATGGCTGATGCAATATTCAACCCAAAATTCATTCATGTCAAGCAATGACTTCGCCTCTTGAGAATCATAGTCTGAAAAGGTCAAATAGACTTGTGGATATATACTTGTAAGTAGGTCTGCCGTAAGTCAAAGATAGCAACATCAGGTCTTTTTTGGCATTACTTCCTCAGTTTCTGTGCCTTCATGTCAGCATTGTCTGTGTGGGATTCATTTAGTTCCCAATAATCTAATACTGGCTGCACTTCACTTTTATTTTTCTGCACCACTACAATCAACAAAATTAGACCACCTGTCCTTGAGAAACCATATATTGCTATACTTCATTATTTGGAATCTGCCCACTTTTTTAATAATGTCAAAGCAAAGAAACAGGTCAGAATCCAATAGTTCTCCATCCACTACAAAAATCTCAGTGTCAAGGGGAACTGTATTGTCCACATCAAGCTTGATGCTTCCAACTCTACTTAAATTGAAGGTGTTATCACTTATGGTAAGTACGTCTATCTTCTTCTTCCAACAGGATTGTCAGGCTGATTTGCTTGCGAGTGTCCACTAGTATCAGTCTCTTGATTCAATTCACATGGCGATATAAGCACCTCATTTACAACTCACTTGGAGAAGAAATGGGTAATAATCTTGTCCCCTTCCTCTTTTTCTGGACACACTGATGCAAAGTGACCTAACCAATGACACTGACAGGTTGGCGCATCTACTTATCGAACCAGACAGTCCTTGGAAAAGTGATTACATCCAGATCATCAACAACATCACATGCCCTGCCAGCATTTAGTAGGATTTTATCAGCTGCCACTCCAACTGGTAAGATGCTATTCACAGCCATTTGCTTAGTCATGGTCTGATCCTTCATTATAGCCCAAGCTTGGTCCAATTGACTTGTAGTCATGTCTTCTATCCCGGTGTAACGAGGAAGTTAGAAGCGTTTTTTTTGCTTCAAAAGCCTCATCTTTGTTGCCTTAAGGACACATGGCCCAGTGGATATAGACGTTTATTAGTTCCTATGACCTGACCCAAAGAGTTGTGAATTCAATACCAGGCTACAGCAGTGGTGAACAAGTAACTTACAGGGTTAGAGGGAGATAACTCATGACGTCCAGAAGAGGTATTAGGCAAGGAATGGAGTTCATATACCCCAGAGATTGTAATAAAGAAATCAGTTCAAAATTCCTAGCATCTGAAGAAGGCTGAAGCGTACAACAGCTGAAACGTTATACAAATGGCAACAAAGATGAGGACAATAGTCCAAATAATGAAAATATAGACAAATAACTGCATTTAATGTCTAAAATATGACATCTGAGCTGAAGTACAGAGTGAAGTCACTTGGCATAGATTGATCTTTAACTCTGTCATGCATACACACTAATTTATAACATTTATGCTCACTTTCCTTGTTTATGGCAGTGCTTGGAAGGAAAGCATGTAGAGTGTGGTCATCTCACTACATCATAGAGGTTCCCCCAGTGACCATGGCTTGTGCAGCAGGTTTTGGCTAAGGCACAACATTCCCCAGGTACAGCAACCACCATATTCCTCAGATCTTACCTCTTGGGACATTTTACTCTTCAAAATTAAATCCCACTTGAAAGGAGCAAGATTTCAAGATGGCAAGTGAGGCAGCTCACTATCACAAAAAAAGGAGTCTCAGAAATGCTTCCATGACTGGAAATGATGCTGGACAAAGTGTGTCGATTCAGAAGAGGACTACTTTGAAGATTAGATGCCAAATTGATATGCACTGTAGTTATCTTTTTATAGTACCAGTTCTGATCATGTTTTAACAGATTGGGAAATGTAGCTTGTTTTTAGTTATATTGCTTTTGTAACTGAAAACTTTAAATTGGTAATATCAACTATTTCCTTGTTAGAAATCAATCAGCATTCATTGACCAAGCAGCCATTGTTATTTTGATTGAAATTTATAAAATGTTTCTATTGAAAAGTAGGTTTCCCAAATTCAGTCGCTGTTATAGATCTTTCTGAGTATTGATGGGGGCTTCCTTCCTAAGCTTATGTCTGAAGTAAAAAGTGGAATTTCAATATCTTGATGATGTCATTTTTTTCTCTTCAAGTTACATGTGCTATCCATTTTAGATGTTGATGGTGTTGGTAGTTTAATTTCCATATTTCTTAAGCTAAATTTGTCATAATTGATTCATACACAAGTATTTAACCCATTTTAACCCAGTGTCCTCATTTGAGGACAGCATAAAAAACTGTAAAATATAATGTGTATAAATCATTATATAAAACCATTATTATATATAGGTAGTGAGGACATATTGATTCATCAATAAAATTACCTTCCAAATATTGCTCGGTTGGAAGAAAAATTCTTGTGATTTGTAAATGAATTTAATGTTCTAAAACCTGAGGACACTGGGTTAAAATGGGTTAAAGTGTTTGGTATTTACTAATTCCACATCTTGAATTTTTATAATGGATTCAGGGTACATGGCATCACTGCTTTCATTCCAATTTCAGATCATAGTTTCAGTTCTGGAAAGGTTTGATTCCTATTTCTCAAAACGCTTGGCAGAAGACTGATTTTTTTTGTTCAAGATAATTAATATCACAACTATGAATACCTATAGGCATCAGCAGAGACTCCTTCACCATCAATACATTGACCTGAGGAGGGAAAGCAGGAAAGTTGTTTTCCATTAATAGATTCATTTAGGATATGGAACGTTTAAATGATCAGTGCCTGTCTCTTCACATCTGTGCTTGTGTATATACCAACCACAGTCTAAGAAGAGATTTTTTTTTACTAAACAAAAAAATGAAAAAAATTTTTTTTATAGTTTCTTTAATGTTTTTCTTTTTAAATACCAAGTTTTCTCTGCTTTTTTAACTGCTTTCTTTCAGTAATGATTGCATAATAAGCAAATTCAATTCATTTTTATTAAGAATAAACACTCCCAGAAGCTGTACTCTAAAATCTAGTGCTGATCAAAGATTGTATTAGTGTTTTGTTTTTTATGAATTATCAACCTCTTGCAGGTTATTTAAAGTCAGAAAACATTTACATTGTAAGAACTTTTAAAAATAATGATTCGTTGATCTTCTTCTTCTTCTATGTGCCCTGTCCCTTCAGGACGTAGGCGATCATGGTTCTCCACGTCTCCCTATCCCTTGTGGCTCTTAGTATGTTTGCTCCTGTTACTCCTGGCAACCCCCATTCCATCATCCACCTGATCAGGCCCTGCAAATATGTTATCCGCTGCCTTCCTCTGTTTCTCTTTCCTTCTATCTGGCCAGTCATTATCAGGTTCACCAGGCTCTCCTTCCTCATTGCATGTCCCAGGAACTTCAGTTGTCTCTTCCTGATGCTCAGTATTAATTTCCTTTTTATTGCCATTCTTTCCAACACCTCATTGTTGTTTGCATGCTCAGTCCACGATATCCGCAGCATCCTTCTGTAGAACCACATTTCCGCTGCTTCCAGTTTTGTCCTCATTTTCGATGATATTGTCCAGCATTCCCTGCCGTATTGAAGAACTGACATCACATAGCAATCCAGCACTCTTTTCTTTGTTTCTAGTGAAATCTTTCTGTATGTTAGTACTTTACTCAGCTTTTGGAACGCGTCCTTTGCCATGCCAATTCGCCTTCGGATGTAGATCTACTGATACAAATCCTCATTAACCCATAGCTGGAGGAGAAGAGGCGGGTGCATACTTTTCTCAAGAGTATTTGCATATAAGTGAAGGTAAAAAACCTGACTGGAATTGTAACCCAGCTCTTCAATTTTCAATTCTGAGCCTTTATTCATTACACCAATAGCATTTTCAAGTTTATGGCACATGATATTCACAAGTGGTCAACCATCTAAGGAATGACTATGTTCATACCTCAGAATATTTTATTAATTTACATTTTAATAAAAAAAAAAAAGGGCAAACTTCTGGAGATTGTTCATTGACTACTAACCCTTTGTCAATCCAATTCAGTCAGTCAGTTAAGTGCCATACATGATACATGCTTTGGTGATCATGCCTTGAAAGAGACATGACTTACTGGGCAGAAGATTATCCCGCAGTAGGTTGCCATTGTTTTCTGCAGTAGACTGGTTGCCAGCCAAGGCTATAGAACCCAATCTGTCTTATTATTTAACCCATAACTGGAGGGAAGAAATAGATTAATACCTTTCCCAATGGTATTTATGTATAAGTGAATGTAAGGAATTCAACTGGAATTCCAACTCGGCTCCCCAATTTGTCATTCTGAGTTGATATCCACTGCACCAAAGGGCACATCCAATTACAGGGTAAAAATTTAGTTTTCAAGCTTTAAAATATCTTTTCATAACTAGGGGTCGACTTATATGGTGGGTATAAAATTCAAACCTTTATGACTTAATTGTAAACAAGTGGGACAGCACTCCTAACAATTACTGTACACCATTTGCAGTACATCAAGCAGACTGCCACAAAAATATCTCACTACAACTTTTGTTTGGTAAATATATTTGGCATGCTAAAACAGAAGTTAACCCTTTGTTGCATATTGGTTACACTTATAACCAATATGCAACAAGGGTTAGAGAAAGGTTACAATTGTAACCAATATGCAACAAAAGATTGATATAAAATAATAAAATACTAACACAAATCCAATATTCTATAAATGCTACAGCACACATTTAGTCCAACAGCGGCCAAAGTGTCATATAAGTAAAATAATGAAATAGTAACACAAATTCAACATTCTATTATTGATACAGCAAACATCGTGTCCAACAGCGGCTGAAGTGTCATTTAACTAAAATAATAAAATAGTAAAACAAATTCAATATTCTATTAACACTACAGCACATATCAAGTCCAACAGCAACTGAAGTGTCATTTAACTCATTCAGACAATTCAGATTACTATAAATATTGTGTGTGTCATCTGCATAATTTTACGACAGTAGTTGTGGTGGATATTGGCTCGAAACAAGAAATTAGAGAGATGAGTTTGAATTCCAGTTGAATTCATTACATTCACATGTAAATACGCTTGGGAAAAGTATTAAACCATCTCTTCTCCCTCTAGCAATGAGTTAAACAGCAGGACAGATTGGGTTCTATAGCCTTGGTTGGCAACCACAGAAAGAAATGGCAACCTACTAAGGAAAAATATTCTTTCGAGACATAATTGCCCAAGCATGTATCACACATAGCACTTAACTGATTGACAAAATGGCATTTGTTATACAGGAAAGTGGTGCGACCTTCTATAGTTTTGGCATATGTCATTGGATAGTGTAGCCTGATTTCATTTACCAGTAAGCTTAAGTTTTGGACTACCGGTAGCTTACTGTATGTTTGAAGGGGTGTGGGGGTTTACCAATACACTAGGTATAGACCTAACACAGAATTTTGAGCTAAAAATTTTGAGGTCAACTTGTATATCATAATATATAGTAGTTGTTGCCGATATTTGCTAATTCAATTCTTTTATTAAATGCCTTGTCTTTTCAGGATGTCGGTAGTGATAAGTTTCCACAGATTCCCTTTTATTTTTAACTAGCAGTATAGTCCGGCATTGCTCGGTGTAATGAAAGCTTTAAAACTAATCCATGGTTTTGGAGCTCAGACTCTTTGGACGTTGGCACGAAAGACTAAAAAGCAATAGTTGTTTCCAGTTAAAGCAAAACCGTAGACTGAAAGAAAAATGAATGGATGTAAGTCAAATTTTGATTTCCTGGTATCGATATCAAATAAGTTTTTTCCTTGTAAACTGAATTTTGAGGTCTAAATAAGTCCTCTGAGTAAATGGTATCATGGCTGAGACTAAGAACTACAATTATACCTACTTAGAGCCAAACCCGAAGCAAAAACTAAAATAAAAGGGCTGAAAAAAATAGACATACAGGCACATAAACAGATACACACACAAACATCTTGCCTTTATATATATATATATATAGATATATATATATTATCAATTTTCTGCACTATTGTAAGAACTGCAACCTTGAAATTTCTGAATATTGTTTCTTATGTCTTTGTTTATGAGTGTATTAAATTTGATTAAAATCAGACCACTCCTTCTATAACCCGATTTTTTTGATTATTGATATTTATCGGGGGTACCTCGACACAAAACCTAACTAAGAACACTTGCAGACACTTATAGTACAACTGTGCAAATTTTCAATAAAATTAGTTCAGCCGTTTCGGAGTCTATAGGTAACGGGCACACACAGACAGACAGACAGACACACACACACACACACAAAGTTCCATTTATAAATAAGTTTAGATTTAAATTATCTACAAATTGACATCAAGGGTTTATCATTGTTTCTCTATGCGTTCCAATCCTACTCCTAGGCCAGCTGCCACTCAAGACTAGATAGCCCTGTTTATCCTGCTATTTAATCACTTTTAAAACCAAATGTCATGTTTCTTCAGTAAACTCCCCACAGCTTTATTATTTGTAAATTTCCATGAATTTTGAGGGAAAATAATGGAGTGGTTTCCTGTTGTCTTCTTTATAGTTTTGAAGTCAGAGTTGTCCTTCTCTTACACTGACTGCCAGCTAAGGCTAAATAACCAAGACTATACAGATTATTTCTCATATTTGAAGTGGGGGATAAAGAATAGATGGATTCAAGTTTTTCCCAAGGGCTTTTGTGTGAAAGTGAATGCAACCGATTAGACTGTTCATTGATACTCCTTTCTATGCTGATAACCATTATGCTACCCACAACATCCTGGCTCTTTTATAAGTGAAGAAAACACAGTCTTCTTTTCCAAAGTAGTAAAAATTCAGAAAGTAAGCAACCCATATAGCAAGTCTAACTGGAAATAAGAAAAAATCAATCAAGAAATTCATTCTTTTTATCAACCTTTTATTTTTTGCTTTTACAAATAAATCCATCTTCTCCAAGAAACAGAGAGAAGGAGAAAAAAATTGGATTATTTCTATTATATAGCTGTTTCTTAATGGCTACTTTCTTAGTTGTAGTGAAAATTTTTCGAGTGGGTTGATTGGAAAGTGAATCGAAATATAACGATGTAATAGCTGAGAACCAATTGAGTTAATAGGCTATTACCAGCAGTTATGTAAAGAAGCTGAACGATAAGATCAAATTCTACAGATTTGTAATAGAGAGTAGGTTTTTTATTGAGATCAATGAGTATTTGTCTATATTTTTGAGATGAGACATTTATATCGTTTGGATTGTTGTCCTCATCTTTATTGTTATATTCACAACGTTTCAGCTGTTGTATTCTTTGATCTTCTTCAAATGATTGAAAATTTGAACTAAAACCTTTATTTTAATCACCAGGGAACATGGCCCAGTGAATAAAAGCTTTGATTAGATCCAGTGGCTTTACCCAAAGAGTTGTGAGTTCAGTACCTGGTTACAGCAGTGGTGAATAAAAATCTTAGAGAGTTGAGTTAAATAGAGATAACTAAGACATCTAGAAGTGGCATGGCTAATGGAACGAGAACAATCTACATCAGTGATTGAAATAAAGATTTTGGTTCAAAATTCCAGTCAACTGAAGAAGGTTAAAGCATACAACAGCCAAAAAGTTTTGAATATAACAATAAAGATGAAGACAACAGTCCAAACAATGTAAATAAGACCAGTGAGTGTTTTCTGTTGTTAGGGTTCTGTAATAATTTGATGGTGTACTATCTGATTTAGGTAGCTCTGATCACAGATTATTCCAGGTTTTTTTTTTGTAATAAGGAAATCTTGAAACTGTACTTTTTATGAAAACATGATATGATAATATTTATACAATACATTAAAATTAAACAAGTGAACTTAGAATGACAATGCCAGATAAAGATTTTTTTACAACAATTTATTTGATGTTTCTATCCCTTGTAGTGAGTTTAATAAAACCTTCGAAAAGAAGAGAAAAGTAATTACTTCTTTTTGACAGAGAAACTATGTCAGCAAAGTGGGAAATGTTGATTCAATAGATGATTGATCTATATATGAGTTTACACGAAATGGAATCCCCTTCCAAACCCCTTCATTTGTTATATTTTATATTTAGTTTCCAACTAGCAGGTGCTGGCTCAAACATGAAACCCACAAAAAATGCAAGAGAATCACTGTCACTGATCAAAAGTAATCTCAGTTTCATTTCCCAAATCTTTAAAAACACTGCTGAAAGTGCCACTTGGAGCCTATGCATCAAGGTCTGATTTGGTAATTTAACCCCTGACTTTGAGACAGTAATTTTCAGCCAAACCACACTGTCTTATGGAATCACTCCCAGAAATTTATCTTTAATACATCTGTCATGACTGACTTCCCATCAGCAACTGGTCAACATTTGGCTATCTTTGGTAAATTTCACATGTAGACAAAGCAAACTATCTTTCAGGTTTGATCCTGTTTTTGGTAGGAAATTAAAAAGTCAGTGGTCAAAATGTTTCTCTCACTGAGTGGCCCATAAAAATGGTTTAGTATAAAAAATTATTTAAATGAACATACCTTTCTTGTATTACTCAAATAGTGTTCAACTGTTTGTTAGATTTGTAGGTGAGCATAATTACATACACATATTTATGTATACATATTTAAAGAAAAGCTACCAACAAAAACAACCTGATCAGTTACTGCTTAAACCACTCCTCTAATATTAAATCTGGCATAATTATAGGTTTCTGTTTAAGATCAGTAAAAATTGGCAAAGAAACATACATAGAAAACACATTCAAAAGCTTACAATATCCATATCACTTTATCCACAACGCAAAAGGAAAGGCACATAAAATTTACAACCTTAACAAAAGCAAAATTATTCACAATAATATATTAAACAATAACTGACACATAATACGACCTACCAACTCAATAACATCCACTATTCAGAAGAACTTATCTAAATAACATCCAAATAGTCACAACCACTTCGAAAACAATTTTGGATATCACATAACAATAATAACTCAGAAGCAGGTATATATAAAATAAGTTGCCTAAACTGTTCCTCATAATACATCAGAGAAACATGCAGAAATTGGGAAAAAAAAACTCTATTACCACAAAAGAGGCTTCAGAAAGAAAATCCTTGAGAATGTCACCATCAAACATTACCAAAATATTAATCGGCATGTCTTATGTCTTTGTCTATGAGTGTATTAAATCTGATTAAAATCGTACCACTCCTTCTATAACCCGATTTTTTCGATTATCAATTTTCGATATTTATCAGGGGTACCTTGACACAAAACCTAGCTAAGAAGATTTTTTATAATTTCATCATTTTTAATAGAACCAATATTTTTCAGAGCCAACATATACAACAAACATATAAAAAATCTAAAGAAAATGGTTAATTTCTATCCTTTCAACATCTTATAACAATCTACTTAACATAAATAAATTCTCTGAGTACTTTCATTATAGAATTGAATATCTTGCCCCTGAAGATTGTGAGATAGTCATATAACAAACTGGTAGTTCACATGAAATTATAAGTTTCAGAATGGGGAACGACAGCAATATTTAAGCATTGTATTTTTTTTTTTTTTACATTTTTTGAAGATCGAAGTTTTCTTGAAAGCAAGAAACCAAAAGAGAGTTCTCCAAGTAGGAAGTGCAAGAGAAGAAACTATTAACACCAAACTTATGGTTACACTAGCAGTATAGTCCGGCATTGCTCGGGTGTAATGAAAGCTTTAAAACTAATCCATGGTCCTGGAGGTCAGACTCTTTGGACATTGGCACGAAAGACTGAAAAGCAATAGTTGTTTCCAGTTGAAGTGAAACTGTAGACTGAATTAAAAATGAATGGATGTAAGTCAAATTTTGATTTCCTGGTATCGATATCAAAGAAGTTTTTTCATCGTAAACTGAATTTTGAAGGCTAAACACGTCCTCTGAGTAAATGGTATCATGGCTGAGACTAAAAACTACAATTATACCTACTTAGAGCCAAATCCAAAGCAAAAACTAAAATAAAAGGTTTGAAAAGAAATACAGACAGATAAACAGACACGCACAAAAACATCTTGCCTTTTATATATATATATATTATCGATTTTCTGCACTATTGTAAGAATTGCAATCTTGAAACGTCTGAATATTGTTTCTTATGTCTTTGTCTATGAGTGTATTAAATCTGATTAAAATCGTACCACTCCTTCTATAACCCGATTTTTTCGATTATCAATTTTCGATATTTATCAGGGGTACCTTGACACAAAACCTAGCTAAAAACACTCGCAGACGCTTATAGTACAACTGTGTAAATTTTCAAGAAAATCAGTTCAGCTGTTTCGGAGTCTATAGGTAATGGATACACACACAGACACACACACACAGACAAAGTTCCATTTATAAATAAGTTTAGATATAGCAAAAAAAATGATGGGATCTAATTGCCAATTTAGTACTGCACTTAAAGAAATCTTTCAGGTTTGATCATATTTTTGTTAGAAAATTAAAAAGTTAATAATTTTGGAAGTTCATTTACTTTCACATAAAAACACATTGAGGAAGGCATGAATTTATCTTTTCTCCCTCTGGCTATAGCAGTGCTGACTGGGGTCTCTTGCTTTGAGATGGCAATCATTTGAGCTGAAGAAAATTCAAAGTCAATCTATATAAGAATGGACTCCAGCAAACTGTTTTGTTTTAGGTACACCACAGTTAGTACATATACAGTACACTAAGACCCTAATGGGTTAAGGGACTAAAAATGTAATGTGATATTACTTTTTATAATTTTTATTTTGTTGTTCTTAATTGTTTTTATTTTTTGTTCTTATTTTTAATTTTTGTTAATCCGAGATAGAGTTTCATTAAAGCATTATTTTCAGTTAAGGCATTGGAGGTTTGCATTCTTCTTTAAGATCCTTTTGGGTCTCGATCAACAGAGTATTTCCTTACACAAAGAGTCAATTTAGCTGCATGTAACCCATAAAATATTTATTGTTACCAGGTATTCAAACTTGATCAAATTTCATTTTACGAACATGAGACAAAATTTTTCAACAGTATCTGTTTCAATTTCAATTTCAACTTTTATCACATCTAGAAAAGCAAAGATAAAATTATATATAAATATATATATATATAATATGTGTGTGTATGTATGTATGTATGTATGTATAGTTATGGATATTAATAAATATTCACATGGATATATACAAGTTAGTGTTAATAAAACCGTGCTCAAAGTAATATAACAGCTATGAAGTATATATTAATAAATATATGTAGATAGACTAAGCTATCGCCCGGTTCACACTCCACCCACATTTATTGAACAGGTGAAGAGGCTCATCCCTTGTGTAATATAACAACCTGGCCCACCCGAGGAAAGGCTGATGCAAGCGGGGGTGTTTTCCGGTTGTTGAAAGGAACGGATGTTTGTTTGACCTTATTTCCAGCAGTAGCGGAAATGGCTATAAGAGGCAAACAGAACAGGTGTCTCTGAGAATTACGTGGACATGCGTGGGCGAGGCAAAGCCGGAAGTTCCGGTTTGGAGATTATAAAAAGACCTCGGTGCACGGATTACGAGAGCAGAGAGACAGAGGCAGACGAGAGAGCCAGACCAGACCAGAGGAGCAACAGATACGACGACACTCCCCCGTCAACCCGTCAACCCTTAGAAGTGCGCTCTCACTCTCTGTTCACTAGGCTACACGGTCCATCGTCATTAATAAAAAATACAACTTATATTTTTATATATATGCGTGTTTGTTGTCTGTCGATATACAACACTTGTTCCGTGTTTAGGATGTGGTTTCCGGCTTTCTCTTCTTCAATCTTTTTACTCTCACGTAGCCCCCTGCACATCAGTGGCAAAACCGCCTTGCTCCGGGTGATATGATTAAAAAAAAAAAAAAAAATATCCCACATCTATAGCATAGTAACTATGTAATCATCAGGTGCACATTCTGAATTAGATTTGAATTTTTATTTTTGGTTCTTGCACTGTTCATGGCTGTTATAAATTATAAATCTGAGATGCCATTTTTTAATTTATCAAATGCATAATTTAATTTGATTTAGACTGAAACGTAAACATGAAATTGGAAAGTAAAATCATAAAAGTTAAATTAATATTAAAGGGTAAATTTTGTTAAGAGCAGATGACTTGTTTATTATTTTGGGGGAATCAAAAGCATTAAAAAATAAATAAATAAATAAATATATAAAAAAAACATTGTTTGAACTATTGTTCTCATCTTTATTGCTATGTTTACAATGTTTCAGTCATTATATGCTCTGGCCTCCTTCAGGTGCTAGGAATTTTGAACTGGACCCTTTATTATGATCACTGGGATATATCATTCTCATTTCATGTTTGATGCAATTTCTGATAGCCTTGTGGTTATCTCCCTTTAACTTAACTCTCTAAAAGGAGATAACTACGTGGCTACCAGAATTAGTATCACACATGGAATGAAAATGATATACTCCATATATTATTGTAATAAAGAGTCTGGTTCAAAATTCTAAGTACTTGAAGAAGGCCAGAGCATACAATGAATGAAACATCATAAACATAGCAATAAAGATGAGAACAATAGTCTGAACAATGTAAATAGTTTGTTTGTTTTTGAGGCTTAACAACCTATCAATCCTTATGGGATCATTTTAAGGTCATAACCAATGATTTTGGGTAAGGTTATTTTTACAACATTTTTCTTTTTCACGATTTATTGGGATTTGTTTTTAAGAGCAGGGTCCTCAAGTCCTACCCTTGTTATTTAACCCATAACTGGAGGGAATGGACAGATTAATACCTTTCCCAAGGGTACCAGTGCTTAAGTGAATGCAGGGTATTCAACTGGAATTCGAACTCGGCTCACCGATTTCTCTTTCCGAGTCGATATCCACTGCACCACAACGCACATCCGTCACTATACGCTTACAGCACCTGGTATTCCCAAGCGGTCACCCATCTAAGTACTGACCAGGCTCAACGTTGCTTAACTTCGGTGATCGAGCGAGAACCGTTGTATTCAACGTGATAGGCCGTAAGCCAATGTAAATAGTACCTGATCTCAAAAGTATAGACAAATATAAAAAACAATAATAAGATAATGGAATAAGGTAAAAAATAAGGTATGAAACTCCAAATCAAGCCATAGATAATATGTTATATATAATAATATGTTATATATTACTCTTCAGCAATGAATTGCGTTCTTTCACTGACTGGCGTATGTATACACCGCTTATATATAACAAGCTAAAATTTTCCTTCTCTGATGCCATGAACCTCTGGCTTAGGGGTTAGTGACTCCAACTGACACCAAATCAGTCGAGTTTCCATCCCTGCCAGAAGCAAGTGGATGTCTTAGCCACACTGGTGAGCTGTGATACAGCAAAACAGGCTTGTATGTGGATGACGAATGTGTGTGTGTGTGTCAGATTAAATAAATTGCAAACATAGTGTCTGCTTATTTTTAATAAAATCCGTTCATACTCATGGATATTCTTTTGCATATTATAATTAAAAGACGTCAGAAAAGAGCTGTACCATTGACAGATGTTATTATCATTCATTTCCCAAGTACTTTCAATCTCCTTCCAAGATCATCGTCAGAGGTGCGATTTATGGTAACAAAAAATAACTGCAAACTGTGTTGCTAGAAATTACTGTAAGGTTTTTTCCCACTTCAAATATAACAGTTGACAAACTGCTTAGCATTCATTAGAATGTGAAAATTATCCAAAATGGAATTTTTAATATGTTGTAATGCCATGGTCATGCATGTGTTAAAGTATGGAAAAATTGTTCGTTTTAAAAACATTTTAGAACATTACTTCAATATTCATAGCTGATTCTATTAATGATCAAGAACACAACAATCCTACAGCAAGAAAACAACAAAATCAAACTACAGATTCTTGAGGCCATATTCATTAAAAAACTTAAGCCATCAATTAATAGACTAGAGTCGACTGTAGTTGGTATCATCGAGTCAATGCGAATGATTCTTTCCTTAGCTGTTTCATATGTGCCTTGCCAGGGCTACATAGAGTTTTGAGTTCAAAATTGTCTTTCTCCTGAACTGGTTTCCAACCAAGGCTATTGAATCGACTCTGTCCTACTATTTACTCATAACTGGGTGGAGAAAAGTTGGATTCATATCTTTCCTAATTATATTAGCATGTAAATGAATGTAATGAACTTGACCCAAATTTGAACTCAGATATCTGATTCTGCAATCCAAGCCGTAATTCATTACTTTAACAATAAGAGCTCATAAAGAACACAGATTTAAACTCTTAGTCACTCTTCACATTGATCTATTTTATTTATTTATTTATTTATTACTAATTTTACCCAGTACAAGTCCTAAGGGCCACTCAAGGTAAGGGTTACTGTGTAGATATGTTAATCAACAAATAAAATTTCAAATTTCAGGTGGAGACATAAGGAGCATAGACTTGAAATAAACTTTAGAAGGAACCAGAAACCTAATCCTAGACAAAAAAAATATGTATATATCAAAGAAATAAGGGCATTTTAAGTCTTACTAATTAATCCAATTAGTGCGATGTGTGTTGTGGTTCAGTGGATATCGACTCGGAACGAGAAATCGGAGAGCCGAGTTCAAATTCCAGTTAAATTTGTTGCAATTATATACGTGCAAATACCCTTGGGAAAGGTATCAATCCATCTCTTCCCTCCAGCTATGGGTCAAATAACAGGACAGATTGGGTTCTATAGCCTTGGTTGGCAACCAGTCTACCGCAGAAAGCAATGGCAACCTACTGCGGGATAATCTTCTGCCCAGTCAGTCATGTCTCTTTCGAGACCTGATCGCCCAAGCGTGTATCACGTATGGCACTTAACTGACTGACTGAATATAATAATTGAACATATGATTAAGGCCTCTACTGGTTATAAAGTGGGGGATCAGTTTTATATTGTTATGAAGTAATAAACTGATCCCCCACTTATTACTATATAATAAATCTGGTAACGATTGGGAAGTCTCTGCAGACCTTAAAGGCTGGAGTATCAATTACCCAAAAATAATCTCAAAAAAGGGTTTTCGACCAGATATTGTTCTGTTCTCAAATAAGAACATTATTTTAGTGGAATTAACAATTCCTTATGAAAGCCGAATGGAACAGAGCCATGATTTTAAAGAAAGTAAATACGACGATTTAAAATCACAGCTGGAAAAAGAAGGTTATAGTGTAAGCATTAAGGCCGTGGAAATTGGAGCAAGAGGATTTGCGTCAAGCACCCTGTACAAATTTTTGGGTGAAATAGGAATAAAAGGCCGTAACAGAGCCCGCAGTATAAAGAAATTAATAGAGTTAGCAGAAAATGGTTCCATGTGGATTTGGAAAAAGAGAGACGCGACGTGGAATATATCGTAATAGAACAATATGCTAACTTTGTCGCGCAAACGTGGAGAAAAACGTGAAAATATTTTTCTCTTTAACCGTTTATTTTAAAATCATTTTTGCTTTTCGTTGAAACGGTTGGTAAAATACAATGGGGCCTCACATCAGTGAGGGGGGCCGGTGTGCAATGAAAACCGTAGAGAGGAAGGCCCCGAAACGGTGCACATTCTCTCCTGATGACCCCAAGAGTAATAGATTATTTGAACTTTTACGAATTGGATTCCCAAAGACCGTCATAGAAGCATTGTGCCGATAGGATAAGTGGAATTGTAAAAGCTACCTTTTTGGTAAGTTTGAATTACTTTTGCAGTAATTTCCTTCTTCAGACATATGGCTAGGCCGTTGACTTTCAGGAATAGACTGAATGGCATCTGGGAAAAGTCCAGATGACACCTGGAAAGACAGGGGACACTGGGAAAGACCAGATGATCTCACCGGGCTAGCAACCCAGAGTTCATTTTAATATTGCTAAACGAAAGCTTAAAGGAAAATGCCCTCATGGTTCACCGAAAGGGAGGGAGAATGATGAACCCAAACGGATTACCCGACAACGATTTGGAACTGGAAATGGACTAACGAATAGAGAAAACTCTATGGAATTTCCATGTGTCTGCGGTCGGAAATTCAGGTCCCAGAAAGGAGCTAAGATTCACCGGACTAAGATGGGTTGTGATTCCCAAATAACAGTTCAGGAGCAGCGCTCTGTATACTCAGATAAGACGTCGGAAAACCTAAGCCAGGATGCATACCACAGTGCCGAGGATATCCACGCTGTTGAACCAGAGTTTAGGTCACAACCCAGATTACCAAGAATCAAATTTCCATCAGCATCCAACTCGGAAGCCTGGATTATGCTTGATACCATCATAATCAATAAGCTTCGTAAACATCTAGGAAATATGGAGTATAACGAAAGGTTAATTAAAAGTAGCGAAATCATCTATGACGTTTGTAGGGAAATCTACGGCGTAAAAGAATCAAAAGAAAAATCACCAGCAAAGAAGAACAGACGGCAAAGATTGATGCTGGATCTTAGAAATAAGAAAAGACATTTGAAAAAACTAATCAGTACAGCTAATAGTGAAGAAAAAGAAGGTCTGATGAGTATTTGGCACGACCTGAAACAAAAACATAACGCTCTTAGCAGAGCAGAAAATTTAAGAAAAAGACGAGTGAAGAGGAAAAAAGAACAAGAGCGTTTCTTTCGAGAACCGTTTAAATATGCAAGGAACATATTTGATCAACCTAGATCAGGAGTACTCAAAGTGGAACAAAATGTTCTAGAAGAACATTTAAGAAATACGTACTCTGATCGAAATAAACATAAACCATTAGACCATAATGATAATCTATTTCAGCCGATTGAACCAAATATCAAATTTGATTCAAAACCGCCCACACGTGAAGAAATAAAACGAATAATATTCAAAACTAGAAATAAATCTTCACCTGGACCAAATGGAATACCTTTTCTTCTATATAAAAAATGTCCAAGCGTTCTTAAATGGCTACATACAAATATACATATTGCCTGGAGAAAACGCCATATTAGCAGTCAATGGATAATAGCAGATGGGGTTTATATACCAAAAGAAAAGAACTCTAAGGACATTAAACAATTTCGTCCAATTTCGCTGCTCAATGTAGAAGGAAAGATATTTTTCGCAGTTTTGGCCTCACGAATAACCAGATATCTCCTTGCAAATGATTATATCGACGCTTCTGTACAAAAGGGCGGTGTCCCAGGAATAGCTGGTTGTTTGGAACACGGAAACATGATCTGGGAGGCAATAAAAAGAGCAAAAACAAATAAGAAAAATTTGGATGTGATTTGGTTGGATCTTGCTAATGCGTATGGATCGGTACCCCACCAAATGATAAAATTAGCATTAAAATTATTCCATATTCCAGAGGAAATATCGAATATGCTAGGAGCCTATTTTGATGGTTTTCTCATGCGCTTTACAACGAAGGAGTACACCACTAAATGGAATAAACTAGAAGTTGGCATTGCAATGGGTTGTACGGTATCACCCATACTTTTTGTTCTAGCAATGCAACTGATTCTGAAAGCCGCAGAAAACAAGGCTGCTTTTGTAGAGCTAGGTGGGGGTGTTCAAATACCACCAATAAAAGCGTTTATGGACGATACTACGATCCTTTCGAGTAAGGAAGATTCGACGCGCAAACTGTTAAGCTTATTGGACAATTTGATAGGTTGGTGCAGAATGGCATTCAAACCTAACAAATCTAGAAGTCTTTCTCTTAGGAAAGGAAAACTAAAAGAAAATATAAATTTCGAAGTAGGGAAACAAAGAATACCTACTGTGACAGAGAAAGCAGTTAAAAGTTTGGGCCGTTGGTATGATCACCAAATAAATGATTCCAACCAAATTAAGGAAACATGTCAGGCTTTAAAAGAGGGTCTTAATAAAATCAATTTGTGTCCGCTCCAAGGAAAATACAAGGTGTGGTGTCTTCAACACGTATTTATTCCTATGCTTTTGTGGCCCCTTCTTGTGTATGAATTTGGCATAAATCAAGTAGAGACAATGGAGAGAGTAATAAATAAATATATTCGAAAATGGTTGGGTTTACCTCCAGGTCTCTCTGATATTGCGTTGTATTGTAGACAGGCAAAATTAAAACTGCCGTTTAAGTCAATTGTAGAAGAATTCAAATCCGATAAAATCAGGCTACAATTGATGTTAGATGACTCAAAGGATAAAGTAGTTAGATCGTTAAATCCTACTTTAAAAACAGGCAGAAAGTGGAAGGTCAGAGACACAATAAAAAGTGCTAACGACCATCTAGCCTTCAAAGAAGTCATTGGATACACTCAAGCTGGAACTCAAGGGTTAGGAAGAATTGAGAACCAGTGGTGGTCGAAAACGTCTGGGAAGGATCGCCGAAACATGGTCATCCAGGATGTAAGGAACGACGAGGATGATAAAAGACTCTTAAAAGGTGTTCAACAATCGCAACAAGGCCAATGGACAAACTGGGAGCAAGCCCTACAGAAATCTCTTAATTGGCAAGATATTTGGCAAATGGCTCCTATTAGGTTGAATTTTTTGATACGGTCTACGTATGATATGCTTTCGACTAAAAACAACCTAGTGAAATGGAAAAAAGAAAATGATCCAACTTGTCCCTTGTGCAAAGAAAAACCTCAGACATTAGAACATGTCCTTAGTTCCTGTAAGACAGCTCTGGCCAATGGAAGATATACATGGAGACATAATAATGTTTTGGATGAGTTGGTCAGAGTCATAAAAAAGTATATGAAGCCTGATTCTTCGAAGTCAACCCAAAAATTTGTTACAAAAGGAGGAAGAATTTATGCCTCTTCTAAACAGCCCCAAAACTTAGCTACACTTGGACAAAACCTTCTTAAATCTGGTAACGATTGGGAAGTCTCTGCAGACCTTAAAGGCTGGAGTATCAATTACCCAAAAATAATCTCAAAAAAGGGTTTTCGACCAGATATTGTTCTGTTCTCAAATAAGAACATTATTTTAGTGGAATTAACAATTCCTTATGAAAGCCGAATGGAACAGAGCCATGATTTTAAAGAAAGTAAATACGACGATTTAAAATCACAGCTGGAAAAAGAAGGTTATAGTGTAAGCATTAAGGCCGTGGAAATTGGAGCAAGAGGATTTGCGTCAAGCACCCTGTACAAATTTTTGGGTGAAATAGGAATAAAAGGCCGTAACAGAGCCCGCAGTATAAAGAAATTAATAGAGTTAGCAGAAAATGGTTCCATGTGGATTTGGAAAAAGAGAGACGCGACGTGGAATATATCGTAATAGAACAATATGCTAACTTTGTCGCGCAAACGTGGAGAAAAACGTGAAAATATTTTTCTCTTTAACCGTTTATTTTAAAATCATTTTTGCTTTTCGTTGAAACGGTTGGTAAAATACAATGGGGCCTCACATCAGTGAGGGGGGCCGGTGTGCAATGAAAACCGTAGAGAGGAAGGCCCCGAAACGGTGCACATTCTCTCCTGATGACCCCAAGAGTAATAGATTATTTGAACTTTTACGAATTGGATTCCCAAAGACCGTCATAGAAGCATTGTGCCGATAGGATAAGTGGAATTGTAAAAGCTACCTTTTTGGTAAGTTTGAATTACTTTTGCAGTAATTTCCTTCTAATAATATAATACATATATTCCCTTTCTAGCTATGAGTCAAATAGCAGGACAGATTGGATTCTATAGCCTTGGTCGGCAACCAGTCTACCGCAGAAAGCAATGGCAACCTACTGCGGGATAATCTTCTGCCCAGTCAGTCATGTCTCTTTCGAGACCTGATCGCCCAAGCGTGTATCACGTATGGCACTTAACTGACTGACTGAATATAATAATTGAACATATGATTAAGGCCTCTACTGGTTATAAAGTGGGGGATCAGTTTTATATTGTTATGAAGTAATAAACTGATCCCCCACTTATTACTATATAATAATATAATACATATATTCCCTTTCTAGCTATGAGTCAAATAGCAGGACAGATTGGATTCTATAGCCTTGGTCGGCAACCAGTCTACCGCAGAAAGCAATGGCAACCTACTGCGGGATAATCTTCGCCCAAGCGTGTATCACGTATGGCACTTAACTAACTTAATTAATCCAAAGCTGGGAGCTGGGGAAGATGGATTAATACTTTTCACAGCGCTATTTGCATGTAAGTGAATATAATGAACATGACTGGAATTAGAACTCAGCTCTTCGATTTGCAATTCAAAATCATTATCAGTTATACCAACCATACATTCAGCACCTCGCAGCAATACTGAACAGATTTGACATTGTTTAACTTTGAGATATGACTGTAAGCCACCATGGAAATAGTGATAGATTAGTCACAACATCTGAAGATGGAATATATCTAAACTTATTTATAAATGGAACTTTGTCTCTCTCTGTGTGTATGTGTCTGTTACCTATAGACTCCGAAATGGCTGAACCGATTTTCTTGAAAATTTACACAGTTGTACTATAAGCGTCTGCGAGTGTTCTTAGCTCGGTTTTGTGTTGAGGTCCCCCCGATAAATACAGAAATTCGATAATCGAAAAAAATCGGGTTATAGAAGGAGTGGTTCGATTTTAATCAAATTTGATACACTCATAGACAAAGACATAAGAAACAATATTCAGAAGTTTCAAGGTTGCAGTTCTTACAATAGTGCAGAAAATCGATAATATATATATATATATAAAAAGAAAGAAGTTTGTGTGTGTGTCTGTCTATCTGTCTGTATGTCCTTTATACAAATCCACAATTTTTATCCGATTCTCACCAAACTTCACACAAATGTTCTTTAGACTGAGTCTGAGCTCCAGGGCCATGGATTAGTTTTAAAGCTTTCATTACACCCGAGCAATGCCAGGCTATACTGCTAGTCTTTGTATAATCCAAATGTATTTTCTTATCCAATATATATATTATAGAGTGAAAACTAGCTGTTTTTGTGTTTTGTTTTGTTTTTTAATGTTTGAAGTTGAGAAACAAAAGCATAAAATCTGACTATTTTCAACCCCACTTCTCCATTTTTTTCTTTTTCTATTTCTGGACATATTTATTTAATAATTTTGTAATGAATTCCTGCCTTTAAAATCTAATTAGAGCTGAGTAGAAGAATGTACGAATTACGAATTAAAAGGAAGAAACATTGGTTGAATTCTATGAAAAGAAAATATAATTAAAAAATCAGCATGCTTTTTCCAATAAAATAATGAGTTCTACAAAATTGTAATCAAATAATTTGAAAGAAAATTCTACATCTCTCTCTCTCTCGAATAAGAATAGTTTTAATTCCTTTAAAATTATCACATTTGCCAGATCTTTTTTTATTTATTTTTTACAAGGAAGGGCATCCAAAAATTTGATACCAAAAATACTAATAAAAATGACATCATCTTTGAAAAAGGAACAAAAGAAACATAATTCACCATGATTTCTTCAAATTTTGAAAGGTGGTGGGGAAAAATGAGTGGCTTCCTGTAAGTGCTAACAGACTCATGACATCACCTGACAATCACAGGCTCATGACATTGTTTTCACTTAGAAAATAAGGCAAATCTAATTATAACACTGTGTGTCACATCCAACCCACTTTCCTTTACAATGCATTATGATGGGTTCCATAGCTTTGGCTAGCAGCCAGTCTAGGAGAAAGACAACCCTGAATTCAAAACCATGGTACACCACTCCACTATTTTTCCAAAGAAGTTATAACATTTTAAAAATAATAAAAGAATGGAATCTGTGGAGAGCCATGATCAACTTAGGCATCCTCATTGATCTAAGCAACATTTGGGCCTCTCATAAATATTAAGACAACAACTATAAAGATAGTAGCTCCACTGATTCTTTAAATGGTGACTTGCAACTTTTGGAAGAAGAGAATAGAAAACCTCTCCACTATCTTTCCTTAAAATCATAGCAACTTACAGATAATAAAGAGAATAAATCAATGGGGTGCCAAGCAAAGATAAAATTATATATATATATATATATATAGTGTATCGAGGCAGCAAATAATTTTCTAAACATATGATTAAACATAATAGACATTCATTGTCTCTTATATTTAATAGTATAAGCCGTTCTAAACGTTGTATTTTGACTTTAATTTCAGTTGAAAATAAAGACAAAAATTCTCCAACATTTGGATAATTTTTTATTAATTTGCTTCTAAGCTTTCGGCTCATATTTATATTTTGATTGATTGTTTAATACTTAGTTTTTGGTCCTGATAGGGTTAGACCAGTACACATTTGTATTAAAAAGTGTTCTATACAATTATATTGTAGAACTTTTGAATATTTTTTATTTTTAAACGAGTTATTTCGTTACCTTGGTTTCTACCAGGAGTGGTGTCTTCAGGCAATTTTTAATTTTAATTTTAATTTTTAATAACTCTACATAAAGAAATAAATTAATAATTTTAATGTTGTTATTAAAAATTGCCTGAAGACACCACTCCTGGTACAAACCAAGGTAGCGAAATAACTCGTTTAAAAATGAAAATAAATATATATATATATATATATATATATATATATATATATATATATGTATGTATGTATGTATGTATGTATAGTCATGGATATTAATAAATATACATATGGATATACATACAAGTACACACACATATATATAAATATTTTTTTAGTGTTAATAAAACAGTGCTCGATGTAATATAACAGCTATAAAGTATATATTAATAAATATACATATTATCCCATGACTATAGCATGACACAGAGTTTCATGCATTATGTAATCATCAGGTGCACATTCTGAACTAAATTTGAATTTTTATTTTTGGTTCTTGCACTGTTCATGGCTGTTATAAATTATAAATCTGAGATGCCATTTTTTAATTTATTAAATGTATAATATAATTTAATTTATACTGAAACATAAACATGAAATTGAAAAGTAAAATCATAAAAGGTATTTTCGACTAATGATAAATAGCATCACGGTTCAATTATTTCCATTAGTTTTGTCTTGTAGAAGATTTAGATTTCTGTCTTCGAGAGATTGAATTCTTAACGGTTTGGCAAGCGAACGCAAGCAACATAACTCGACTATATTCTGTAAAAAACGGTTTAATTTCTATTTTTGTCTTCAGAAATTGAATTAAATCAACTTTACAGTGTTAGCTGCTTGTGGTAAGTCAACTGGGATTCAGTCCATTTTTTCAGTCTGTTTTTGTGAAATTTCTTGGAAATTATTTTATTTATTTATTTTTTTTTTTTTTCGTCTTTTGGCCGTCTTTGTTTTTGTTTTTTTTTTCGTCACTTAATTTGTGTAAATAATTTTGCTATTCAAGGGTATTTTCGACTTTTACTAAGTTAAAACTTTGTAAGCCTCAGTCACTTTTTCCTTGTTTATTTTTTTTGTTTTTTTTTTTTTATTTAATTGGAGTAGATAGTTTCTACTATCGCCCGGTCTCACACTCCACCCCCTTCTTTTGAATGAGTTTAGAGGTGATCACCTTGTTTCTTGTTTAGGAAGGGGTTCCCGGTTCATCCCCTTTCTCTGGTCTTGGTGTTAGTTCAGCTGGAAGCTCTTTGCAGTTACGGAGCATGGTGGCAACGTCTTTACATTCTGAGGGTACCGGGTTGGCAGTTTCCTGGTTGCTGCTTCCGACTGGTAGTTAGGAGCCCGAACTCTTGCGTAGCGTCTTGAGAGGCTGCTCTGATCAACAGTTGAATAATACCGGGGTTCTTGTAGTGCCATATCGCGCATGGACGGGCGTCCCTGCATGAACGTTCGGTGGGCAACCCCGAGGCCACATTATGTTATAGGCCGCGCCAGTCTCCATCCTTCACAAGTTGCAAATGATTGACCGACTGATTCTATTCTAAGACCACTCCTTAACTGAATTACTATGGAAAAAAGCAAACATAATAACAAAACTAAACCAGCTCATTTGAAAACGCCCAAACCTGTCTGCATCTCTTTCACTAACATACGCGGCATCCGCACCAACTTCCCCAGCGTAGATTCTTTCCTCCATAATAACTCACCTGATATATTAGCCCTATGTGAAACTAATCTTAACCCTTCTATCCCCTCATCTGAGTTCTGCGTTCCTGGCTACCTTCCCCTCTTCAGGAAGGACTCCAATGTTCATATGCATGGGCTTGGTGTCTATGTCAGCGAACACCTTCCCTTAGCTAGGGTGTCATCTTTTGAATCCCCAGATCATTCTTTCATGTGCTTCCGCCTCTCACTTCTCAGCTCGATTAGCTATCTCTTCTTTCTGTACCGCTCTCCTTCCTCCCCTGACTGTTCGTTACTTGACATCATTTCTGACAATATTGACAAAGCCATTTCTACCCATCCCTCTGCCCATGTATTCGTGTTTGGTGACTTTAACGCCCACCACACCAAGTGGCTGAAGAACGCTGTCACTGACCCTGCTGGTGTCCACACCATGAACTTTTCAATCACCCAATCCCTTACGCAATTAGTGGACTTCCCCACGCGTTTCTCCGACAACCCTAACGGAAGGAACTCACTTCTAGACCTCTGCTTCACTTCCATCCCAGACTCTTGCACTACCAGACAACTCTGCCCACTTGGGAACTCTGACCACACTGTAGTGTCCGTCAATATTTCACTCCACTCCCGCCCGACCCATGAAACACAGACAAGTAGAATATCATACTGCTATCAAAGAGCAGACTGGGATTCGTTCCGAGACTTCCTCTGTGACATCCCTTGGAACAACGTCTTTAGTCTTCCCATCGAAGAATGTGCATCCGAGGTCTCCTCCTGGGTTAAGGCTGGCATTGATGCCTTCATCCCTGCTAGGAAATTCCAGCTTGAATCTCATTCGTCTCCATGGTTCTCACCCGCTTGTTCGGCTGCCATTGCCCACCGGAATCATTTCTTCCGACTTTATCGTAACTATGCGTCGGAACAAAACAGGCGCCTTTTCACTTCAGCTCGTAATAAGTGTAAAAGGGTACTTAACGAAGCTAAGATGTTGTTTGCTGCCAGAATGAAGCAACGCATAGCATGCTCTAAATTCGGCTCTAAAGACTACTGGCGACTCTGTAAAAGAGTACTTAACAAGAGCAAGTCCACAATACCCCCGCTAATCAACAAATTTGAGGTCCTCACCTCCCCAGCAGATAAGGCTGAATGTTTTGCCCGCAGATTCTCGAACAATTCGAGTCTGGACTCGTCTGGAGTTTTTACACCCGACTTCTCACCTAGAACCGAGGCGCAACTGAATGATGTCCACATTACACCTTCGCTTGTCTCTAAGATAATCTTAAAACTTGACCCTCACAAAGCGAGCGGTGGTGACGGAATCCCAACCATAGTCTTAAAGAAATGTGCCCCTGAACTCTCCTCTATCCTTTCTAAGCTCTACAACCTCTGCCTATCTGCTTCCTGCTTTCCTGCCTGTTGGAAATCTTCCTCTATAGTTCCTATATTTAAAAACACTGGAGAACCCTCTGACCCTGCAAATTACCGCCCTATCAGCCTTCTTCCGATCTTTGGCAAAGTGTTCGAAGCCATTATCAACGCCGAGGTGGTTCAGCATCTCACAGCACACAGGCTCCTCTCGGACAAGCAATATGGTTTCCGCTTCACCAGGTCTACTGCTGATATGCTAACGACCATCACCGAGTACATATACCAGGCACTCGACAGGAATGGCGAAGCTCGAACCGTTGCATTGGATATATCTAAGGCGTTCGACAGAGTTTGGCATGCTGGCCTTCTATGTAAACTGCGGAGCTATGGTATAACTGGACATTTGTTTGAACTAATCCAGTCATTCCTCTCTAACCGCACAATGAAAGTGGTATTAAACGGACATGCCTCTCAGAACTACCATACAAACGCAGGTGTCCCCCAAGGCTCCATCTTAGGTCCTACATTCTTCCTGATATATATTAATGATCTCCCTGATTCCATAAGAACCCAAATAGGTTTGTACGCCGATGACACCACAGTTTACTCTCGCCTCCAACAAAAATCTGGTGTAGGCGTCAAAGCTAAACTTGCAGCCGAGATTGAAAAAGACCTCCAATCCATATTGGACTGGGGTAAGAAATGGCTAGTAAATTTTAATGCTTCTAAAACGAAGCTACTGTCAATTAACCATCATCGACAATCTCACCTACCTCCCATTAGCATGGACCAGGCTTGCCTCCCAGAGAGTAAAACACTACGCCTCCTTGGTCTCACACTTTCAGCGGACCTCAAATGGAATGACTATATCGAATCCATTGCTAAATCCGCTGCTATGAAAGTCGGTTCTCTGTGTAGGGCCCGGAAGTTTTTTCCGTCTAAATCTATCCTGCACATTTACAAATCTACCATCCGCCCGTGCATTGAATACTGCTGCCATATCTGGTCGGGTGCCCCTGCTGTTCTCCTCGGGCTTCTCGATAAGGTTCAGAGGAGGGTCTGTAATGTGATAGATACCGACTTGGCAGACCGCCTGCAGTCTCTCTCCCACCGGCGAGACGTGGCTTCGCTGTGTCTCTTCTATAAATACTTTCACGGCTTCTGCTCCGATGAACTTAGATCACTGGTGCCCCCTAAATACGAATTTGCACGAGATACTAGATTAGCAACTAGATCCCACCCTTTTACAGTGAAATCGATAAAATGCAGCCGTAACTTCTACTCCAACAGTTTCTTTCCTCGCACTTCCCGACTGTGGAATTCTCTTCCAAACGATTGCTTCCCCGAAGGCTACAATCTCCAGGAGTTTAAATGTAAGGTCAATAGACACCTCCTAACACACTAACCTGCTCCCATTCAATCAAACACTCTTCCCATCTGCCCGACACTCATCCTCGCTATCCTTACTCATCTATCACCTTTCTCCTGACATTCCCTATGTCTAACCACTCCTTCTCTTTACCTTCCCCTATGTAGCCCCATGCGCAATAGTGGCAGTGGAATGCCTTGCTTGGGGTGAGATGATTAAAAAAAAAAAAAATAAAAAAAATAAAAGTTAAATTAATATTAAAGGACAAATTTTGTTCAGAGCAGAGCTTGTATGTGTAGTTCAAGAGGGATCACTTGTAATTTGTTATTTTGGGGGAATCAAAGGCATTAAAAAATAAATTAATATATAAAAAAAACGCTATTTACATTGTTCGAACTGCTGTCCTCATTTTCATTGCTATGTTTACAATGTTTTGGTCATTGTATGCTCTGGCCTCCTTCAGGTCCTAGGAATTTTGAACTACATCTTGAAGAGACATGACATGAAAAAAAGTGATAAATGGATAGACTCCAGAAAGAAGATTTTCTCTAGAGAGTAGCCAGGAAAGTGATATTATCAGCTATAATTCAATTTTAATGTGACTGTAAAAATAACCTTTTCATTTGCTACAGCATTATTTTATATTTGAAATGTGATAAGGAACATAAGTGGTTTCCCTGTGAATGCAAACAGACTCATGCCTTCATATGACAATCACGGGTTTATGGTTCTGTTTGCACTTGGCAAATAAAGCAAATCTAATTATAACATGGTGTGTCACATCCAACCAACTTTCTTTACAACGCATTATGGTGTGCTTTTAAGACTAGGCTCTCTAGCTTTGAGTGGCAGCCAGTTTAGGAGAAAGACAATTTCTGGATTCAAAATCATAGAAAAATCAATGGAAAACCTCTCCACTATTCCTAATGTCATAGAAATTCACAAATAAAAAAAGAGTAAGAATCAGTGAAGATCTATGGTTGCCTACATCCTGACACTAAAACAAAAAAAATAAAATAAGAAACAGCTAAGGGATGTGATAATTGAACAAGCTCCAGGGAGAAATAGACTCTTGCTTTTCTCTAAAGGATATGAAAGCTATAAATAAATTTAAAAGTGACTGCAAAAATAACCTTTTTATTTACAACCATGTTATTTTATATTTGAAATGTGATGAGGAACATGAGTGGTTTCCTGCAAATGAAACAGACTTGTGACAATCACGAGCTTATTGCTTTGTAAGCATTCTGGTGTGCTTATCTCTAACCTTGAGTGTCAGCCAGTATAGGAGAAGGTGGAAAAGTCAATTGAAAATCTTTCCATTATCTTTCCCTAAAAATCATGAAAATTCAGAAAATAAAGTGAAGGAAGTGGAGGAGAGACATTATCAATTATATCTTGAATAGTCAGTCAGTTAAGTGCCATACGTGAAACATGCTTGGGCGATCATGTCACAAAAGGGACATGACTGACTGGGCAGAATATTATCCCACAGTAGGTTGCCATAGCTGGAAGGAAGAGACAGATTAATACCTTTGCCAAGAGTATTTGCGCGTAAGTGAATGCAATGAATTCAACTGAAATTTGAACTCGGCTCCCCGATTTCTCATTCCGAGCCGATATCCACGGCACCACAATGCACATCCTATCTTGAATAGACATGGTATTAAAATACGTGAGAAGCATGCTAAGTGGTAATTGAACAGGTTCTAGGAAAAAATGCTTTTCTCCACAGAATAACAATGAAAATGATATTATCAGCTATCTTCTATGCGTCATGTCTCTACAAATCATGGGCAATCATGGATCTCCATAATCATGGCTTTCTTGTCCTTTGTAGTGCTTAATAAATTTTGTCTTTGATTATCTCACCTAAGCCTTTTTCCACCATCCATTTCGACAAGCTTCTAGGTAGGTCATGTATCCCTCTTGCCTTTAATCTGTCCTGTGAGTATCAAATTTTCTAAGCCATCTTTTTTGATTATGCACATTAGTAATTTCAACTATCACTTTCTGATGGCAAGTATAAGTGTCCTTTTTGTTTCCATTTTCTCTAAAACTTGTCATTGCTCATACGTTCAGTCCATGGTATCCTCAGCATCCTTCTGTAGAACCATATTTCTGTTACATCAAGGCTCTTATTTATCTATGAGGAGATTGTCCAGTATTTACTGCTATATAAAAGGACTGATGTTACATAACTTTTTTTTCTTTATTTCTAAAAAAATTTTCCTATTACTATTTTGCTTAGCTTTTGGAAGTCCACTTCAAATTTCGGTGTTGCATTTTCCATTCTCTATTAAAACACTTCCCACATATGTAAATTTTTGTGTTTACTTTGATTTTGGTATCCCAAATTAGTAATTCGCATGTTGGGCTGTTTTTTTTTTTTTTTTTTGCTGACAATCATACATTCTGTTTTCTTACAATTAATGTTCATCACTAGAGATAATAATGGTTTTAGTGATATATGTCATGATAACAGAATGTATGTGGTATTATGTATGTTGTAGAGTACTGTGTATGTGCTATGAACAAAACATGGTAAGAATATTGGGTCCTTACGTATTATCGGGAGGACCTTTGATTTTTACTTTTAACACCAAGGAACTGGAAAAATCAGGCTTTCATCACCTCAACGTCAACCACAAGTATAACTTTGTGGATTCGAACACCGGGGCTCATACGCAGACAGTGGAACGCCTATGGGGATCGACAAAGTGGCGAAACAAGAAGCACTGTGGCACTGCACGTCACCATTTGGAGTCGTATTTGGCCGAATTCATGTGGCGGAAGCATGTTGCCTGTACTGATGTCTTTGAGTCACTTTTGGAAGCAATTGCGACGTTCTGGCCTCCGGAATTACAAATGTAATGTTATTTTATTGTTTTAACCGTTTCAATAAATAATTTACTTTAATTTTTGAGTCGTTTTTTTAAAGGTCCTCCCGATAATACGTAAGCACCGAATATTGTTAGTGTGTTCGTAGTTGATATTATTGAGTGTTAGGTTTTTCTTTTTTATCATTAAAGCCTCCATTATCTTCTTTTTTTTGTGTGTGCGGATGATGCTATAATATTTGTGTTGTTAACAAGTATATTATGGATAGGGTTTGGTAAGTGTCCATGTGTGTTTAAATGAGATCGAATTGAGCTCCGTTCAGAGACATGCAGCGGAGTCTTTGAGATAGCTTTATAGTTGTATGGCTAATATAATTATTTACAAAATTAGGATCAAGAATGCAGTTCTTCAAACGACTTGTGAATTCATAAATAAATGTTGGTTCTTTTTGTTTGGATCTCGTGAGTGAATTGTTGTTTTTAATGATGAGGTTAGCCATTTTCAATTTTGTATAATAGATGATTAATTTAATTTTTTTTGTTTAATTTGAGAGGAATTGTGTATTTTCAAATGATGTTTGTAATTTGCATGTTGGCTGTCCTTTTTGCTGACCCTCATACATTCTACCTTCTTACAATTGATGTTTTCCCTTTTTTTCTAACTAAATTTTAAAGTGGCTGCAAAAGTAGTTTTTCTATTTACTACTGTGTGCATTGTGGTACAGTGGATATCAACTCAGAATGAGAGATCGGGTGCCGAGTTTGAATTCGTTGAATTTCTTGCATTCATTTATGCACAAATACCCTTGTGGTACAGTGGATATCGGCTCGGAACTCGAAATCGGGGAGCCGAGTTCGAATTCCAGCTGAATCCATTGTATTCACTTACGCGCAAATACCCTTGAGAAAGGTATTAATCCATCCCTTCCCTCCAGTTATGGGTTAAATAATAGGACAGATTAGTTTCTTTAGCCTTGGCTGACAACCAGTCTACCACAGAAAACAATGGCAACCTACTGCAGGATAATCTTCTGCCCAGTCAGTCATGTCTCTTTTGAGACATGATCGCCCAATGTGTGTATCACATATGGCACTTAACTGATGGACTGCTGTAGAAGAGGCTCTAGGCAAGGGATTGGGATGGTATACCCCAGTGATTGTTTTAAAGGGTTCTGTTCAAGATTCCTAACACCTGAAGCAGGTCAGAGCATACAACAGCTGAAACATTGTACAAATGGCAACAAAGATGAGGACAACAGTCTGAATAATGTAAATACTGTAAATACTATCTCATTTTAGAAATATAGACAAATACCATAGAAGTATTTATAGAAAAGAAACAGGGAAGCTACTTTACAGCATTGGGAAAGTGACTGAAGTTGAGATGTTAGGACAGGACCAAAAATATTGCAGATACTTAAGGAATGAAGAAACATATAGAATTATGTGTTTCATGTTAGAATTTAAGACAAGTTATTGATTTGAAGTTAGAAAGCAAGTGAGAATAGAAGATTATGAAGATGGAGAAAACAAAAGTTGTTTCTCTGTTTTCTCTTTAGAATCAAACAAGCACATGCGGATTAGAGCAAAAGACAGAAAATAAAAAAAATAGGGCAAAGGTAAAACAGGAACTTATAGATTGTGTTCATCAGTAGAAAGGAAAAAGCAAATCAGACAGGAGGGAGCAGAAAGGTCCGAGGGAGGAAATTCTATATAGGGAATATGAAAGGAATAAAGTAAAAAGAGATTACATTTGCGTCACGTTTTCGGATGAGTCAACCCCTCCCCTGCCACTAGTTACACATCAGTGATGCATCTCGTAAAAAATATTTCTTTGCAAAATCCCCTTTCCATGTTGTTCTATTATTTTTTTTTTCTTTCTTGTCTTCTTCAAATTTTTTAATGATTCAGTTTTAATGAAAATTCTTCTGATATTATATGGGACAACTCAACTCTGTTTCGTAGAAATTTCTCCCTATAAACCTTGTTGTCATACTTTTTCGCCTTCTGAGACATTAATTTCAATCAATAACAGAAAGCTTTAAAATGAATTAGAATTTTTTTTTTTTAATTTTTAGCTATCTTGAGAAGTCATAGTGTCTTCACCTTGAAACAAAGATTAATAGATTAATCTCAGGTCATTATTACTGAAATGTTAACAAGTCATACAGTACTTCATACTTTTGGCCTTTTGCCATAATAAGCATAACTTAATAAGTACTTATAACTTGCTAACAATAAAAAAAAAAACAACGGTTGAAATTTTTAAAACACATAAGGAAGGAAAGCTTGGCAAATTTGACACTCTCTAAAGTTTTGTTATTCTTCTTGAGATTCTGACAAAATCCAATAAAGGATTTGCAAAGTAATCAGTCCTGACTTGGCATCTCGATCTCAATTTCTTTCTCACCAATGTGATGTAGCTTCTATCTTTTCTACAAATATTTTCATGGCAAATGCCCTGACAAGCTTTTACCCTGGTATCTCGACCAAAAGAATTTAAGTCTTCTAGATTGGCAACTAGGTCCCACCCTTTTACCAATGAAATAGTTAAATGTAACCGACACATCTACTCAAACAGTTTCTTTCCTCACACATCCCACCTGTGGAACTCCCTTCTGTTTACTTGCTTCCCTGAATGCTACAATCTCAAAAGAAATTTAAATGCAATGTCAGTTGCCATTTTCTATCTTCTTGAATCCTGTTTGTCTTTTATCCTTTCTTCAATACCCCTACTCTACCAAGTCTTTTTTCTCACTGTAAACACCTGTGTACTAGCTGGGTTCCCACCTTGATTGGGGTGAAATGATTAAAAGCATATAAACATTTGATAAGAATATGGGAATATATTTCTCAAATGTTAAAAAATATTGGGCAAACTTGGACATCATTCCAACGAAAATATGGACATTTTTTCCATTGACACGACTATTATTTTAACAACCTTCACTTTTCGGCAATGTTTATTCTTTTAAAAAGCAATGATTAGATTTGTAATAAAACTTAAACATATGAAAGTGAATTTATACATTTTGACCCCAGTTTGGGTGTTAATTATTTGCCCATAGCTGGGACCCTAACAGGTGCTACTACTTCGGATCAGAGTGGACCTGGGAACAACAGCAATTAAGAGGTGGTTCCATGCTCCTCACAACCTCTCAATCAGAGGCCTTGCTGCTGGATGCAGTTTACCGTCATGCCCAGGACCAAGAACTACAAGTGTTATACAAACTCAATAACAGTTATGATAGTTGACTGATTTCACAACCAATAAAGAGTGAAATAAATGTAAAAAGAAAAACAATTCTAAGTAGAGAAATTTTACATCTGCGTATTACTATTTATTTTACTTTAGACTTTAATATTTCACGGTTTTAATATTCTGATGAGTTATATTTCTTAAAATAATTACAATTGGGATGCCTCCATGTATACTTATAGGACTTATGGCTATGCATATATTGTGAGACATAAAGTAACTGTCCAGTACCTTATAAACCAAAACTTTACACTAAAATTCAAGACATGTTCTTAAATAGCCTTGTCAGATCGAGATTGTCATATGGATATAATGCATAGTACCCATCTATATCTGAACTGTCAACCAATATCAAACTGCTATCTCAGATTGTTCATTATAGGTGGCTCCAAGCAAATGAAGTCTATAGATTATAGCAAGGACCATCCTTCTTCAAACCATATGAACTGGCACTACAATCAAACCAAAAATTATATCAGTAGCTGAAACCTCATCTCTTGAGGACTTTCAATAGCAACAACAACTAAAATAGATAGCACATATAACTTAAAGAGAATATGACATAATCAAGATGTTAAGATTTCACAATACTTAAAAAAAAAGGGTAGGAAGAAAACCCCCATCAGTACTAGAGAAATCAATAATAGTGACTAAACTTGATAAACCTATTTTCTTAAAAAATTGTTTTAGTAGAAAGATTTTATAAATTTCAACCAAAAATAGCATTGGTTGTTCAGTCAATCAATGCCAAATGTTTTCTTATAAGGAAACGGCTATTATTATCATTACATTTGGTTGTGATTGTGGAACTCTGAAAGTAGGGGTCACTTAGAGGCCAAGATTTTTCTGAGGAGGAGGGGAACAAACTCAAACAGCATGGTCCAGGACATGATGGTAAACTGCATCTGGCAGCAAGGCCTCTGATTGGGAAGTTGTCAGGAGCATGGAACCACCTCTTAATTTCTGTTGCTTTCATGTCCATCCTGACCTGGAGTGGTAGCACCTGTTAGGGTCCCAGCTGTGGGCAAATAGTTAACCCCTAAATTGGGGTCAAAAAAACGATGAAAGTGTAAAAATACACTTTTGTGGAAATATATACGTAAAAATGGATTTTTATAGAAAATATGCATTTTTGAAGAAAGGATATTACTAGCAATACAGTTTTGAAAAAGGAATTATTACCATAACACATTTTTTAAGGAAAGAAATTCTCAGCAAAACATTTTTGAATGCAAAACTAGAAGACATTTTTGGTTTTCTGAAATAAAAAAGAATAAAAAAAATTTTTTTTCCATTAAAATCTGACTCAATCAATCTTCTCACTATAACTGAACATGAAAAGAAATAACTTAAAACCCCACCTTTTTGGCATTAAATAACTCACAGAGGTGTTGATATGCCATTAAACAAAACTCAAACTCCATCTCAGCCTCCCTAAAAGATTAATCAGAGATTATTTGTCGTACAAAAATCACAAAAGTACTATAACCGAACATTAAAAAATACTTTAAAATCCCACCCCTTTTTGGCATTAAATAACCCACAGAAGTTGATATGCTGTTAAACAAAACTCAAACTCAAACAGTGTCTTTATTTTCACAACTCAGAAATGAGTTTGAGTATAAGTATGTTACTTCACTAAATTAAACAAAATAACTTTTCATTCACAGTAATCATGGAATTCTTATCCATTCATGCCATTCTCTTCCTTTCTCAAACTGTTTGCAGCTTATAAAAGTGATGGGGGTCAACCAAAGGGCCAGTTAAAATTCAGGGGGTGTTTGGCCCCTTCTCCCTACCCCGTAGAATTACATTTTAATTTCACATATTTATTCTGTTAGATTCATGAACTTATACCCAACCAACATCCTGTTGCCAATGACCTGACAGGGCATGGTTTCCAGAAACTATGTCTTGCCAAAATGCAACTTGTAAATTGGGCCCTGAATTCAAAGTTGTCCTTCTCTTAAACTGATTCCAAAGCATGGCGAAAGAGCAGACTACCCTGCTATTTATAGTTATAGGAGAAGAGATGGATTCAAACCTTTCTTAAGAGTATTTGTGCAATAGTAAATGTATTGAACTTCACTGGAATTCAAACTTTTGCTCTGACTCTGATCAGCTACTCAATACACAACCTCGCATATAAACTTTTCAAACTTAAAAACAAATTGACAAAAACCACTCACAGTCTTTTTCCAAATGCTTTCAGGACAATATTTAGAAAGATCGAACAATCTGATTTGCATGAAGATCGAAGATTTTCTACTTTGAAGTCATTTTTATTTTTCAAGAGATTCTCAGGGTGTTATGATTTGTCTTATTTTATTTCAAGAAAAGAAGAAACAGTCAAATAATTCAAGATTAAAAAGCAAAAAAGGATATGGCAGGTTTAGGAGAAGAATGATAACTGCACAGATTGAAACAAACAGTTCAAGCACAAAATGAGAATTTCATCTTTTCTATTCTTCCTATTACCAAGGAAATAATTCTTTTTTCTTTCTTTCTTTCTTAGGAAATCCCTTATAACAATAAAATATTTCAAGTAATAAACGTCAACTTTAAGATTAAATTTGCCTTTTTCTCTTGACTTTAATGTTTTTGATTGCAATCTTTAAACTTAACTCTTTTGGAGACAAAAATATAATAATAATAATGTTCAGCTCTATCTTTTTTCTTTTTCTTAATTTTCTTTTTTTCTGATATTGTTTTAATTTTTTACTGGGATTTTTTTTTTTACTCTTTTTTCTTCCTCTTCTTTTTAGTTTTCTTGTGGTACAGTGGATATCGGCTCGGAACAAGAAGCCGGGGAGCCGAGTTCAAATTCCAGTTGAATCCATTGTATTCACTTACACGCAAATACCCTTGGGAAAGGTATTAATCCATCTCTTCCTTCCAGTTATGGGTTAAATAGCAGGACAGATTGGGTTCTATAGCCTTGGTTAGCAACCAGTGTACCGCTGAAAGCAATGGCAACCTACTGCAGGATAATCTTCTGCCCAGTCAGTCATGTCTCTTTTGAGATGTGATCACCCAAGCGTGTATCACGTATGGCACTTGACTGACTGAATGTTAATTTATAATGGGGCTACTTTTTTTTTACTTTTTTTTCTTCCTCTTTTTTTTTTACTCTTCTTAACTTAATGTATTATAGGACTACTTTTTTTTTTACTCCTTTTTCTTCTGCTTTTTTTTTTAGTTTTCCTAATCCTAATTTATTATAAGACAATTTTTTTTACTTCTTTTCTTTCTTTTATTTTAGTTTTCTTAATCTTAACTTATTATAGGACTACTTTTTTTACTCCTTTTTCTTCCTCTTCTTTTTAATTCTTTTTCTTCCTCTTCTTTTTAATTCTTTTTCTTCCTCTTCTTTTTTAATTCTTTTTCTTCCTCTTCTTTTTTAATTCTTTTTCTTCCTCTTCTTTTTAATTCTTTTTCTTCCTCTTCTTTTTAATTTTTTTTCTTCCTCTTCTTTTTAATTCTTTTTCTTCCTCTTCTTTTTAATTCTTTTTCTTCCTCTTCTTTTTAATTCTTTTTCTTCCTCTTCTTTTTAATTCTTTTTCTTCCTCTTCTTTTTAATTCTTTTTCCTTGATTTATTATACAATTACTTTTATTTTTACTCTATTTTCTTCCTCTTCTTTTTAGTTTCTTTAATCTTAATTTATTATTGGACACGGGCTTTCAGCCTATCACTTAGAATCCACCGGTTCTCGCTCGATCACCGAAGTTAAGCAACGTCAGTACTTAGATGGGTGACCGCTTAGGAATACCAGGTACTGTAAGCGTTTATTGGCTTATGACCATATCACGTTGAATACACCGGTTCTAGCTCAATCACCGAAGTTAAGCAACATTGAGCCTGGTCAGTACTTAGATGGGTGACCGCTTGGGAATACCAGGTGCTGTAAGCGTATCGTGATGGATGTGCATTGTGGTGCAGTGGATATCGACTCGAAAAGAGAAATCGGTGAGCCAAGTTCGAATTCCAGTTGAATACCCTGTATTCACTTAAGCACTGGGAAAGGTATTAATCTGTCCATTCCCTCCAGTTATGGGTTAAATAATAAAGGTAGGACTTGGGGACCCTGCTCTTAAAAACAAATCCCAATGAATCATGAAAAAGAAAAATGTTGTAAAAATAAAATAACCTTACCCAAAAATCATTGGTTATGACCTTAAATGATCCCATAAGGATTGATAGGTCGTTAAGCCTCAAAAACAAACAAACATTATTGGACAACCTTTTTTTTAGTCCTTTTTATTCCCCTTTTTTTAGTTTTTTTAATCTTAATTTATTATAGGACTCCTTTTTTAACTCCTTTTTCTTCCTCTTCTTTTTAGTTTTCTTAATCTTAATCTAAACTTATTTATAAATGGAACTTTGTGTGTGTATGTGTCCCCGTTACCTATAGACTCTGAAACGGCTGAACCGATTTTCTTGAAAATGTACACAGTTGTACTATAAGCGTCTGTGAGTGTTCTTAGCTAGGTTTTGTGTCGAGGTACCCCCGATAAATATCGATAATTGAAAAAATCGGGTTATAGAAGGAGTGGTCCAATGTTAATCAAATTTGATACACTAATGAACAAAGACATAAGAAATAAGCAGTTCTTACAATAGTGCAGAAAATCGATAATATATATATAAAAGGCAAGATGTTTTTGTGTATGTCTGTTTATCTGCCTGTATGCCTGTATTTTTTTCAGCCCTTTTATTTTAGTTTTTGCTTCGGGTTTGGCTCTAAGTAGGTATAATTGTAGTTCTTAGTCTCAGCCATGATACCATTTACTCAGAGGACTTATTTAGCCTTCGAAATTCAGTTTACGACAAAAAAACTTATTTGATATTGATACCAGGAAATCAAAATTTGACTTATATTCATTCATTTTTCTTTCGGTCTATGGTTTCACTTTAACTGGAAACAACTATTGCTTTTTAGTCTTTCGTGCCAACATCCAAAGAGTCTGAGCTCCAGGACCATGGATTAGTTTTAAAGCTTTCATTATACCCGAGCAATGCTGGGCTATACTGCTAGTTTATTATAGGACTACTTCTTTTTACTTTTCCTTTGTCTTTTTAGTTTTCTTTATCTTAATTTTTATTGGATTTTTTTCTGTTTTTTTTTTACTACTTTTTCTTCCTCTTCTCTTTAGTTTTCTTTCTGATGTGAAATAAAAGTCTTTTTTTTCTTTAAAATTTTCTAACTTCCCATGTCTTCTGTTCATGTTTATTCCCAGCTTCCGTCTGTAGAAGCACATGTCTATTCATTCAAGTCTCTTACAAGAAAGAAAGCAGAAGTAAAAACAAACTTTATACAAGGGTTGTAACTGACTTAAAAAAGAGATAAAAACTCTGATTAAAATAGAATAAACTAGCCCTGATTTTGTTACTAGAAACTCAGTGCAACTTTGTGTGTATTTCCTTAAAAACAAGAGATTTTTCTTTAATGTTTAAATTAATTTATCTTGTTTACATACAAGAGAACATAATGCTTGCAGATATTTTATGAATGTTGGTGATTGAGTGCTCTCAACTATACACTTGCCGATAAATTTTCGTTTTAGGTCCCAAAGGCCTTTCCCACTTCAAATTTATCCAAAATAGCATTATTTCTGTGCAAATGTATATGATGAACTCAAATCAACAATTGGTTATTGAAGAAACTTACCTTTATTGATCTTAACGACCAGAAAACAATCGAACTTCATCTCACACTTTTTGTTTCTTGTAACTCTCACGAAGTCATGTAATTAACTGCAGAATGACTTTTGGCATAGGCACAAATTTCGGCCTATTTACTTCCTTAACTGAAATTTTTGCCTATTTACTTCCTGTAATGAAAGTAATACCCACAGAAAAAAATTGCGTCTTACTTTCATTACAGGAAGTAAATAGGCCGAAATTTGTTGTCCTCCGCCGAAAGTCATTCAGCAGTTAATTACATGACTTCGTGAGAGTTACGAGAGACAAAATGAGCGAGATGTAGTTCGATTTTTTTCTGGACATTCAGATCAATAAAGGTAGGTTTCTTCAAAAACTAATTGTTGATATGAGCTCAGCATATACATTTTCACAGAAATAATGCTATTTTGGATAAATTTGAAAGTGGGGAAAAGCTTTTGGACCTAAAACAAAAATTTACTTGCCTAGGTATCTCCAAAAAATAAAAAATAAAATAACAATACCTAAGGTTAAAAATGAATTTCTAAAAAGGAAAAATCATTCTTGAAGTTTTATTTTAGTTTTAATTTCATGCTAATAGATTCAATTTAATATTTTCATTAAGCAAAATACTTTGCTATATTTCTGAAACTAATTTAAATTGACTGGAAAGACACTTTTTTTTTTTTTTTTGCTAAAATAGCTGATTAGCACCCTTTTTTTAGCATGTCTTCCATCTAAAAGAGACAGATGAAGACAGAATTTTAAAAAATTAAGAAATATTCAAAATTTTGTTATTCTAATTAAAATGAAAACAACAAAAGGACAAATCTTGCAAAAATACATTATTCATCAAAAGATATTTTCCTTAATATATATTATTTATAAAAGCAATTAAAAGCTTTTCCAATTAAATAATATCATAGTTTGATTGCATTTTTAATTTTATGATTCAAAGTAGATTTTCGCTAAATGGGTAACAGTATAAAAAAAAAACAATGATTTAAATTCTCCAAAGACTCCTGCTTTTAAGTAATATAAATATGAAAGACAACAGAATTTCTGGAAATTTCATTAAGCAACAGGCGGGTGGTAAAAGATGAAAAAATATATTTCTACCAAAATTTTCTAAAAAAATGGTTCTAAAATAAATTACTTCATTTGTGAATGAGTCCTAAAATTCTCATTAAAATCTAACAATTAGTTGATTTTTACAAGTATTTATAAGTCAATGTATTTTTTACCACAAAAAAAGACACTAAAATTTTTTATACTAATCTTTGCTGCCCCCACTGACATAAGATTTTTAACTAAAATTTTGAATGTGCTAGAAAGAATTAAAAAATTTAATAAAATAATACAAAATACTTTGATCTTTTATATTAACAAACATTTCAACATTAAAACGTTTTTTCATCAAGTTTTGTGGTGTTTTACATCATGTTATGCTCTTATTTTATCAAATTATTGAGGGCACCTACTCTTGCTTCTTGAGTAAACAGAGGCTAGGAAGGAATACGCATATTAAAAATTTTAAATAAATAAGGACTACTGCACTTTATCTGAACCCACCTCCACCTATCAAAATAAATAACAGGAAAGTAAACATCATGGAAAATGAATGCTTACTCATCTTGATTGCATATTAGTACAAAATTCCCTTACCTTAGCAATTTCTAAAATTGAAAGATAACCCTGATCCCCGTCTTCACCACCAACAACACCATTTATTTCATACTTCCCCATTCTGGTCATTTTCAAAATCCAGGCTTACGTACATGTTTCTTCCTCCTCATTCAAATAAAATTAGATATAAAACTGCTGTTCTAATAGAGTGTGCTGTTTTAATAGCATGAAAAGTGGAAGCAGCAAGCAGAGGTCAAATTCCAGGCTTTCCTTTGAGTCCATCTCTCAGTCCTCAAACTATGGGTTAAATAGCAAAGTAGACTAAGATTTCTAGCCTTGGATTACAACCAGCCTAAGAGAAGGAAAACTCTCCATTCAAACCCATGGAGAAGGTAAAAGGTTAAATTGGCAGCTGATCTAAAAAATAACCTACAGTTTGTTGTTAATTGGGGCAAGAAATGGCTTGTTAATTCTAACAAAATTCCTTCTATTAATCATATGAGAAACCCCTTTCTGCCTTTTATCAGAATGATGATAACCTCCAGAAGAGTGACTGATTGTGCCTTATCAGGCAAACATTCTCAGCTGAAATGAAGTGAAAAGATTGTAATGAATGATTGCTAGATTTACTGCTCAGAAAGTTGGGTTGTTGTGTCATGCTAAACAATGTTTCTCTCCAGAATCTATCTTACATATTTTTAAGTCTAGTAATATGCTTTGGATATCGGCTTGGAACGAAAAATCGGGGAGCCAAGTTCGAATTTCAGTTAAATTCATTGCATTCACTTATGCACAAATACCCTTAGGAAAGGTATTAATCCATCTCTTCCTTCCAGTTATGGGGTAAATAACAGGATATATTGGGTTCTATAGCCTTGACTGGCAAGCAGTCTACCGCAGAAAGCAATGGCAACCTAATGTGAGATAATCTTCTGCCCAGTCAGTCATGTCTCTTTTGAGACATGATTGCCCAAGCATGTTTCACATATGGCACTTAACTGACTGAATATGCTTTGAATATTACTGCTACCCATGGTCTGGTACTCTTGCTGCATATTTAGAGAGTCTTGTTAAAATCCAAAAAAAAATCAGTAATATTATTGGTCCTGACCTGGCAACTTGGCTTTTTTCACTTTCCCACTGTGGTAATATAGCTTCCCTATGATTTTTCTATACTTTCATAATAATAGTTCTGATGTCCTTTTTGTTGTGGTACCTAGACTTTATGAAGTCATATGATTCATTACTAAAGACAGTAAAAAATGATCGGCTCCTTGTCCCACTCTAAAAAGTACCTGACTCCTTCTGCCATGATTTACCATTACAAGATTCAGAGTAAACCAAAAATGTAGTTTTTCAATTATGTCTGTAGTGAAGCAGTCATTTTGATATGAACAACCTAGCTGTTGTTTATACTGATTCACCAGATATTGAATCAGGCATTTCCATGAAATCAAGGTATGGTGGTACCATCTACCATTATCTTTATATACTGTTATCCCTTGTCTTTTGGCACATCAGTGTATGTGGTATGTGTATGCATGCATTCATTATTGTATACTTATATTTATGTATTCATATTATTTATATATGGATCAACACACACACACACACACACACACACACACACACACACATATATATATATATAGTGGATATATATTCCACAGTTTGGTAATTCACAGAAGTAGAGAAGCTTACGGACATATCATGTTGAATAAACTGGTTCTCACTCGATCACCAAAGTTAAGCAACATTGAGCCTGGTCAGTACTTAGATGGGTGACCATTTGGAAACTTGGGAATATCAGGTGCTGTAAGTGTTTAGTGATGGATGTGCATTGTGGTGCAGTGGATAGCAGCTCAGAAGAGAAATCGGTGAGCCGAGTTCGAATTCCAGTTGAATACCCTGCATTCACTTAAGCACTGGTACCCTTGGGAAAGGTATTAATCCATCCCTTCCCTCCAGTTATGGGTTAAATAACAGGGTAGGACTTCGGGGACCCTTACCTTAAAACAAATCCCAATGAATCTTGATACTCGAAAAGAAAACAGTATTACTAAACACGAAAACTTATATAAAAACAACAATAAAATGTTGAAAGAAAAAGGTATTACCAGCAATAGAAAAAAAAATTAGTTGGCAATAAATGACCCGCCGAGGTTGATATGCCATAAAACAAACCAACCAACCAACAGAAGTAGAGCTTTTATAGTGATATGGTTATTATTAGTGTTATAATAATAACAACATATGAGACTGCAACTCAAAAGCTTTCAGGTTTCAGTGCCAAGTGCACCATTCATCAGGCAGTCCTGATGATGAAGCACTTGGCATTGAAACCTGAAATATATATCAGAATGCATAAAAATTTATATAAAAAACTTAATCACAGCATCTTATCAGTTGTTTTTAACAATACTTGCATAAAAAAGGTATTGCTGCCCATATATATATCTCATTCATTCAGCAATGAATTAGAACACTCTCAGCTATTGGGTGTGTATAATAATAATATACATACTAAAAAGTTTGCCTCCTTCTACCGAGTGCCCACAGCTCAGAGGTAGAATCACCGACTAAAGCCAATTCGGTCGGGTTTCAATCTTGGGTAAAAAGCAACTGGATGTCTAACTGTACTGATGAGCTGTGATACAGCAAAACAGATCTGTCTGCAGATGACTATATATATATATATATATATATATTGTTACGAGGATGCATTTATATATAAAAATAATATTAATAATGTCTAAAAAGTTGTAGTAAGGGACTCTATTGAGTCCTAATTGTTATTACAAAAAAGTTTTAATTCATGAAGTAGTTGTAAAAACAGAAAAATTAGAAACAGAATGTTTTGAAAGATGCCAGAATGTTCCAGTAAATTCGAGAGAATTTTAAAAGATTCTAGAATATGCAAATTAGGTGTTAGCCCCTATAATATAAGGTTTGGGGAAGAGAGTAGTTAGTTGTTAACAGGATTTACTGACATTATCAACTGCAGCTTTGATTCAAGGATTTATATCCAGCCAATAAAATCTCTAAGAAAAGTTGCTGACCAACTAAAACCTGAAAGAGAACCTCATGGAACTATATCTAAACTTATTTATGAATGGAATTTGTGTGTGTGTGTGTGTGTGTGTGTCCGTCCGTTACCTTTAGACTCCGAAATGGCTGAACCGATTTTCTTGAAAATTTACACAGTTGTACTATAAGCGTCTGCGAGTCTTCTTAGCTTGGTTTTGTCAAAGTACCTCCAATATAGAAAATCGATAATCAAAAAAATTGGGTTATAGAAGGAGTGGTCTGATTTGAATCAAATTTGATACACTCATAGACAAAGACATAAGAAACGATATTCAGAAGTTTCAAGGTTGCAGTTCTTACAATAGTGCAGAAAATTGATAATATGTATGTATAAAAGGCAAGATGTTTTTGTGTGTGTCTGTTTATCTGCCTGTATATCTGTATTTTTTTTCAGCCCTTTTATTTTAGTTTTTGCTTCGGGTTTGGCTCTAAGTAAATATAATTGTAGTTCTTAGTCTCAGCCATGATACAATTTACTCAGAGGACTTATTTAGCCTTCAAAATTCAGTTTATGACAAAAAAAAAACCTATGTGACATCGATACCAGGAAATGAAAATTTGACTTACATCCATTCATTTTTCTTTCAGTCTACGGTTTTGCTTTAACTGGAAACAACTATTGCTTTTTAGTCTTTCATGCCAATGTCTAAAGAGTCTGAGCTCCAGGACCATGGATTAGTTTTAAAGCTTTCATTACACCCAAGCAACGCTGGGCTATCATGCTAGTGGGTAAATTGATATTTTTGACTCTTTCATTGATCAAACTAATAATTATTCTTTATATACACATTTGAGGATTTCCTAAAAGTATATCACTTAATCTTCTTTGCTGTCTTAACTGAGTAAAGATATTGAGCCTTCCTCCCCCTTCATAACACTTCACCTGCTAGTAGTAAACTCTGTTTTTCTTTTGAATGAAAAAACTGTATATTTGTAAATATTTTTATTTAATGTTTTTGTAAATTAAATATTTGTCCATTAATTAAGTCTGAGTTTCGGTTAATTATTTTTTTTCTTTTGCTACACTTAACATGTAACTATATATATATATATATACATACATACATATATATATATATATATATATATATATAGTATAGTATAGTATAAAGTTGTGATGATGTTTAGCACCAAGTTTGTTTTCAGTAGTTTTACTGATAAAAGGTATTTTGGCGAGCAGGTTTTTTCATCATAGAGGGCTCGATATCGAGGTAGAGATATAGCATATAGATAGGATTAACACCGAGAAATTTGTCACTTAACTGAGCAGGTTCATGCCAACTTTGAAGTTTCATGAAGACACTATTCTGATATTATCACTCAAAACCTTACCCTGAAAAGTGACGACGTCATAATGGCATCCTCACAAGTCTTAGAAGTCAGTTAAGTGAAAAACTTCTCAGCATTAATCTTATACTGAAATATATATATATATATATATATAGTGTGTGTGTGTATATATGTGTGTATTTAGGCAGCATATGTTCAATTAAGCATGTTTGATTCCACAGTCTAAACATAATGTGGCCATTTATTTCTATTTTGATCCTCTTGTAGTCATGAATAAGTTTCTTTGTATGGTGATGAAAAGTAGCAAGAAAAGTGCTGTATGCATTTTCATTAGTATTATTTTTAATTTTTGCTGTTGAAAGTACTTTCAATCTTGCTTAAATATCTTCAGGGGCTTAATTGTTAAGACATAATGTGTATAATCTCTGTTATGAAAATTTTTATGGTTACTGTTACAATATATGAGCATACATGTAGCCATGCGCAACACCAATTTGAAAATTATAACTTAGTTTTAATATCAATAAAAATTGCAATATACATGTTTTAAACTATTGCTTTTTTTAAAATTACCACTTAGATATTATTAAGACATACTGTTATAGGCATTTTAGAGCATTGTTACAATGCTATAATTAATTTTGTTTAACGTCGATTTTAATTTTTTGATGAATTTCAGGATTTGAATTTTTTGTTTATTATTTTCATGGTGAAGTATGCATGTAATGTCAATAAATACTTCCATAAAACATGAATATGAACAGGAATGTTTGTTTAAGATATTGTGCAATTAATGATAATCCAAGCATATGTCATATGTAAAGTAAACTTTCTAGAAAGTGTTGTTGTCATGTGACCAACATATTACATATATAAAAGTTGATATGTTTAAGGTTATTTCAGGAAGTATTATGCTCTTTTTTGTTTATGTTAATATTTGTAAAGGTTCATCTTACTTTTTCATCAATATTGTAATTAAAAAAGTCATTATTAATGAGTTTGTTTAATGTCTTTTTATTCAGTGTAGAAAATCTTTTTCATGGAGGAATTAACCATTTAACGTTTATTAAATTTTGCATAATCACTATTTTGTAATAGTTAGAACATTCATTTTATAGTTGAGAGTGCACGGGTTTGTGCTAGTTGTTTTTTTATATTGGGAGGCAGTAAATTTATTTTTATTGGTGTCTATTAATATGTCAAGAAAAAGAATTATTATTAATGATGAGTTCATGGGCGAATTTAAAGAGAGTTCTTTTGTAGTTCATGTATTTCATCTATGATTTTAATTAAGATGAGAATATCATCTACATATCTTCCAGAGATGGAAGGCTTTTTAAATGTATTAAATGAAATACTTCTAAGTGTTGGCATTAAAATCCACAATCACTAAAACCAACTCTATACATAGATGACACCTTCATATTCTGGCTACACCAGGAAGATGTCCAACACCTACAATAACATAATCAATACAATTCACAATGGAGAAAGAAAAGAACAACAAACTAGCTTTTCTGAATGGAGTAATATCTGCAACAGAGCATGGGTTCAAGACATTCATATATCACAAGCCAACATTCACCAAATAAAGGAAGCATCCACTGCTGACAACATCAAGTAAAAGTAATAAGTGACGATGAGAGTTATGAACAAGAAATGGTTAGTATAAGCAGTACCCTCTGAAAGAAAATATATGTAATAAAATATACAGTGACTATATTTTGAATTTTTTTTTTTTTTTTGTCTGTAGCTACCATAAGAATAGGATTCTATAGAATTTAAAATGAACTTTTTTTCTCTCTCCGTCCTCAGTCTAAAAAAAAAAAGGTTAGCATCCTTTCTCTCCTACCAATCCTTTTTCCTCACCCCCCCCCCAAAAAAACCCACACGTGTTCCTACCAGCACCGTATCAGTATGAATTTGATAGAAGAACCAAAGAAAGTCAAAAGATTTCTGCAAAAATGTCGAATATGCATCTTATTTCTTGTGACTACTGGTAACGTATGCTGATCGTAATTACTGCTGTGAGGTTCTTATAATTTAGACTAGTTTGTATCTGTTTTCTTTTAACCATTTACTTTTGTTTTATAAAAATATACTAAATTTTTCGGCTGTCTGAAGGCTGTTTCGACTTTAACTAAGTTAAAACTTAGTATTTTTTTTATTTTTTTTACATCAATTATATGTATATTTAATTGGGACGTTAGCATCCCTGTAGGTCCAAAAAATATAAACCAACAAAGGGCGGAAGAACTCTCAAAGAGTCAACGGCCAGCTAACTAGAGGTGATGTCTCAATAAACCATCGTGGAGAAGGCAACGGGATACCACTCCACTATCTACCCCCGCTCAGTCATGGATAGTTACAACAAATATATTAAAGCCAACAGCGTGAAGGGTGTTATTTCCCAAGGAAACAACTCCTCGCTCGGTAAGGACCGGCATGGGCAACAGGTGCCACCTGACCGTCATCCGGCGACTGTTAGCACCAACAGCGTAAAGGGGACATTTTACTCTAAAATTTGTCCCTCGCCCAGGAAAGAACGACATAAGCAACAGGTATCTCTGGACCATTATCCTGCAACTGTGCGTATCAAAGACAAACTCACTATAGGAACATGGAATGTCAGGACACTGAACTGTGGACAACTAGAGAATGTCAAACAGGAGATGAACAGACTGAATATCAGCATCCTAGGCATATGTGAAACAAGATGGCCTAATAACGGAGATTTCAGTAGCAACACCCACAGGATAATATATGCAGGAGGTAAAAAACACGAGAAGGGGTCGCTTTAATACTAAACAAACAAGTGAAGAGATGTGTACTTGGATACTGGCAACTGTCAGAGAGAGTCCTCTTGGTTAAACTGCAGGGAAGGCGCTTCAATATAGCTATTATAGTAGTTTATGCGCCAACAACTCAAAGCTCGGAGGACAAAATAGAATCTTTCTATTCAACACTGGACAGTGCTAAGGCTCAGTGCAAAAGCCAAGAAGTTAGGATAATAATGGGGGACTTAAATGCAAAGGTAGGTAAAGATGTAGAAGGATACACGAATGGCAACTTCGGACTAGGAGAGCACAACGAAAGAGGAGAAAAATGGATCCAATGGTGCTCAGCCAATGACCAGGTCATTACTAACACCTGGTTTCAAGAACACCCATGACGTTTATGGACATGGAGAAGTCCAGGAGGTGACACAAAGAACCAAATAGATTATATACCTATAAACAAGAGATTCAGGAACACAGTAGTCCAATGCAAAACATACCCAGGTGCTGACTGCGGAAGTGTATCAACCTATACAGCGAGAATATTTTGAGGACCCTAGATGACATGCCAGGATTTGTTATTGGAGGCCACAACCTGAACAACATAAGATATGCGGACGATACAGTGCTGATTGCGGACACAGAAAGGAAACTACAAGACCTCATACAGAAAGTAGCAGTGGAGAGTGACAAGAAGGGACTACAAATAAACTTTAAGAAAACTGAGTGCATGGTCATCAGCAAAAGATACAACCCAAAATACCAAATACAGGTGGGGGATAACAGAATCAAACAAGTACAAGAATTTAAGTACCTAGGAAGTGTTCTAACAGGAGATGGAAAGTGCGACACAGAGATCCGAAGGTGAATTGGCATGGCAAAGGACACATTCCAGAAGATGAGCAAAATACTAACACACAGGAAAATCTCAATAGAAACGAAGAAAAGAGTGCTAGACTGCTACGTGATGTCAGTTCTTCAATACAGCTGTGAATGCTGGACAATATCATCGAAAATGAGGACAAAACTGGAAGCGGCCGAAATGTGGTTCTACAGAAGGATGCTATGGATATCGTGGACTGAGCATACAAGCAAAGACGAGGTGTTAGAAAGAATGGCAACAAAAAGGAAATTGATGCTGAGCATCAGGAAGAGACAACTGAAGTTCCTGGAACATGCAATGAGGAAGGAGAGCCTGGAGAACCTGATACTGACTGGACAGATAGAAGGAAGGAGAGACAGAGGAAGGCAGCGGATAACATATTTGCAGGGTTTGATCAGGTGGATGACGGAACGGGGGTTGCCAGGAGCAACAGGAGCAAACATACTAAGAGCCACAAGGGATAGGGAGACGTGGAGAGCCATGATCGTCTACGTCCTGAAGGGACAGGGCACATAGAAGAAGAAGCAGTACCCTACATTGTAATCAATACCCTGAGCCCATGACAGCAGTTTCAACAAACCGGAATAGAAGGGTGAACACACCCTGAAAACAGCCTCAGTCTATACGAATGGATTTTCAGAAAGAGTACAGATGTATATAAGAATTTGAAATAAACCATATCACTTGATAAGACACAAGAAGTGTCGAAACAAAATAGCTACTTTTGTAGTGATATTATAACATATCCATGTTATAATTTCTGAATAAATATATATATATATATATATATATATATATATATATATATATTCATTATTTATACTTATATACCTAGTGTATACCTACCTATATACAGCAAGAGTATGTTCCTATCCTCTTAAATACGGGGATAGTATTGAGGGTAGAGGAGAGTTATTATAATGACTAGCAGTGTATCTACTTCATGTAGCATGCAAGTCTTGTATTTGTTGATATACCATTATTCCCATCTTGCATATGTTTAAGTATTTAGAAAAAACTGAATTGACAGATGTCACTTTATATACACACATTTAGGAACATGATGTAAAGAGAATTAAACTGAATAATCAACATAAATTTAAATGACACATCAAAAAAGGTTAACGAATGAGTCATTCTTTAGTCTTATGAGATTAAATATGCGTCTGTTTTATTTTGAATTGAAAAGGTGTATTTCATCGTAATGGTTAAAAGAAAATTTAATCCCATATCAGAATAATGGATCTTGGGCAGAGAAAAATATAAAACCAAAAATTGAAAAGGAAGAACATTTTCTTCAAACAACAAAAATCAAGAAAAAAAAAAAACTCTCTCTCTATATATATATATATATATATATCCAAGTGAATAAGGAACGAAGAGAAAAATTTTTTTTACAACGCCCAAAACATTAATTTAAAACAGTGCTCGATATATAATATATAGAGCTGTGAATATTTATTATAAATTATATTTTAGAACATGTACAAATTTTTTATATATCCACTACAAATCATACAATATAATTTATAATATATATATATATATATATATATATATATATATATATATATATATACTAGCAGTTTAGCCCGGTTTCTCTTGAGTTGTTTAAGGAATAATAAGAATAAAAAACATATGATGAATTTACATAGCAAATACTTACACAACGTCTACCCTCGTCACTTTTATAGATATAGATAACAATGTAGAATGTTTCTATTGGATTAGGATGGGAGGGGGAAAGGGGCAACATTTATAGATATAGATAATATAAAGTTGGGTGATCAATTCTATATTATAATCAGAACATAAACTGGTCCCTGACTTTGTGGGGTGATAATACATATTTTATACCCCTAATTTAGGCTTTCTGAAAAATTTCAAGGTGTCATTAACGCTCTAAAATTTTGATCTACATCTGAGCACAATTCCTGTCGAGCTAGACCACAAAATGCAGACGCTAAGTCGAATCTATCAAACAAACAAATGCTTACACAACGTCCACCCTCGTCACTTTTATAGATATAGATTTTATGTTTGAAAATACTTTCTTTTTCTCTAATCCATGCTCTATCGGTTTAAGAATGTTAAAAGTATTTTTTAGAAGAATCATGTAATGATATTCATGCTTCATTTATATGTTTACTCATTCTTTGTTGACACGAAGTGGAAAGATTATATTGAATCAATTGCTAGGTTGCTGGTAAAGAATCTATCAAACAAACAAATACTTACACAACATTCACCCTCATCACTTTTATATATATATATATATTAATTCAAGTTTCATTGAATAATATAGACAAGTTCTGTCTATTTTGTGTAAGATCCTTTCATATGATCTGATTAGCTTGATAGTGTTGTCATGAAAAGACGACAAGAAATCGCAATTTTTCATGACAACACTATCAAGCTAATCACACACGCACTTCTTAGGAAAACACTTGTTGAAAATACGCATATACTTAGACAAGAAAATAATAAACGAAAACTTAAAATTCTAGAAGCTATCTACATCAAACAGTTTAAACCTAGCCTAAATAAAATAAATTTCGACACTTCTACTAACATACTTCAATGCCTATAATCGACGGGAGAGGTCATAGTTATTATACTTACCCCCTACACCATAGTAGCACCAGTTCCCAGACCAATCCCTCATGCCACTATACACCCAATTGAACAAAAAAACCCACAACCACCATTCCTTCTCGGCCTACAGCCATGTGCGACACAAAAAATGGACCTGTCTAATTTTCTCTGTATAACTCCACTCTGTTAATAATAATTTAAATATTCTATGTTCACTGAACATTAAATGTTCATCCTTTGATAATGGCTTATGTAAGCCAAAAGCTCAGACCTCATAAACAAATCAACAATTATTGCGATTTCTTGTCGTCTTTCCATGACAACACTATCAAGCTAATCAGATCATACGAACAGATCTTACCCAAAATAAATAGACAGAACTTGTCTATGTTATTCAATGAAACCTGTATTAATGAAAAAATGCTGCCAAAATACACATAATATATATATTGATTGTTTAATACTTAGTTTTTGGTCCTAATAGGGTTAGACCAGTACATATTTGTATTAAAAAGTGTTCTATACAATTATATTGTAGAACTTTGAATATTTTTCATTTTTAAACGAGTTATTTCACTACCTTGATTTCGACCATGAGTGGTTTCTTCAGGCAATTTTTTAATAACTAAAAAAAAAAATAATTATTAAAAATCACCTGAAGAAACCACTCATGGTGGAAACCAAGGTAGCAAAATAACTCGTTTAAAAATGAAAAATATATATAAGAAAGATTGTGTCTGTATATATATATTTGTTCTTTTGTACAACAAACACCGCATATGTTTTCATAAACAAAAATTAATGGAGAACAGATATATAAAAAAAAACATAAGAATCCTAGAAATAAACAACCTAAGATTGAATGACCAGTTGACAGAAAATCAGCTCTGAAATATAAAATGCATAAACCAATAAAAGTAAGACAAGCTTTTTTTTAATAATATATGTTAAGGATGATATTTTCTGAACTAAAAAAATTTGCAATGAAAAATTAATTCTGGCAAAAATTTTTTTTTTAATAATTTTAATTGCAATAATTTATAAAGTTGGTAAATCTTTTAAAATGCAGTTTGAATTTTGTAAATTTTAAGAAATACTGTTATAAAGCAAAACAATTTTTACTAATCGTATACCTAAAAGTTTATTTCAATCAGCAAACAACCAGTATTTAAAGAAAGAATTTTACATTGTTTCTAAATGTAAACATGCCTTTATATAATAGGTGTTGTTGTTTATACATGACATTATCATCAAACTGTCATGTGTTTTAAGAGTTGTTTAAATTTCCCTGAGACAATATAAAATTTAATCATAAATAAAATATAAAATTTCACAAGAGAGGTACGTAAAAATTATAGGTACCTCTCTTATGAAATTTTATGTTATATTCATTTTTATATTAACTTAGTTATGAATTTGTAAATTTATTTTATTGTTATATAGTATTTCAGATTTTTTTATTTTTTAAAAAAGCATCTTTGTGCCTAAGGTTATGCAGTTGAAGTACCTAATAATTATTAAATATTAGATTGCTTAAAATATTTGTTAATTTGTAAAAATTACTATGTAATTAAATAAGTTCTCTAAAAATTGCTAAAAGTTGTCACTTCTGTTTATTCATCCAATGACCTCTGACCTCAGCTGTCAATCCCATCAAGCCACACTTGACAAACTAGTCACTGTAATTAAATACTTTAAGTAAACTTTAGAGTTTTTAATTTGACTCAAATAACCTTTGAAAAATGTCTACTTTATTTTTACAAGATTTTTAAAACAGAGAATTTAACTTTTGTTTACAAATTCCTCAAAATGACAGACATCATTGATTTTACCAAAAAAAGAAAAATTTATTTCAATCAATATAAATTCAGTTTTGAATACACTAAAGTTTTTGCTGACTATAATAAATTTATTCTTTAATAAACACACAATAAACATAAGAGTGCAAAAATAATTCCAAACATTATATATAAGGATATATGATCTTGAATCAAAAAGGAAAAAAAGCCATCTATTTATGAAAATGAACAATAAACACAATATTTTCTTTTTTTTTTTTTTTAATCAAATCACCCTGAGCAAGGTGGTAATGCCACTGATGTGCAGGGGGCTACATAAGAGTAAAAGGATTAGAGGAGAGTGAGGAGAAGGACGAACCAGTTAGAAAGGAGCAAGAGAAGGATGGGAATACAGGTGTGATGACAGTTGCAAAGGTGGAGAGAAAGGAAAGGATATACAGGGCGGTGTGGAAAGAACTAGGGTCAAGTAGTTAAGAGATGAGTATTGACCTTGCATTTAAATTCCTGGAGGTTGTAGCCCTCAGAAAAGCAAGAATAAAGAAGCGAGTTCCACAGGTGGGAAAATGTAACACTGCAAAAAATGAGCCGAGTTCAAATTCCAGTTGAATTCATTGCATTCACTTACGCACAAATACCCTTGGGAAAGGTATTAATCCGTTTCTTCCTTCCAGTTATGGGTTAAATAACAGGACAGATTGAGTTCTATAGCCTTGGTTGGCAACCAGTCTACCGCAGAAAGCAATGGCAACCTACTGCAGGATAATCTTCTGCCCAGTCAGTCATGTCTCTTATGATCGCCCAAACGTGTTTCACGTATAGCACTTAACTGACTGACTGACTGCTGCTAGCAAAGTCGGAGAGACTTCTGAGCAAAGATAAAAAAAAGACTAGAATGCAGAAGGCTGCTTACAGATCAGCTGAAACTCGAGCAAAGGCAAGAAAGGCAGTAAGTTGACAGAACTAGAAAAGGGAGAAGAGCATCCCTTACCAGGGAGCAGTGACACCATGCTGCCTTTAACTATCAGTTGGAGCATGACTACGTTTCTGAAAAGAAAATGACAATACAAATACTTTCACAGCTTCTGATCCAATGAACTTAGCTCACTGGTACCCCCTATATATGAATTTACTCAAGCCACGAGATTAGCAACTAGGTCCCACCTTTTACTGTGAAACGAATAAAATGTAAACACAAATTCTACTCCAGCAGCTTCTGTTCTTGCACTTCTCGCTTGTGGAATTCCCTTCCATTTACTTGCTTTCCCAACAGCTACAATCTCCAAGAATTTAAATATAAAGTCAATAGTCATCTCCTATCTGTACTAATATGTATCCTCTCTCTCATGCTCCTTTCTTCATCCACTCTACTCTCATCAGTATTCTCATCCTTCTCTTACCCACTTCCTGACACCGCCTATAACCTGTCACTCTTTCTCATAACTTACCTCTTATGTAAAGCCCTGTAAAACTGTGGCAGTAAAATGCCTTGCTTGGGGCGATATGATTATAAAAAAAAATTAGTCATTATGTCTATAATCTGTGATAAATGTAAAACTAAAAAGTTTGAAGGAGAAATTCCTGGAACATGTTGGTCAAGTGGCAAATGTAGGATTACATTATTGGAACATCCATGAAGCTTCTTTCGGGCACCACTCAAGAGTCGGAACACTTTTTGGAAAACTTTAAGAAATACAATTGTGCTTTTCAAAAAACTTTCTTCAGGGTTAACATTATTAGGGAAAGTGGTTTCATGACCACTTTTAAAGTGCAGGGTCAGGTGTACCAAAGGATTGGATTCCCACAGCCACTAACAAATGAAGCCCATGCTTACACTGAGATTGAGATTGTTGTGGAGTAGTTGTGGTGAAACTTTGCTACAAGTTTGTAGTGACCGGTTTTGCCAAGTAAGACATGGAAAACAGAAGGTGGATTCAAAACAGTGTATTAGTATAACAAGAACAACATATACAAAGTAAGTATTAGTAATAAGGAACTAGATATAAGTAAGTCCAAATGGTATTATTACGCTGCTTATTGCCCGACTAGTAGCTGTCTTTAACTGCATACTAGCTGTCCTTAACTATGTACTTAACTGCCGTACTTGAGTACTTAACTGCTGTTAACTGCCTCTTCCAGAAGTCATGCAGATAATTATATATAGTAAGAGGAAAAGTTCATTCTTCTTAGAAGGGCACCATAACAGAGATGATACATTGTAGAAATAGCTTTGTCAAAAGATTTAAATGTGTTCTGGAAAGTGCTCCTACTACAATTTTAATGTGATCATTGATGCAGACAAGCAACCTACTGGACAGAATCCATGATGGTTTAATGCCTCCTCCTGCAATGAAATAGCAGTGTTTCTCCATTATAACCAATGTAACAAAAGAAACATTGTTCTAAAGCAACAAGACAACACACTTAAATGAATTAATCAAACACATAGACTTTATGATGCTTCTCAGTATCATCTGCTATTTGTTAATAGGGAAGATGGTTACTATTTGAGTATTAAACATCATAATCTAAGCAATCCAGATGATATGTTAAACAAAGAAGTATCATATTTATCTATATTTCTGAGATTAGGTAGTATTTACATTATTTGGACTATTGTCCTCATCTTTATTGCCATTATTACGACATTTTGGCTGCTGCTCCTGTGACTTGACCCAAAGAATTGTGAATTCAATACCAGGCTACAGCAGTGGTGAACAAGTAACTTACAGGGTAAGAGGGAGATAACTCATGACTACCAGAAAAGGTTCTATGCAAGGAACGAAGATCATATACCCCAGTGATTGTAACAAAGGGTTAAGTTTGAAATTCCTAGCACCTGAAGAAGGCCAAAGCGTACAACGGCCAAAATGTCATACAAATGGTAACAAAGATTAGGACAATAGTCCGAATAATGTAAATACTGTAAAGAAGTATCATATAATGAATTCTAGGTGCACCATTTTTGGATGAAGGGCAAACCATTCAATCATCTTCATCATCTCTTGAGATCTCTTTCATCAATATGCAGCTGATATGGCTGCAAAAGAGAGGCTGTGTTTCATCAGAAACAATCAAAAGAAATTGCGATCAGGGTATTATATTTATCTGAGAGATGCTGTAAACAATAATATAGTACCCGACAATCTTGAGCAGCTCTGCATTCTACTTTCAAGTTTTACAAGAGGGCCTGAATGCGTGAAAGTACACAGTATGCCATGACCTGTGTACACCAGTTAGATAGGCCAGATCTCTTTGTAACTTTTATATTCAACCCAATGTGGAAGGAAATTGAAGGCAAACTTTTTCTGTATCAAAAGACTAAAGACAGACTTGATCTCGTTGCAAGAGTCTTTCACCAGAAATTGAAGCTCATGAATCTGATTAAAAAGGGGAAAACATATGGGCCCATAAAATGTGACATGTACACAAATGAGTGGCAAAAATAAGAGTTACTGCTTTGGCTGGCAATAAAAATTCTCTCTAATGAAATTGACAGGATAATCTTGTTAGAATTTCCATTCACAGACAAGGAGCTCTATGATATTCTTAAAATGAACCTGTTACATCGTCCATGTGGGAAGGGCTTTACCTCAATTCGCCATGTCTGTGCTCTGAATGAGAGTTGTGGTGCAGCAGATATTGGAATAAGAAATCAGAGAGCCATGTTCAAATTCCAGTTGAATATGTTGCATTCACTTGGGCACAAAAACCCTTGGGAAAGGTATTAATCCATCACTTCTCCTTCCAGCTATGGTTGAATAACAGAACAGATTGGGTTCTATAGCCTTGGTTGGCAACCAGTATACTGCAAAAGGTGAGAAAATCTTATGATCTTTTTTTTATGATTTTTATGAAAATCTTTACTGTGAGAAAATCTTATGTCCAATCAGTCATGTCTCTTTCGAGACATGATTGCCCAAGCGTGTATCACATATGGCACTTAACTGATGCTGAAGAACAATGCATGCTCAAAGAAGTTTCAAAAGAGATTTCTTACAGAACCACAAAAGAATAATAGTGGATACCTTTCTTACAGGTGTAGAAACCCAAATGATGGTAGGTTTTCAACAAAGGTTGGACAACATGAAGTTGACAACCGGTGAATAGTACCCTATTGTCCGTTGCTATCAAAGACATTTAATACACACATTAATTTTGAGTTCTGTAGTTTGGTGAAATCCATCAAGCATAATTGCAAGTATGTCAACAAAGGACAAGACAAGGCCATGTTTGGCATGCAACAGGAAAATAGCGGAGATTAGGTAACCCAGTATCAAATAAAAAGATACATCAGTAGTAATGAGGCATTTTGGTGCATGTTTGACTTCCACTACATGAAAGAAACCCAACTATTATGTAACTTGCAATACATTTGGAAAACAGCCAATGTGTATATTTCACTGAAGCAAATACTGTTCGGGTTACAAACACCCAGTGATAATACGCTCACTGCTTTCTTCAACCTGTGCCAAAAGGATCCTTTTGTCCACACACTTTTATATTGCCAAGTGCCATCTTATTACATTTGAAAAGGCAAAAAAGAATGGGTGCGTAGATTGATAGATCATTAAGTTTGATGAGTGCCAAAGTAGAACATATGCTGTACATCACAGACAACATGAATGCTTTTCTCTTCTTCATCATGAAGTTTGAGGCCCAAAATCCTTCCAGGATCTTTAAAATGTAAATAAACTAGTTTATATGGTCTACCGAGAAGCTTACTTAGGTCAAGGTTTGTTTGAAGATGATGCCCAGTATAGGGATACTATAATGGCTGAGACTATTGTGTCACAATCCACTGGAATCTTATGTTACTCTTTACAGTCCTATTGCAAACATGCAAAGTAAGTGATCCTGCATCTCTGTGACATGAGTATAGGGACAATTTATCTGAAGACTTTAAGCACCAAGCCAAACTCCAATTCCCAGATATTACAAGGTGTTAGAAAATAATGTTTCTATGGGAAGAAATGTGTCACTAATATATGGGTTGACCAAAACTTATCAGACTAGGATCAATGCCTTGTCTACAGAGGTGTTGAAACAAACATCTTATGACATCAATGCCCTCTGTGCATATATTAATGAAAATGAGCGAAGGTTACTTGTGGACCAAAGGAGAGCTTATGATACTGTTATTGACAGTGTCTGCTTCTCCAAAGGTAGAATGTTCTTCCTCGATGCTCCTGGAGGGAAAGGAAAGACATTTGGTAGTAAGCTATTTTTGGCTAAAGTTCGACAATACAAGGACATATCTTTGGCAATGCTTCTCATCTAGATTAGCTGCAATTTTGTTGCCTGGAGGCTGAACTGCACATTCAATTTTTAATCTTCTATTAGATATAACATCATCCAATAATCCAATTCGTGGTATCAACTAAACCTCTGAAATGGCCCAAGTGTTAAAAAGGTGCAGGTTCATTTTATTGGATAAATGTACCATGGCCCACAGGGCAACTCTGGAAGCATTGGTTGGTTGGTTGGTTGTTTTATTTTATGGCAAATCAACCTCGGTGGGTCATTTATTGCCAACTAAACTTTATTGCTGGTAATACCATTTTTCTTTTAACAATTTATTGTTGTTTTTATAAGTTTTGTGTCGAGTAATACATATTTTTTTCCTTTTCAAGTATCAAAATTCATTGGGATTTGTTTTCAAGAGCAGGGTCCTCAAGTCCTACCCTTGTTATTTAACCCATAACTAGAGGGAAGGGATGGATTAATACCTTTCCCAAGGGTTATTCAACTGGAATTTGAACTCAGCTCACCAATTTCTCTTACCAAGCCAATGTCCACTGCACCACAACACACATCCATCACTAAACACTTACAGCACCTGGTATTCCCAAGCGGTCACCCATCTAAGCACTGACCACTGACCAGGCTCAATGTTGCTTAACTTTGATGATTGAGTGAGAACCGGTGTATTCAACATGATAGGCTGTAAGCCTTAGAAGCATTGGACTGAACCATGAGAGAAATTAGGGATTGTCAATAACCTTTTAGAGGTATAACACTCCTGTTTTCTGGAGATTTAGGCAAACACTGCCAGTCATACTAAAAGATACCAAAGTGGATGAAGTCAGAACATATCTAAAACTTTCTTCATTGAGGCAACGTATTTGAATGTTAATTCTGAATACTAACATGAAAGCACAATTATTGAGAGATCAGCTGTCAGCTTAGTTCTCCTGCAACTTGGCAATGTCAGCATACATTTAGATGCCAATGGAGAGATGACTATTAGCCCAGTCTGCAACATTGTCAGTTCTGCTGATGAGCTGAAGACCAAGATTTTCCCAAACCTCCAACATAATTATAAAAACTACAATATAACAGAACAATTCTGGCCCCAAGTAGTTAACAGAATCAATGACAAACTGTTGCATGCTCTTTCATAAACATCTCATATCTACAGGTCAGTGGATACCATTCCAGTGGATAACAATCCAACAAGATTTCTGAATTTTCCAAAGACACATTGCCATGGCCAAGGTCGCATTTCAAAAGCTAACCAAAGTACTGAAAGGCAGGAAAATCCCATTGGAAACAAAGAAGAGAGTACTGGATTGCTATGTGATATCTGTATGGCAGTGAATGTTGGACGATCTCTTCAAGGATGAAGGAGAGGCATGAGGCAGCAAAAGTGTGGTTTTACAAAAGGATGCTGAGGATACAGAGAGACAGGGGAAATCAGCAAGATGTACTTGATAGGCCTGAGCAAATGGATGGCAGTGCAGGGTTTGGAAGAGATACCAAGAGGAAAGATTTTAAGAGTGACAAGAGACAGAGCCAAATGGAAGTCCATCATTGCCTACATCCCGAGAAGACACAGCAGATGAAGAAGATACTTCACAAAGAAAGACAAAAAATATTGTCTACCAAGAAGTATTGGAATGTAAAACTCTTCAAAGATATTTTTGTGGTTGAATAAATGAATTTGAAGTTACATTATTGTCATTGATTTATTTTTAACTTTTAAATTCCGAACAACGCTGGGTAGCTCTGCTAGTTTTTCAATAAACCAAAAAGACAAAACAAACTTTTATTTCTGTGTGTATATGTATATTTTAAATGATCTTATATTAAAGTAATAAATTCTAACATGAAATATAATATTACATCAATACATTCTCCTTTCATAAAATAACATATCATGAACATAAATTCTTTTATTATAAAATAACATATCACATCATGAACATAAATTCTCCTATTAAAAATTAACATATCACATCGTGAACATAAATTCTCCTATTATAAAATAACATATCACATCGTGAACATAACATTCTCCTATCATAAAATAACATATCACATCGTGAACATAACATTCTCCTATCATAAAATAACATATCACATCGTGAACATAACATTCTCCTATCATAAAATAACATATCACATCATGAACATAACATTCTCCTATCATAAAATAACATATCATATTATATCATGAACATAAATTCTCCTTTTATAAAATAACATATCATATCACTAAATAAAAACCTGTGTTTGACATATACATGGTACAGAGTGGGTGGACAGCAGCAGGTGAAAGCCATCCAAAGTGACCAAAGACACAAACATCAACAGGTAAGGTTTTAGCTTCTACATTTTGGTATGTGCAAAGTATTTTGTTCATCGATTACCTTGAGAAAGGAAGAACCATCAATAGTCAATGTTATATAGCATGACTGGTGTATTTAAAGGAAGAAATCGCCAAAAAACAACCACAAATAAAGAAGAAAAAAATGATCTTTTACCAAGACAATGCACTGTGTCACAAGTCGATCGCAACGATGGCAAAACTACATGAATTGCACTTCGAATTGCTTTCACATCCAGCCTATTTTCCAGATCTGGCCTCCAGCAACTACTGGCCGTTTGCAGGCCTCAAAAGAATGCTCTAGGGAAAGAGATTTGGCTACAATGAAAAAGTCATATCAGAAACTGAGGTGTATTTTGAAGCCAAAGACAAAAAAGGCATCGAATTGTTAGAGAAGTGTTAGAATCAGTGTATCACCTGAGAAGGAGACTATGTTGATGAATAAAGTTGAATTTTGCCTAAAAGTTGTTGTTTTATTCGTTAGGCCCAGGGCTTACTGAATGATGTGTTATCACATTATGAACATAAATTCTCCTATTATGAAATAACATATCACACCTCAAACACAAGTCACATAAACCAGAAGAATTATAGGAGCATCACATTTACTGCAACAATTGCAGCAGTTTTTTTTTTTTTTTTGTTTTTACAATGAAGTTCACCCTGTACAAGGTCTGTGAGCCAATTGAAGTAGAGTGTTACAGATTAAGAAACACAGTTTATGCAGATATGTGAGGAAGATAATGGTTCCCAAATTCAAGCAAGTACAAATATATAAATATCTTGGAAATATCTAAACAGTGGATGGAAAATGTACCGACATCTACAGGTGCATTTGATGAGCAAAAAATATCTTCCAAAATCTAAGCAAAGTTATTAAGAACAGTAAGATTTTGGAAGAAACAAACTGGTCTTGGAGAAAGACAACTGAATTCAAAATCTGAGGAGGGTTGTTTGAGAACCTTGTGGCAAGCTGTGCATCAGTTCTTTGTAATTGGCTTTTTCAAACAATGTGATCAGTTTCGCATAAGCTTTCAAACACTATAATCAAGTCTTATATGCGGATAGTCTGATTATAAGGTTCTAAGAATTGAGCTGCCAGTTTCTCATTTCTTTTTTTCAAAGCAAGGCAGCAAAGCCGCAGATTGCAAGAGGTTACTGGGTATGGAAATGTGGAAACAGGAATATTGTTAAGGAGCACAGGAAGAGTAATCAATAAAATAATAGAATAATGAGTTGTTTCAAAACAACTTGTTTAATAGAAAATAGGAAAAATTTAATATAACTTTTTTTTTAAATACATTTCTTTTACACCTAGTTTTAAATAATCAATATTAGCAAATTTACTTGGCTTTTCACCTTGTATTTGAATTTCAGTGAGGTTTTTTAGAAAAATCACCCCTGTTCTAATACTTTTGCACACTTAGTATGCAAATGTGCTAGGACAGAGTGGATTTTAAACTTTATTTTGATGCCTCATAAAAGATAAAATAGTTCTTGTCCTAATACTTTTGCACAGTACTGTATGTATTGTATGTTTCCACTCTTGTACCAGACTAAGCAACATTTCGCAAATATTCACACAGACATAACTATATACTGTGTGTGCCCTATTTTATAAAAAAATCTTCTGAATTCTCTTTCCATGATAGTTATTATCTGAGTTCGTCCAATGGAGAGTGCCTATCCTGATAACCTTCAAAAGTGATGCATCAGCAGAAAGATAAGGAAGGAAGAATAAAATTCAAAAACAAATAAAAGAAAAGAAAAAAACCTGAAAAAAAAAACCCTATCAAATTGGGGTCAAAATACATAATGACTTACTTGATCGACAAGATGCAATTTTGTGACATATGCTCGTTCCGTTTTTAGTAACTCCTCCACAATTTTATACCTGATATCCTTAGTTTTCTGCGCTTCCTGTCAAAGAAACAAATAGAAACATCATTTTAATATTCCATTCATAAAATTCTTATAATTTCAAAAATAATTCTATTAACCCAAATTTTTATTGTCATTGTATAAACACTTTCAATTCTTATAAATTTCTGATTAGTATTTTTTCATCTTAATTTGGTCAGTTACATTCCATGCATGATACACAGTTGGGCAATCATGTCTCTTTTGATCTATGACTGACTAAGCAGGAGATTTTTCTACAGTAGGTTGCCATTTCTTTCTGTAGTAGACAACCAAAACTATATAACCAAATCTGTCCTGCTATGTGATGAATTTGAAAGAATTTGAGTTTCGTTTAACAGCATATCAACCTCTGTGGGTTATTTAATGCCAAAAAGGTGGGGTCTTAAGGTATTTTTTAAATGTTTGGTTTTTAGTGAGAAGGTTGATTTAGTCAGATTTTAATAAAAAATATTTGTTTTTTTTTTAAATTTTTTCATTTTAGAAAACTGAAAATGTCTTCTAGTTTTGTATTCAAAAATGTTTTGCTGAGAATAATGTTTTTCTTCAAAAATGGGTTCTGGTAATAATTTTTTCTTCAAAAATATATTGTTGGTAATATTTTTCCTTCAAAAATGTATATTTTTCTATAAAAGTCTATTTTTATACTTTCATAATGTTTTGACCCCAGTTTGCTCATAGCTGGGACCCTAACAGGTGCTACCACTCCAGGTCAGGGTGGACCTGAGAACAACAGCAATTAAGAGGTGGTTACATGCTCCTCACAACCTCCCAATCAAAGGCCTTGCTGCCGGATGCAGTTTACTGTTATGCCCAGGACCACCTGCTATGAGAAGGAGTAATACCTTTGCACATAAGTGAATGCAGTGAATTTATGATATTTGAATTAACATCCCTTATAATTGCGAGCCTGTCCATTGTAGCTGCCTTGCTTCTGGGAAGCCCAACCAGATCGACTAATTAAAATCTAATCATAAAACCTTTATTCTTTATTTACTTCAAACAATTGAAATGCCTTTACATACTCTATTATAAATATTTTACATATATTCAAATTAATTAAAAATATGTCAGAGTTAATCCATTTTATTTTTTTATTTATCTATGACTAGTATTCAAACTTTGAAGATAAAGTATTGTCAATTATTATTTGTTTTCTTATTAAATGTTAAATTATTATTTTGTTTTAGATTGTTAATCCACAATTGTTATTAATTTTCTTTCACCTTCATTCTAAAAGGGGTAAAAACAATGTCAATTCTAATACCTCATTCATAAAGTCCTCACAATGTCAAAGAGTTTTATTATTTGTTTTCTGTTTAAAATTGGGTTTCCAGTTACTTTGTTTTTCTTTTTTATACTAACATTCACCCAAAACAAGGCCCAAGAGTTACTCAAGTCAGTGGCTACTGTATGGACTTATATTAGCATAGAGACGGACAAGCTTTAGGAGAATAGAGCTGAATCAAACTTCAGACTTACAAGCAATTTTGCTAGAAACAAAGAAGAGAGTACTGGATTGCTATGTGCTGTCCGTCCTTCAATATGGCAGTGAATGCTGGACAATATCATCAAAGACGAAGGAAAAACTTGAAGCAACTGAAATGTGGTTCTACAGAAAGATGCTGCAAATATCATGGATCGAGCATATGAGCAATGATGAGGTCTTGGTAATGATGGAAACAAAAAGGAAATTTAATACTGAGCATCAGGAAGAGACAGCTGAAGTTCCTGGGACATGCAATGAGGAAAGAGGGCTTGGAGAACCTGATACTAACAGGCCAGATAGAAGGAAAAAGAGACAAAGCAATGGATAACATATTTGAAGGACCTAATCAGTTGGATGATGGAATGAGGGTTGCATAGTGTAACAAGAGAAGGCTTGCTCAGAGCCACCAGGGATAGGGAAACATGGAAAGCCTGATCACCTACGTCCTGAAGAGAAAGGACACATAGAATTCCTTGCATCTTAGTAAAACTGTTGCCTTGTTTGGAGTGAAATTATTTTTTAAAAAAAGAGTACTTTTATCAATCTCCTATGTTCCTCTCATTGAATATTATTATTATGAGTGTATCCCTGCCATCAAAAATGATGGCAACATATTTGAGAGAATTATTACTTGTTTCCTCACAGGTTATCCACCCTGTACATGAGTGGAGGGAATATATATGTATCTACAAATAAATACACAACGGTTTTTATTATAATAAATGTGTGTATATATATATATATATATATATATTTTCTAGACATATGCTATTAAATATAAGAGACAATGAATGTCTATTATGTTTAATCATGAGCCGTTCTAAACGTCGTATTTTTGCTTTAATTTCAGTTGAAAATAAAGACAAAAATTCTCCAACATTTGGATAATTATTTATTGGTTTTCTTCTAAGCTATCGGCTCACATGAGCCATCTTCAGAGAGGGAGTTTAAACTGAAATATTATAAAATCCATCTTCACCGACGATTTTATTTTGTGTTGACATAAAACTCCGCTTGGCAACGGCAATAGTTACCAAAAATAATAAACTCAGTTCTTAAGTTTGTGATGCGGTTTTATGACGTCACACTGCGGGATAGCGCGAAATGACAACAAAACCATCTAGTCAAATGCAATGTAATATGTTATTTCCTGTTTTAAAGTTGATTTTATTGAGTGTTGGTTGTTTTGATTTGATGTGCATGGCCTCCAATATCTGCAGGTTCCTCTTACTGTGTGTATGAGTAAGGATCACCGTATTGTTGACCAAAATCTGTCTGATATTACCTACATGTTTATGTTTTTCAGAGAAATGTTGTTTAATAGTACTCTGATCAGAAAGATGACATGTAAGTCTACGGGAGAGCGTGGTTGTGGTAAAACCAATATATGTACTAGGTTTTTGATTAGTATCAGAGATGCAATCTCTGAATGGGCATGTAAATTGGTACACTACATTGGTTTTTTGTAAAGAATTTAGTTTAGTGCCTTGTTGGGTTATTATAGACTATGAGGTCAATTGTTTTAAACTTTTTATAATATATAATGAGTTTAATTTGATTATTACTTTCGACTGGTTTAACATTTCTACGTATTATGTTTTTGAGAGTTTTTTCATCTTGTTTATAATTATTATGTATTTGGTTGCAATAGTATAAGTTAATAGTGTTATGTTTATTTTGATGTAAACCAAAATAAACATAACACAAAAATGTACACTTTTGTAGTAAATTGTAATTTGTACATGTTCTAAAGTATAATATATATATATATATATATATATAAATATATATACTCGCAGTATAGCCCGGTGTTGCTCGGGTGTAATGAAAGCTTTAAAACTAATCCATGGTCCTGCAGCTCAGACTCTTTGTACGTTGGCACAAAAGACTAAAAAGCAATAGTTGTTTCCAGTTAAAGCAAAACCGTAGAGTGAAAGAAAAATGAATGGATGTAAGTCAAATTTTGATTTCCTGGTATCGATATCAAATAAGTTTTTTTCATCGTAAACTGAATTTTGAAGACTAAATAAGTCCTCTGAGTAAATAGTATCATGGCTGAGACTAAGAACTACAATTAAACCTACGTAGAGCCAAACCCGAAGCAAAAACTAAAATAAAAGGGCTGAAAAACTGATTTTGATCAAACCTGGTTGGATATCAGGGTACCGATTTCCAATATCGGAATCAAAATCAAAACAGTCATCCAAGGAAAGAACTGCAACCTTGAAACTTCTGAATATCGTTTCTTATGTCTTTGTCTATGAGTATATCAATTTTAATTCAAATCGGACCACTTCTTCTATAACCCGATTTTTTCGATTATCGATTTTTATCAGGGGTACCTAGACACAAAACCTAGCTAAGAACACTCGCAGACACTTATAGTACAACTGTGTAAATTTTCAAGAAAATCAACACACACACACACAAAGTTCCATTTATAAATAAGTTTAGATTAGATCTCAGCTGAAACATTCTCTAAGACTTCTTTTTTTTATGTGCCCTACAAATTTGAAATGTTCTGATAAACTTTTGTCTGTGGTACCTAAACTATATAAAATTAAATGCAGTACTAGATTGGAGGTAAGGTTTCATTTTTTTTTACAGTGGAAATGATTAAATGCAACCGTAAATTCAATGTTAACAGTTTCTTCTATTCCATTTTTTGCTTGTGGAACTCTCTTCTAGAATTCTTGCTGTAGAAAAAAAAAAAGATGAATGTTGATGGGGTGGGGGGTGTTGGCAAAAAGTGCAGTGTGACAGTGAAACAGACACCAACTAAGCCGCTCCTACTTCCTCTTTGTCAGTCTGACTGTCAATTTGCAACTTTGACGCACACAATCCGCCAAAAAATCCCCTTCTCCTATATCAACGCTGGCATCCTCTTTTTATGCCATTCCCAGACAGCCAAAATTTGCATGTGTGCAAATATCGTCTCATTTTGGACGAGATAGGCATGCATGAATTGTGTCTTCAACAGTGGCCATCTTTCTTTTTTGTTATTATCTTGCAGGCGAGACACGTTCGCGCTCGTTTTGAATTCCGAGGTAAGTCATGTCTTTTGTTACACTTGCAAGGTCAAATTTGTCGATCATTATCTTCTTTCTTTTTAATTCTTGTTCTCTTATTGTTCTCTCTCCTTAATAGTAAATTCTTTTCATATTTTCTAGCATCCAGTAACCACTGTAGATTTATTGCTTTGCTTGGGATGAATTGATTAAAAAAAAAAATAGATCTGGCTTTTTCGATGTTGAGTTTAAATGTCCTTTTAGTTTTTATTTTCTGTAAATATTCATCATTGCTCATATGTTTTGCTTTCAACATTATTTCTTTTCTTTAATATCTACCAACTGTCATGACTTATTAAGAAAAATAGTGAAGTAGTTTCTCATTGCCTTCACTCAGAGTTATTTTTTCTCTTAGACTAGCTGCTTTATTAAAAGTTTGCATTTTTTTTTCCTTCAAGGTACATGATAAAACTTTATTTCTGAGATGAAATATTTACATTATTTACACTGTTCAGACTGTTGTCTTAATTTTTATTGTTCTATTTACGACATTTTGGCTATTGGGTGGAGTGTGAACCGGGCGATAGTTCAGTCTATCTACTCCAATTGAAAAGAAAAATAAACAAAAAAGAAAAGTGAAAAGATTGGAAAAGAGAAAGCCGGAAACCACATCCTAAATAGGGAACAAGGGATGAGCCTCTACACCTGTTCAATAGACGTGGGTGGAGTGTGAACCGGGCGATAGTTCAGTCTGCTCTGACCTTCTTTATATGATTGGAATTTTAAAATAAACCCTTTATTTTGATCATTGAGGTAGATTGTTCTCGTTTCATGAGTCATGCCACTTCTGAATGCTTTTAGTTATCTCTAAGTTTTTGTTTGCCACTGCTGTTGCCAGGTATTGAATTCAGAACTTTGTCCTCAAGGACACATGGCTCAGTGGATAAAAGTGTTTATTGGATCCAGTGCCTTGACCCAGTACGTGACGACTGTCAAGATCTCATCAATTAACAGCTGAACTGGCTAAATGTAGCTGTAAGTTCTGTGTTAACAACTTCTTTTCTCACACTTTTTGCTTGTGGAATTCCAAGGGAGCTTACTGCCACTGGTGTGCAGGGTGTTACATAGAAGGAAAGTTAGTGGAAGTGGGTAAGAGAAGGATGAGAATACTGATGAGAGTGGAGTAGATGGAGAAAGGAGCATGAGAGAGAGGATGGAAGTTAGTCATATAGAAGATGACAAATTTACATTTAAATTCTTGGAAACTGTAGCTGTTGGGGAAGTAATTAAATGGAAGGGAATTCCACAGGCAGGAAGTGTGAGAAAAGAAGCTGATGGAGTAGAATTTGCACTTACATTTTATTGGTTTCACAGTAAAAGTGTGGGACCTAGTTGATAATCTTGTGGCTTGTGTAAATTCATACATAGGAGCATGAGTGAGCTAAGTTCATTTTGCTCATTATTACTCTTTCTGTTCATAATTCTTCCACATGCAGTAACCACTCGCGACTTAGTGACTTTACTGCTTTGCTTGGGGTGATACCAATTAAAAAAAATCATCTTATTCACCAAGCATAACATGGTGATACATCAAGACAATATCTTATGGTAGTTAGTGTCAAACAGCATGTGCTGCAATTACCATGCAGAACCAACTATTTCCACAGAAGTATTACTCAAAAGTAAGCATAAAAACTTTAATCTATTTCTATTGGCTAATGGATGAATGTTTATATATTATTAATTCTATTGAAATATTCTATTTAAAACATTCAGGTCAATATATTTTGTTAAGCATTACATTTCATTACCTAATTATTAAAACACAATATTATTTATTAATGTTTCAGAAATGAGCAAGTAGAATAATAGTCTAAAAGAATAGGAAAACGTGTTTGTCTTTTAAAATGTCAGTCACTTAATTTGATAGAAAGAAAAAGACGATGAATCATTGGCAAGACTTCAAATCTTATTATGCCTGTTTTTCTACGGGATCATTATTATTACTGTTGTTTGTTGTTGACTTGTTAACATTTTTATGACATTTTATTATTAGTACATTTTATTCATCATGATGTCCTGCTCTAATATTATTGTTCACGTCTGTCTTTTCCTTGTTTTTTCTCCTCATCATCTTCATTTTCTACTTCTCCATCCTATTCACCATCATCTTCTTCTTCTTCTCATTACTATTATTATTATTAGCCTCTGCCTTTTCCTTCTTCTTTATCCTCATCTTCTTCATTTTCTACTTCTCCATCCTATTCACCATCCTCTTCTTCTTCTTCTCATTACTATTATTATTATTAGCCTCTGCCTTTTCCTTCTTCTTTATCCTCATCTTCTTCATTTTCTACTTCTCCATCCTATTCACCATCATCTTCTTCTTCTTCTCATTACTATTATTATTATTAGCCTCTGCCTTTTCCTTCTTCTTTATCCTCATCTTCTTCATTTTCTACTTCTCCATCCTATTCACCATCATCTTCTTCTTCTTCTCATTACTATTATTATTATTAGCCTCTGCCTTTTCCTTCTTCTTTATCCTCATCTTCTTCATTTTCTACTTCTCTATCCTATTCACCATCCTCTTCTTCTTCTTCTTCTCATTACTATTATTATTATTAGCCTCTGCCTTTTCCTTCTTCTTTATCCTCATCTTCTTCATTTTCTACTTCTCCATCCTATTCACCATCTTCTTCTTCTTCTTCTTCTCATAACAATTATTATTAGCCTCCGCCTTTTCCTTCTCCTTTATCCTCCTCATCTTCATTTTCTACTTCTCCATCCTATTCACCATCCTCTTCCTCTTCTTCCCATTACTATTATTATTATTAGCCTCTGTCTTTTCCTTCTTCTTTATCCTCATCTTCTTCATTTTCTACTACTCCATCCTATTCATCATCCTCCTCTTCTTCTTCTCATTACTATTATTATTATTAGCCTCTGCCTTTTCCTTCTTCTTTATCTTCATCTTCTTCATTTTCTACTTCTCCATCCTATTCACCATCCTCTTCTTCTTCTTCTCATTACTATTATTATTATTAGCCTCTGTCTTTTCCTTCTTCTTTATCCTCATCTTCTTCATTTTCTACTTCTCCATCCTATTCACCATCCTCCTCTTCTTCTTCTCATTACTATTATTATTATTAGCCTCTGCCTTTTCCTTCTTCTTTATCCTCATCTTCTTCATTTTCTACTTCTCCATCCTATTCACCATCCTCTTCTTCTTCTTCTCATTACTATTATTATTATTAGCCTCTGCCTTTTCCTTCTTCTTTATCCTCATCTTCTTCATTTTCTACTTCTCCATCCTATTCACCATCCTCTTCTTCTTCTTCTCATTACTATTATTATTATTAGCCTATGCCTTTTCCTTCTTCTTTATCTTCATCTTCTTCATTTTCTACTTCTCCATCCTATTCACCATCCTCTTCTTCTTCTTCTCATTACTATTATTATTATTAGCCTCTGTCTTTTCCTTCTTCTTTATCCTCATCTTCTTCATTTTCTACTTCTCCATCCTATTCACCATCCTCTTCTTCTTCTTCTCATTACTATTATTATTATTAGCCTCTGCCTTTTCCTTCTTCTTTATCTTCATCTTCTTCATTTTCTACTTCTCCATCCTATTCACCATCCTCTTCTTCTTCTTCTCATTACTATTATTATTATTAGCCTCTGCCTTTTCCTTTTTCTTTATCCTCATCTTCTTCATTTTCTCGTTCTCCATCTTATTCACCATCTTCTTCTTCTTCTCATTACTATTATTATTATTATTAGCCTCTCTCTTTTCCTTCTTCTTTATCCTCATTTTCTTCATTTTCTACTTCTCCATCCTATTCACCATCCTCTTCTTCTTCTTCTCATTACTATTATTATTATTAGCCTCTGCCTTTTCCTTCTTCTTTATCCTCATCTTCTTCATTTTCTACTTCTCCATCCTATTCACCATCCTCTTCTTCTTCTTCTCATTACTATTATTATTATTAGCCTATGCCTTTTCCTTCTTCTTTTTCCTCATCTTCTTCATTTTCTACTTCTCCATCCTATTCACCATCCTCTTCTTCTTCTTCTCATTACTATTATTATTATTAGCCTCTGCCTTTTCCTTCTTCTTTATCCTCATCTTCTTCATTTTCTACTTCTCCATCCTATTCACCATCCTCTTCTTCTTCTTCTCATTACTATTATTATTATTAGCCTCTGCCTTTTCCTTCTTCTTTATCTTCATCTTCTTCATTTTCTACTTCTCCATCCTATTCACCATCCTCTTCTTCTTCTTCTCATTACTATTATTATTATTAGCCTCTGCCTTTTCCTTCTTCTTTATCCTCATCTTCTTCATTTTCTCGTTCTCCATCTTATTCACCATCTTCTTCTTCTTCTCATTATTATTATTATTATAATAGCCTCTGCCTTTTCCTTCTTCTTTATCCTGTTTTCTTCATTTTCTACTTCCTGTCCTATTCACCATCCTCTTCTTCTTCTCATTACTATTATTATTATTAGCCTCTGCCTTTTCCTTCTTCTTTATCCTCATCTTCTTCATTTCTACTTCTCCATCCTATTCACATCCTCTTCTTCTTCTTCTCATTACTATTATTATTATTAACCTCTGCCTTTTCCTTCTTCTTTATCCTTATCTTCTTCATTTTCCTACTTCTCCATCCTATTCACCATCCTCTTCTTCTTCTTCTCATTACTATTATTATTATTAGCCTCTGCCTTTTCCTTCTTCTTTATCCTCATTTTCTTCATTTTCTACTTCTCCATCTTATTCACCATCTTCTTCTTCTTCTCCATTATTATTATTATTGTATTAGCCTCTGCCTTTTCCTTCTTCTTTATCCTCATTTTCTTCATTTCTACTTCTCCATCCTATTCACCATCCTCTTCTTCTTCTTCTCATTACTATTATTATTATTAGCCTATGCCTTTTTCCTTCTTGCTATCCTCATCTTCTTCATTTTCTACTTCTCCATCCTATTCACCATCCTCTTCTTCTTCTTCTCATTACTATTATTATTATTAGCCTCTGCCTTTTCCTTCTTCTTTATCCTCATCTTCTTCATTTTCTACTTCTCCATCCTATTCACCATCCTCTTCTTCTTCTTCTCATTACTATTATTATTATTAGCCTCTGCCTTTTCCTTCTTCTTTATCCTCATTTTCTTCATTTTCTACTTCTCATCCTATTCACCATCCTCTTCTTCTTCTTCTCATTACTATTATTATTATTAGCCTCTGCCTTTTCCTTCTTCGCCCATCTCATCTTCTTCATTTTCTACTTCTCCATCCCTATTCACCATCCTCTTCTTCTTTCTTCTCATTACTATTATTATTATTAGCCTCTGCCTTTTCCTTCTGCTATCCTCATCTTCTTCATTTTCTACTTCTCCATCCTATTCACCATCCTCTTCTTCTTCTTCTCATTACTATTATTATTATTAGCCTCTGCCTTTTCCTTCTTCTTTATCCTCATTTTCTTCATTTTCTACTTCTCCATCCTATTCACCATCCTCTTCTTCTTCTTCTGTTACTATTATTATTAGCCTCTGCCTTTTCCTTCTTCTTTATCCTCATCTTCTTCATTTTCTACTTCTCCATCCTATTCACCATCCTCTTCTTCTTCTTCTCATTACTATTATTATTATTAGCCTCTGCCTTTTCCTTCTTCTTTATCCTCATCTTCTTCATTTTCTACTTCTCCATCCTATTCACCATCCTCTTCTTCTTCTTCTCATTACTATTATTATTATTAACCTCTACCTTTTCCTTCTTCTTTATCCTCATCTTCTTCATTTTCTACTTCTCCATCCTATTCACCATCCTCTTCTTCTTCTTCTCATTACTATTATTATTATTAGCCTCTGCCTTTTCCTTCTTCTTTATCCTCATCTTCTTCATTTTTTTTCTACTTCTCCATCCTATTCACCATCCTCTTCTTCTTCTTCTCATTACTATTATTATTATTAGCCTCTGCCTTTTCCTTCTTCTTTATCCTCATCTTCTTCATTTTCTACTTCTCCATCCTATTCACCATCCTCTTCTTCTTCTTCTCATTACTATTATTATTATTAGCCTCTGCCTTTTCCTTCTTCTTTATCCTCATTTTTCTTCATTTTCTACTTCTCCATCCTATTCACCATCCTCTTCTTCTTCTTCTCATTACTATTATTATTATTATTAGCCTATGCCTTTTCCTTCTTCTTTATCCTCATCTTCTTCATTTTCTACTTCTCCATCCTATTCACCATCCTCTTCTTCTTCTTCTCATTACTATTATTATTATTAGCCTGCCTTTTCCTTCTTCTTTATCCTCATCTTCTTCATTTCTACTTCTCCATCCTATTCACCATCCTCTTCTTCTTCTTCTCATTACTATTATTATTATTAGCCTCTGCCTTTTCCTTCTTCTTTATCCTCATTTTCTTCATTTTCTACTTCTCCATCCTATTCACCATCCTCTTCTTCTTCTTCTCATTACTATTATTATTATTAGCCTCTCTCTTTTCCTTCTTCTTTATCCTCATTTTCTTCATTTTCTACTTCTCCATCCTATTCACCATCCTCTTCTTCTTCTTCTCATTACTATTATTATTATTAGCCTCTGCCTTTTCCTTCTTCTTTATCCTCATCTTCTTCATTTTCTACTTCTCCATCCTATTCACCATCCTCTTCTTCTTCTTCTCATTACTATTATTATTATTATTATTTTCTTCTTCTTTATCCTCATCTTCTTCATTTTCTACTTCTCCATCCTATTCTGTCTCTTCTTCTTCTTCCTGTTCTCTGTTATTATTATTAGCCTCTGCCTTTTCCTTCTTCTTATCCTCATCTTCTTCATTTTCTACTTCTCCATCTATTACCATCCTCTTCTTCTTCTTCTCATTACTATTATTATTATTAGCCTATGCTTTTCTTCCTTTATCCTCATCTTCTTCATTTTCTACTTCTCCATCCTATTCACCATCCTCTTCTTCTTCTTCTCATTACTATTATTATTATTAGCCTCTGCCTTTTCCTTCTTCTTCCTCCTCCTCTTTCTTCATTTTCTACTTCTCCATCCTATTCACCATCCTCTTCTTCTTCTTCTCATTACTATTATTATTATTAGCCTCTGCCTTTTCCCTTCTTCTTTATCCTCATTTTCTTCATTTTCTACTTCTCCATCCTATTCACCATCCTCTTCTTCTTCTCATTACTATTATTATTATTAGCCTACTTTTCCTTCTTCTTCATCCTCATCTTCTTCATTTTTCTGCTTCTCCCATCCTATTCACCATCCTCTTCTTCTTCTTCCCTCATTACTAGCCCATTATTATTAGCCTCTGCCTTACTTCTTATTTTATCCTCATCTTCTTCATTTCTCCTTCTCCATCCTATTCACCATCCTCTTCTTCTTCTTCTCATTACTATTATTATTAGCCTCTACCCTTTTCCCTTCTTCTTTATCCTCATTTTCTTCATTTTCTACTTCTCCATCCTATTCTTGCTCCTCTTCTTCTTCTTCTCATTACTATTATTATTATTAGCCTATGCCTTTCTTCTTCTTTATCCTCATCTTCATTTTCTACTTCACTGCTCCATCCTATTCTTCTCCTCTTCTTCTTCTTCTCATTACTATTATTATTATTGACCTCTGCCTTTTCCTTCTTCTTTATCCTCATCTTCTTCATTTTCTACTTCTCCATCTCCTTCACCATCCTCTTCTTCTTCTTCTCATTACTATTATTATTATTAGCCTCTGCCTTTTCCTTCTTCTTTGTCCTCATTTTCTTCTGTTTCTGCTTCTCTGTTACCATCCTCTTCTTCTTCTTCTCATTACTATTATTATTAGCCTCTCTCTTTTCCTTCTTCTTTATCCTCATTTTCTTCATTTTCTACTTTTCATCCTATTCATCCTCTTCTTCTTCTTCTCATTACTATTATTATTATTAGCCTCTGCCTTTTCCTTCTTCTTTATCCTCATCTTCTTCATTTTCTACTTCTCATCTCCTTCATCCTCTTCTTCTTCTTCTCATTCTTATTATTATTAGCCTATGCCTTTTCCTTCTTCTTCCTCCTCATCTTCTTCATTTTCTACTTCTCTTGTCTCATCACCATCCTCTTCTTCTTCTTCTCATTACTATTATTATTATTACTTCTCTGCCTTTTCCTTCTTCTTCTCCTCATCTTCTTCATTTTCTACTTCTCCATCCTATTCACCCATCCTCTTCTTCTTCTTCTCATTACTATTATTATTATTAGTATCTGCCTTCTTTCTTTCTTCTTCTCCTCATCTTCTTCATTTCTTCTCCATTCTGTTCCTCTTCTTATTGTCTTCTTGCCATGATTATTATTATTATCATCATCATTATTCACCTCTGCCTTTTCTTTTTTGATCATCATCATATTCATTTTCTATTTCTATTCACAATCATCTTTTTCCCATTGCCTTCTATAGTTAAGACACTGAGAGTTGTTTTGGCAAGCAAAACTAAAATTATTAAAAATTATGCGACTAAAATTACCCTTACAAAACAGTTAAGAGACCATCAGATATAGCAATGTTTTTTTTTCATAAACATTTTCAGAGCTCTATCCTGGGCTCGACGCTCTTCCTTATTTTCATCAACCACCTCCCAGATGAAATCAGTTCCCAAGTAGGCATCTACACAGACGACACCACAATATACTCCCACACCAGTAAGAAACCTGTGGTGGCGGACAGACATAATCTCGCTGCTGTCCTTGAAATGGGAGCTACACTCTGTGGCTAATTGGGGCAAGAAGTGGCTTGTCAACTTCAATGCGTCTAAGACCAAGCTGTTGTCTGTCAACCATCACAGGCAACCTCTCCTGCCTCCCATAAGCATGGACCAAGCAATTCTCCCTGAGAGCAACACACTACGCCTCCTTGGCCTTACCCTCTCCTCAGACCTCAAATGGAACCACTATATTGATTCCATAACTAAATCTACTGCTAAGAATGTTGGGTCACTATGCCGATCCAGGATGTTTTTTCCGCCTGAATCCATCCTGCATATATACAAGTCAACCATCCGTCTGTGCATGGAGTACTGCTGCCATTTATGGTCAGGCGCCCATGCTGTTCTCCTCAGTGTTCTCGACAGGCTTTAAAGGAGAGTCTGTAATGTGATAGGTACTGATCTGGCGGCTAGACTGCAGCCACTTCCCCACTGTCGAAATGTGGCCTTCCTTTGTCTGTTCTATAAATACTTTCATGACTTCTGCTCGGACGTACCATGTTCTTTTCCCTTTCCACTTTATGCTCATGCAGCACGCTGCACATCAGTGTTCTCATCCCTCTGTTAGCTATTCTCTGACACCTCCTGTGATCTGTTCCTCTTTCTCTTCACTCTCCTCTTATGTAAGCTCCTGCACACCAGTGGCAGTACTGCCTTGCTTGGGGTGAAATGATTATAATATATTGAATCAAATCAAATCTCAAATGGGTAGCGACCAATTAAAACTGCCAGTTTCATACACTTTCACACAATCATCAGGCAGTCAGTGACTGTAGTGTGTAAATATAAGAACCTTCATACTCCCTGAGAAGTCCAAGGCAATAAAATACATATTATGCACACACCAAACACACTCACGAGGGAGTGGGAGCATAACCTATGCAGCAAGTGCTCAATGTCATGAAAAACAATAGAACTATAGCTTCAAGCAAAACATGTTTGACAATAGAAGGCCCCTAAAGCCCCCCATGACATAGAATTAAATTTAAATGTTGAGATACTGGAAAAAAATTAAATCTCCCTTGTCAGTCATATTTCTTGAAAGATGTTTATGAGTGTGTGTGTGTGTATATATATATATATATATATATATATATATATTGAAAATAGAAATAGGGGTTGTTCTAACGAGAGAAATGTGTATAGGTGAAAAAGTGTGAGAATCTATTAACATTTTGCTTCAAGTGTAGTTTTATTATTATTAATATTATTTATCATTTGTATAACACATTAAGTGTCCAGAATTATATTTGTGTTGTTACACATGTTTGGGACTCGAAACGTGTTGCAACACAAACATAATTAATGAAAAGATAAATAATATTAATAACACTAGCAATAAATCTACACTTTAAACAAAATGTTTATGGCTCCTCATACTTTTTTCACCTATATATCGGTGAAAAATGTGAGAAGCCATAAAAATTCTAGGGGTAGAATTGCCGACTGACGCCAATTCGGTCGGGTTTCAACCCTGGGTTAGGAAGAGACCAGAGTCTAAGTCATACTGATGAGCTGTTATACAACAAAACAGATCTGTCTGCAGATGACTGTAGTATTTACGCTCTCACACTCTGATTGAGCACTCTGGAAGAGTGGTAGACTTTGTAAACAGTAGCTACTCCGGCATTTACATACCGCTCATTCAATAATGAATTGGAGCACTCTAGCTATTGGGTGTGTTTATACATGCTAAAAAGCCTGCCTTCTTCTACTGGACGCTCGTGGCCTAGGGGTAGAATCACCGACTGACGCCAATTAGGTTGGGTTTCAATCCTGGGTTAGGAAGCGACCGGAGTCTAAGCCATACTGATGAGCGAAACAGATCTGTCTGCAGATGACTATAGTGTATATATATATATATATATATATATATATATATATATGTATAAATTAATGAACTTTTTCACCTATATATATATATATATATATATATATATATACACACATATATATATTATGGAAAATCTCGAAGATTAATGAAATGGTTTAACAACTGACATATTGAAGTTATTTGTCTGAACATTATTTTTAATCGATACTCATATTTGAGTAGATATTCTGTTTTTAATCAAACAGTATATATATTTCTACTGGCCTGATTATTTTATGATAAATTTTGTTCCTAAAATGTGTGTCATTCGGCAGGATTTGAACCTACAACCCCTATCAACATAGGGGAAGCCACCAATTGATCTGGTGCATCTTAGACCACTTGACCACAAATGATACCATAGGCTAAACAAAGTCAAATCAAACCTATATAACACAATTTGATTAAGAATAATGTTTAAACAAATAATTTCAATATGTCAGTTGTTAAACCATTTCGTTAATCTTTGGGATTTTCCGTAACATTGTCCACTTTACATCTTTTTTAAGCTAATTTTTCAGTGGAGCTCTCAAATTCTGCACATTAGGTATGTAGATTTGATAATAATTTGCTTGTCCTAGAAATGCTTGGAGCCTAGTAACATTTGTTGGTAAAGGCACTTAATTCTTAATTGCACTTGCCCTCTGATGATCTGGCTTTATGTCATTTTGCAGGGTTTCACACATTTTCGTAACAAAATTTATCATAAATAATCAGGCCAGTAGAAATAAATATATAAATACACTGTTTGATTAAAAACAGAATATTTACTCAGATACGAGTATCAATTAAAAATAATGTTCAAACAAATAATTTCAATATTGTTGTTAAAACCATTTCATTAATCTTTGGGACTTTCCATAACATTGTATGCTTTGATATGCTTTTAATCAATATATCACCCAGATAAGCAACTGCAAAATCATCGTCTACAAGCATATTGTCCATAGCTTGTTGAAATATGGCTAGAGCCACTTTTATGCCAAAAGGAAGTCAACTGAACTTATACAATTCCTTGTGTGTATTTATGGTTAACTGAACATTCTTCGACCATTTGATTTCACAAAAATTTCCTCAGGACTTGGTAATGAGTTAGTTATGTGATTCTAAACATTTGTTTAACCCAGTCAAAAAATCAGCAAAAATATGAATTTTATTATTTTATTTTTTTACATACACTGCTGGTGCTGCCCATTTTGAATGGTCAAGTTTTTCAATTACTTCTTTCAAGTCTGTCTAATTCTTCATTGACTTGATCCAAGACTATGAAAAGTACACTAGATTTCAGTTTAAATACTAGCATTGACCATTTTTTTTTCACTTGAAATTTTGATTTGACTTTGGAATATTGACCCAACTCATTCAACTGAATATCCAGAAAACATTTTTTCAATTCTTTCTTTTCATTTTCTCATTGTCTTTATTTTTAAACTGGTCTCTTGTCCACTTATATTTTTCTAATAAATATTTATAGATAAATCCTATATTCCACCAAGTCAGTACTGAATAAGTTTGTAGTATTCTTTAACACATAAGTCTTAGCTTTTACACAGTTTCTTTTTTTTTAATCTTTTCACCCCAAGCAAGGCAGTACCACCACTGGTGCGCAGGGGGCTACATAAGAGAAGAGTGAAATTTTACGCAGGAGGAGAGCAAAGAGGAAGACGAACCAGTTACAGGGGATGTCGGAGAAAGGGCAAGAGAAGGATGGAAATACCAGTGTGAAGACAGTTGCGAAGGTAGAATGAAAAAGGAAAAGAACAAGATACACGAGGTGATTGAAAAAGAATGAGAGAAGGACTAGAGTCAAGTGGACAAGAAATAGGAATTTAGGTTGAATTTAAATTCTTGGAGATTGTAGCCATCAGGGAAGCAAGTATACGGAAGAGAGTTCCACAAGCAGGAAGTGCTAGAAAAGAAGCTACCAGAGTAGAAGTGGCGGCTGCATTTAGTTGATTTAACTTGTTGCCAGTCTGGTTGCTTGAGTAAATTCTTGTGTAGGGGACATCAGTGAGCTAAGCTCATTGGAGCAGAGCCATGAAAATGTTTGTAAAATAGACAGAGGGAAGCCACATCTTGCCAGTGAGAATGTGCCTGGAGTCAAGCTGCCACATTACAGATTCTTCTTTGGAGCTTGTTGAGAACCATGAGATGAATGTCAGGGTAACCAACCAGATATGACAACAGTATTCAATGCACAGTCAGATGGTCATTGTTACAAAATGAAACATTGCAAGTCATTTAACTAATAAATAATTTCTCACCCGGTACACCACATGCAATTTTTGAAGATCTTTTTAATATTGGTCTTTCCATATAGCTTTTTTTATTGAGATGTTACTACCAGTGTCTAGTTGCAGTTTTACATCCATATTAATTTCTTTTATATACACAAATTTTCTTTGGTTTCCTGCAATTATATTTTTTGTCTCAATGTTGTGTATGAAATTTTTCCTGTGAGAACTTTTCCTTGCTTTAGTTTTAAAGTGCGGCTTTTTATTTCCTGCCTTGCCACACTTCTAGTATTTTAAATTCTTAAAGGACAGCCATCTTCCATATCTGAAACATGGATTAATTTTTTTTTTTCGACATTTTCCTTTGGCTTGTATATATGAGCATTCTTTTTCTTCAATTTCCTATATATCGCGTCTCAGATTAAGGATTCTCTGGCATTCATCCCATACTTCTTGCAATTTTAGTTTTTGATTCTGTTACAGTTTTATTAGGATTCTAGTATATATTTATGCATTTTTTTTTTTGCTATAAACCCTTCAATGATAATTAATCTTTTAAATATATCCAGAGTAAGCTCATTTAATTTAAATTCCAGAAAATGTGACAAAATCATTTTTTTTCATCAGATTTACACACTTGCAATGAGCATTGAATAACGAACTTCTCTCGCTAAAAAATTTAATCAGATATTTCTCATTTAATCAAAACAAATTCACCCTGGTTTTTTCTGTAGTACAAAACTACAGTATTTTCCATATTCTACTGGTGCTAACTTACTCAACAAAAGTCTTGTTTTCTTACTGTCTTCCCAGTCACTGCATTCATCTCTGTAAATTTTCCTGTATCTACTAAAATGAGCAGAAAAGGTCATTCTATCATCTGAATTGTATGTGAATTCAGTGATGACATTTGCCACTGAGTCGCGAGTGAAAGAAATTGTTTTTTCTTTGTGCACAACAAAGAAAAAAATATACCAATGGGGTTCTAGTTTCTCATTGTTCACTGTTATTATGTATGCCACAGCATAAAAAAAAATATTTTCTACTCTGTATAAGTTTTGATTCCTTGTACTTATTCCTCAATTGACTCCAACAGTACACTAATGAACACTATTGGAACTCTGGGTATTTACCATAAATCTCCACACTGAAGCTGGATGTGACACAAGATCAATTATTTAATGTGGGAAATCCAACCCAGTAAGCCTGGACAAAATTTTCCCATAGACTCTTCATAAAGCAGGGTTCAGCACCTGTCTGTTTTTTGTTTTTGTTTTTCCAGACAAGACTCTGCCCCTCAGCAGAGTCTCAGCTGGGTTCCTTTCTGTCCAGAGACAGAGAGTCTGACAAGGTTGAGCTCACTTAGAACTCTGACTCTGAACTCTTTATTTAAGATGTCATGCCTAGTTAATTTATGTTACCAGCGATATCTTATTTACCCCACAAGATCATGACTGTGTCCTGGCTTATATAAACAAATGCTGAATGATGTTTAAAAATGATTACAAGAAAGAAGACATTTTGAAATAATTATGCTAAATTTAAATTTAAAGATCATTTTTATAATTCAGTTGGATTCATAATATTCACTTATGTGCAAATATTGTTATGGAAGCTTATCTATCTTCTCCCCTTAGCGATGGGTTAAATAGTAAAACTTGTATCTGTAAAAACTGTTCATGCAATATTTACTTGCCAAACAAGGAACAGAAAAAAAAAGAATGTCCTTAAATTCTAAACATGGTTCTGCATTAAATAACTGACAAAGGGTTGATAATCCATAAAAAACAAATTGATAACTACAATAATGGTAAGAAAAATATATATAATAATATATATATGTAGAAATTGATGTCAACATACTGGTGCTGCAGTTTTGACCTGAATGTCCACATTTATATTTACGTATACTTTATCGTTGATATAAACCATATATATATATATATATATAATTTGATGATATCTCCAATCAGATGAACCAAACAATTAACAAACGTTTGTGTATGAAAAATAAGAGATACTGAATATAGTATCAATAAGCTAAGTGACAAATTCTATATTTGTATTAATCCTATATATATATACATATATATATAAAGAACAGAAGTTGGATGTTTTTATAAGCCCATTGGTAATATAATATTTCGCGGCTCTTTTATCGGCTGCTCCTCAGACCTAATTCATACAACAATGAATGGGTCAAAATTATCCCAAAAAAGTCAAGTAAAAATAAAAAAGAAGAAAAAAAAGGAGAAAAGAATTCTACTTATATATATATATATATATATATATATGATGTATATGCAGATTTCATTAAAAACAACAGACAAGGTGTGATGGTTAAGATTTTTATGTAATTTTTCATGTGATCTTATAATTTCTTTCTTTTAAGGACATAAGTTATATTAAAAAATTTATATAACTTATGTCCTCAAAAGAAAGGAATCATCAGATCACATGAAAAATTACATTAAAAATTCAACAATCACACCTTGTCTGTCGTTTTTAATAAAACCCGCATAAAAGGGAGATTGCTGCTCTGATATACTATATATATATATATATATATATATATATATATATATATAAATAGATTCGACTTAAATTAAACATGAAAAACATTCTTCGTATTGGGTAAAAGAATACAAAACATTAAAAAAAAAAAACTTATATGAACACAAGAAAAAATAAATAAAAAAATTAAACATAGTGACTTAATGAAACTTGTATAAAAGAAGGCTTCTTGCCCAAGTACACAGTAAATGAACAGTGATATATAAAAGATAATTGATTCTAAAAAATTCTCTGAGAGAATGTACTCTATATCTTATATGAAATGCTTATTTTTTTTATATTCATATCTATATTACAAATTTCATGCAGTTATACATTATCTGCCTGCATATTTGAAAACTAAAACAGGATACAGGCTCTTGATAAGGCCACTTTAAATTTTCAGCTGTGGCCAGTCAGTAAAAAAAAAAAAAAATCCTGTTGTTTGTCTAAGTAGGCCATTTTGTGGCTGGGTTTTAACCCATACATAAAAAGAATGTCCATATAATGATGACCACAAAAAGCAATCAAACTTTAAAAAAACCAGTATTAGTAGCATTTATTTTGTTTTGCACGTAGTTTTTGTCTTTAATAAGTAAACTGAGCTAATTATCTGTAACTGGTCATAAGGATTTTTTTTTCCTTTTTCATTTCACCCCAAGTAAGGCAATGATGCCATTAGAAATTGGGCAGTGGAGCATACAGTGGGTGAAAGTGGAAGAGAATGAGGAGATTGATAATGGAACAGATTGGAAAAAGCTCAAAAAGATAGAAAATGACAGTTGACATTGCATTTAAATTTTTAGGAAGAGACAGCTGAGGTTTTGGGAAAACATAATGAGGAAGGAGGGTTTGGAGAACCTAATACTCACAGGATGGATAAAGGGAAAGAGAGACAGGAAAAGTAGATTTACTTGATGAGCTTAAGAGGTGAATGGCGGAACAGGGTTTGGGAGAGATACCAAGCGGAAAAATATTAAGAGCAACAAGGTATACTGGCAAGAAGAAATCCATGATTGTTTACGTTTTTTTCATGTGCCATGTTCGTTCAGGACGTAGGTGATCATGGACTTCCACTTGGTTCTGTCTCTTGTAACTCTCAAAATTCTTCATCTTGGTATCTCTCCCAAACCCTGCTCTGCCATTTGCTCAGACCTGTCAAGTAGGTCTCATGCTAATTTCCCCGTTCTCATTTTCTCTTTATCCATCCTGTGAGTATTAAATTTTCCAGGCCCTCCTTCCTCATTACATATCTCAGAAACCTCATCTGTCTCCTTCTTATGTAAGAGTTTTCTCCTCGTTTCCATCCTCTCCAACACTTTGTCGTTAGTCATGTGCTCAGTCCATGTGTGGGGACAAAAAATAAAAAGAACCAGAAAGGGGTAATCTGCCCTTGGGCAGTGTAGGATTGAGAGTGAGCCTTTGGACAAGGAGGTGAATGGTAGCGTTGAAAATTTCCAACATGAGTTGAGCGACAAGAACACTAATTCCACCACCTTTTGGTGAGTCTTATAAACTCTAAATATTTCCGATTAATGTAAATGTTTTTGTCTTATATTTGTTGACTATTTGGCCTGTAATAAATGTGTAAATGTACCTTGGGTTTAGCTTCCTTTCATGTTGTTTTAGTTTTAATAACTTATTTTAGAACTAACACGTTATACTCAGCATCCTTCTGTAAAACCACATTTCTGCCTCTCCTTCATCCTTGAGGAGATTGTCCAACATTCACTGCCATACAGAAGGACAGATATCACATAGCAGTCCAAGACTCTCTTCTTTGTTTCCAATGAGATTTTTTTGTCTTTCAGTACTCTGATTAGCTTTTGAAATGCATCATTGGCCATGGCAATGCATCTTTGGATCTCAACATCACACTTTCCATCCTCTGTCAGCATGCTTCCCAGGTATTTAAATTTCTTTACTTGTTTTATTTTAATTTCTCCGACTTACGACACATAAGGAAGTTATCAGGGAAGCAATAAAAGAACTTCACAAGTGGGAAGTGCAAGAACAGAAACTATCAGTGTGGAAGTAGTGCCAAATTTACCTACAGACTTAGCAGGCTAAAGCCTCGGGGCATCAAAATCTAGGGGGCCTCTAAGGTGTATAATATTTTTGACACTGTCATAGGTCTTTCTTACACATGCTGTCATAATTGTTGTGGATCTTCATTGCCAATTTATTATGGTATAGTGGCAAAACTTTGCCACAAATTTGTAGTGACCTTTTTGTGCCGGAAGTAAGACATGGAACAAGAAGGTAGGTTCAAAACAGTATATTAGCATAACAAGAAACAAGATATTCAAAGGAAGTGTTAATAATAAGTAACACAGAAATAAATAAGTCTGAAGGTATCATTACGCTGCTTATTGCCTCACTTGTATCTGTCATCCACTGCTATTAACTGCCTTCATTAACTGCTTTTCACCGTCTTCGTTAACTACTCTCCGGAAGTCACGCAGGTAATTACATATAACAAGAAGAAGAGACCATTCCTCATAGGAGGGCACCATAAGAATAATGCATTGGAGACTCTAAATAAACCTTCAGTAATTTTAAATACCCATCATCATCCTCATCTTTACTCAAATAGTTTAGTTTAAAATTCTTCTATTTTCCCCTACTCATGAGAATGAGAGATTTGGAAGGACCTCACACATGGAATAGCTTAAAACCTCTCTTCATCTAAATTCATCCCTTGCATTTTTGGAAGAAAAGGAGTCAATAAATTTGCTTTATCAGATCGTACAGGCAGAAGCCGTTTTTGATATGTTCTTTTTTTTTTAAGTATTGAAAACGTTAACATTTGAATTTAGTTTAGTGTTTGTCCTATAATAACCCAACAGGCACTAAACTAAATTCTCTACAAAAAACCAATGTAGTGTACCAATTTACCTGCCCATTCAGAGATTGCATCTCTGATACTAATAAAAAACCTAGTACATATCTTGGTTTTACTACAACCACGCTCTCCCGTAGACTTAAATGTCATCTTTCTGATCAGAGTACTATTAAACAACATTTCTCTGAAAAACATAAACATGTAGGTAATATCAAACAGATTTTGGTCAACAATACGGTGATCCTTACTCATACACACAGAAAGAGGAACCTGCAGATATTGGAGGCCATGTACATCAAATCTAAACAACCAACACTCAATAAAATCAACTTTAAATCTGAAATTAACATATTACATTGCATTTGACTATATGGTTTTGTTGCCATTTCGCGCTATCACATGGTGTGACATCATAAAACTGCATCGCAAATTTAAGAACTGCGTTTATTAATTTTGTTAACTATTGCCGTTGCCAAGCGAAGTTTTATGTCAACACAAAATAAAATCGTCGGTGATGGTGGATGTTATAATTTTTCAGTCTAAGCAACATCTCTGAAGATGGCTCATGTGAGCCGAAAGCTTAGAAGAAAACCAATAAATAATTATCCAAATGTTGGAGAATTTTTGTCTTTATTTTCTTTCTTTATTAAAGCAAAAATACGACATTTAGAACGGCTCATGATTAAACATAATAGACATTCATTGTCTCATATTTAAAAGCATATGTTTAGAATATATATATATATATATATATATATATATATACATATATATATAGGTCATAAAAATCCAGGATAGTATTGGTAAATAATCTGGGATAAGGTTGGTAAATAATTCAGGAGGATCCTAGTAATATCTTTAAAATATTAAAACTGATCCAATAGAGAGCTCAATGTAAATTAATTTAATTTACAAAGCGGATATTTATTTATTTATCTGTAAATTCAGATAAAGCTTAGTGGGGGTGGGGGGAATAGCCATTTTCAACATGTCATTAAAGACATGCATTCTTCAACCCCTTATATACAGAGAATGAGGAAAAATTCTAAGCCCAGAGGTTAGCTTAAGTAAAGGAAGGGGTTAGGAGGTAATGGTTTCATTAGGGTAGGGCTAGGGAAAAATTTAGTAGTAATTCCTCTTTGGTAGTGGGAGGTATGTGGCTTGGACCCTTGAGTTAGTAGTGGTCACTACCAAAGAGGAATTACTACTAAATTTTCCCCTAGCCCTACCTTAATAAAACCAATACCTCCTAACCCCTTCCTTTACCTAAGTTAACCTCTGGGTTTAGAATTTTTCCTCATTCTCTGTTTTTAAGGGGTTGAAGAATGCATGTCTTTAATGACATGTTGAAAATGGTTATTTCCCCTCTAAGTTTTATCTGAATTTACAGATATATATATATATATATATACATATTAGAGTGGATGTGCAATATCAATCTCAGGGAGAGAAAATAATCAGAGGAATTAAGAAATAGGCTGGGTATTGCCAATATAACAGATGCTGTGCATCAAGCAAGTCACAGATGGTTTGGGCATATTGAGACAATGGCCTTGAAAACCTGGTCAGCCATTGTAAGTTTATTGAGGTCAATGATGAAAGAGGGATAGGTAGACCATGTAAAACATGAACCCGGCTTATCAAAGACAATTTAAGGAAGTTGAGATTATAGCCAGGTCTTACAGAAAATCAGGCTACCTGGAAAAGAGCCATCAAGAAAACCCTGTTCACAAAATGCTAGCATGGAAATGGACATTAAATAATGATATAATCTATTAACATTCACTTCAATTCAACACAGACTCACATTAATAAAAATGCAAAGGGATGTACACCTATAGATTATGCAAAAGCATTTGACAAAGTACATCACAAAGAACTGTTTGAACTGTGAAGTAAGTTTGATTTATTTGGGAAGGATATTAGAATAATCAAGAACCAAGACTGGGAGCAAACCACCTGCATGAGGGCAGAAAACGAATTCAGTAGATATACAAAGATAGAAAGAGATGTAAGAGCAGGATCTGCCTTCACATGGGATATATACCCAAATGTTCGCAAACTTAGAATTAGTCCTATGTATGACAGTAAACTGTATCCGACAGCAAGGCCTCTGATTGGGAGGTTGTGAGGAGCATGGAACTACCTCTTAATTACTGTTGTTCCCAGGTCCACCTTGACCTGGAGTGGTAGCACCTGTTAGGGGTCCCAGCTATGGGCAAATAGTTACCCCCCCCCACAAACTTGGGTCAAAACACTATAAAAGTATAAAAATACACTTTTATAGAAATATATACATAAAAATACTTTTATAGAAAAATATACATTTTCAAAGAAAAAACATCATTACCTTAACACATTTTGAAGTAAAAAAAATTACCAGCCATACATTTTTGAAGACAAAACTAAAAGACATCTTCAATTTTCTACAGTAAAATAAAAAATAAAATAGAATTTTTCATCAAAATCTGACTAAATCAACCTTCTCACAATAACCAGACATTAAAAAAAATGCCTTAAAACCCTAGCTTTTTGGCATTAAATAACCCACAGAGGTTGATATGCCATTAAACAAAACTCAAACTCAAACTAATAATTGAGGTTAACACACAAAAGTGAATTCAGATAAATGAACTTAGCATTCTGAATTCAAACCTGGTGAGACTGAGAACTGGCCTATTTTATTGATTAGAAAGAAATCCCAACATGCATTTGTGTGCTTCTGCTTATAAATTTAGGAGGGAAAGTGTACTAGCCAGATTGAGGCACCTCGACCAGGTGTAATGGTTAGCAAATTTGTCTTGCTAGAAATTATTTCAATTGAGTAGTGAGTTCAATCCTTACTGGGTGTCCCATACTTTTGACTTTGTACCACATCTAAGCTGAGCTTAAAAAAATCACCTTTCCTAGCCAGACTGAAACCAACAATTAAATTTTAAAAATTGACTTAAATTGTCAGCAAAAATGTTTGACAAGGTACATCACAACAAAATGTTGGAACTGCTAGGCAAGCTTGATATATGCTTACGGCATATTACGTTGAATACACTGGTTCTCGTTCGATCACCAAAGTTAAGCAAGGTGAGCCTGGTCAGTACTAAGATGGGTGCTGTAAGTGTTCAGTGATGGATGTGCGTTGTGGTGCAGTGGATGTTGGCTTGGAAAGAGAAATCGGTGAGCCGAGTTCAAATTCCAGTTGAGTACCCTGCATTCACTTCAGCACTGGTACCCTTGGGAAAGGTATTAATATGTCACTTCCCTCCAGTTATGGGTTAAATAACAGGATGGGGCCAGGAGACAACCCATCTAGTGTTGGTGTCACAATAAAAACACCCTTGGTAGCCCTAGCAAAACATCAAGTATTCAGCTATTTGACAAGATTATGAATTTTGCTATAAACTGCGCCAGGGTTCCAAATGCACAAAAAATACTGGAGGGGTGTAGTGAGTTCTATCTTGGCTAAGGCTGCAGGACGACGACGTGATATATTTGGGAAAGCTATTAGAATAATCCAGTACTGGGCGCAAAGTACCTGCATGAAGATAATATTGTATTCAAAAATAGAAAGGGGTGTAAGACAAAAAATATTTTTTCTCAATGAACCTATTCAACCTTTACACTGATATTGAGAGAATTAGAGTTCTACTAAAATTCATTATTGGCAGTTACAATCTTAAATACATTAGATATTTGCAGATAACAGCAGACAGAACCTATTCTTTGTTCAATTTCTTTATTGCCTATAATTATAATATGAAGTAGTCACAGTCTCTAGAACCATGACTATGTAGTACTTCCATCAGAAAGCTACCTATCATTCCTTCTGTTCAAATAACCTCTTTTAAGCAGTTTGCTATGTCACATTCACTGTAGTAGGCAACTAGTGCCACAAACATATGCCTTTTTGTTTCCTGTGTCAGATTGGGAGCTGCTGTGTTAATGCCCTCAATACATCTGCAAGAGGGAACAAAGTATATAATAGTACATTAGTTTGTCTTTCATTAATGATCAATTAAGGAGATATTCACAAATAACAGCCACATCTTGTACAATCTGAAATTATGCAGATATCATTCGTCCTTGAATATGCATAAAAAATGCAGATACACAAAAAAAAAAAAAACTGCAAGAACTCCTACAGAAGGTATTGAAGGAAAGTAAGAAGAAAGGACTAAACATCAACTGTAAAAGAGAGAATGTATGGTTGTCAGCCAAAGAAACAGCCCAATGTGCAAATTACAAATTGGAGATTTTTTTTTTTTTAATCATATCACCCCAAGCAAAGCGGTAACACCACTGATTCGCAGGGGGCTACGTAAGAGTGAATAGATTGGAACAGAGAAAGCCAGAAACCACATCCTAAACAAGGAACAAGGGATGAGCCTCTTCACCTGTTCAATAGATGTTGGTGGAGTGTGAACTGGGCGATAGTTTAGTCTATCTACTCCAATTGATAAAAAAAAAAAAAAGAAAAGAGTAAAAAGATTGGAAAAGAGAAAGCTGGAAACCACATTCTAAACCGGAAACAAAGGATGAGCCTCTTCACCTGTGCAAAAGTTTAAATATATAAAAAGTGTTTTAAAAGAACAGGAAAATGCAACACTAAAAACAAAACAGTGCATTGGGATAGCAAAAGATGCCTTCCAAAAGGTAATTAAAGTAATAAGAAACAAGGAAAATTTAATTGAATTTATCTGAACTGTTATGTAACATCAGTACTCATATATGGCAGTGAATGCTAGGTAATCTTTTCACAGATGACGAAGAAGCTTGAAGCAACAGAAATGTGGTTCTACAGAAGGATGCTGAGAATACCAAGGACTAATATTAACGTGTAATCAGCAACAAAGTTTTAGAGAAAATGGGAAGGAAACAGACGTTTATGTATTACATCATTAAGAGAAAGTTGAAGCTTCTAGGGCACATAATGAGGAAAGAAGGCTCGAAGAATTTGATATTCACAGAACATATTGAAGGCAAGAGAGGCACACAAAAGCATAAAATTATCAAATAAACTTGTGCAAATGACTGGTAGGAAATATTTTAACAGAGGATCAAAAATGTAACATTAAAATCTAAAGGCATATTGAGATACTGAAAGATGTCTTGCAAAAGCTTAGCAAAGGAAAATATCATAAGAAACAAAGAAAAGAGGACTGAATCATTATTCAATATCAGTTCTCATATATGGCAGTGAATGCTGGACAATCTCTTCATAGATGAAAAGGATAGAAATGACAGAAATCTTGTTCTACAGAAGGATGCTGAGAATACCAAAGATTGAACATGGGCACAATGAAGATGTTTTAAAGAAAATATATACAAAAAGGAAATCGGGGATGTGCGTGGGTGGTGCAGTGGATATTGGCTTGAAACAAAAATTGGAGAGACGAGCTTGAATTCCAGTCAAATTTGTTGCATTTACTTATGTGCAAATACCTTGGGAAAGGTATTAATTCATCACTTTTCCCTCCAGCTGTGGGTTAAACAGCAAGACAGATTGGATTCTATAGCCCTGGTTGGCAACCAGTCTACCACAGAAAGTAATGGCAACCTACTATAAGAAAATCTTCTGCCTAGTCATTTATATCTCTTTTGAGACATGATCACTCAAGCATGTACCATGTATAGCATTTAACTGACTGATTGATGTATCACATCAGAAAGATGGTTGAAATTGCTAGGGCACATAATGAAGAAAGAGGGCTTGAAAAATTTAATATTCATAGGACATATTGAAGGCAAGAGGGACACATGAAAATAGAAACCTATCTAATGAACTTGTGTAAATAATTGGTAGGACAAGAATTAGGAAAGATTGTAAAAATACAAATTTTACTAAAAGATAGCCGTGGAGATCTATGATTTACCTACATCATTCCCTCTTGTTACATAGGTCTACTAACTTAATTTGATTCCAAATTTAAAATTTTGGGTGTTTGATAAGTCTACATGCATAACCTAGCTGACCCCATTCAACACCACACTACTTTTGTTTTCAAAAATCTCACATTGTAATATCAGTCGATATGATCCTGGATGTCAATTTTTGATAAAAGACTTGGAAATTAGTGACTTTCTATTAATCTTTACCTTGACAAATTAAAATTAAAATTTCTCTCTTAATTAAAAACAGTGATGTAGAGTGAGTGGCCATGATTAAATGCAAAATAAATGATAGATTTGTCCATCAAAGAGAATTGACAAAGTTTGCAATAAGCAATAAGAAGAAAAAGAAAGAACAGGGTAAAAGGCAATAAGAAGGAAAAGAAAGAACAGGGTAAAAGGCAATAAGAAGAAAAAGAAAGAACAGGGTAAAAGGCAATAAGAAGAAAAAGAAAGAACAGGGTAAAAGGCAATAAGAAGAAAAGAAAAAGAAAGAACAGGGTAAAAGGCAATAAGAAGAAAAAGAAAGAACAGGGTAAAAGGCAATAAGAAGAAAAAGAAAGAACAGGGTAAAAGGCAATAAGAAGGAAAAGAAAGAACAGGGTAAAAGGCAATAAGAAGAAAAAGAAAGAACAGGGTAAAAGGCAATAAGAAGAAAAAGAAAGAACAGGGTAAAAGGCAATAAGAAGGAAAAGAAAGAACAGGGTAAAAGGCAATAAGAAGAAAAAGAAAGAACAGGGTAAAAGGCAATAAGAAGAAAAAGAAAGAACAGGGTAAAAGATAATATAAAGCAAACAAACAATATATGCAAAGGCAAAGCAACAGTCAGTCAGTAAAATGCCACACATTAAACCCAATATAAAAACATCTCAAATCTCATCAGGAGCACGACAAGGAGGAAACGAGAGCTCCAATCTATTTAATCTTCTATAAGACTATGCCCTGCACATATACAAGCACAGATGTGAGGAGATGGGCACTGATCATTTAAGCATTTCCTGACACATCCTAAATAAATCTAGTAATAGAAGACAATGAATCTTCTAAGGCCAATGTACTTATGATGATGGGGTGATATGCTGATGACATAGATATTCATAGTTGGGATAACAATGATCTTGAAAAAAAAAACTGGTTCATATTTTACATAATTCCTTTTTAATGTCTTATTTGAAGAAAAAAATTCACTAATTAAAGTTTTAATTCTTAATCAGTCAGTTAAGTGCCATACGGGATCCACGCTTTGGGCAATCATGTCTCAAAAGAGACATGACTGACTGGGCAGAAGATTATCCCACAGTAGGTTGCCATTGCTTTCTGCGGTAGACTGGTTGCCAGCCAAGGCTATAGAACCCAACCTGTCTCGTTATTTAACCCATAACTGGAGGGAAGAGATGGATTAATTGTTGCACACTTTCTTCTAGTGAGTGCAGAACCAGGGATCGAACCACAGACCGTTGGATTTCAATTCAACGCTCTCTCAGCTGGCTTCTTGCTCCTCTTCCTCTTCCTCCTCCACTTTCCTCCTTCCACCTTTTCACTGCGTCTCTCTGCGTCAGCTTCTCGCCAAGAAATTGACGCCACTAACCCCCCCCCCCCCCCCCCCCCGTGAACTTGGTCGGTCAGTTTTATCTATCCATAATCCATTTCTCTACCCATAATCCATTTCCTCAGTCTATAAAAATTCCACTCGAGGGCCTCCTCTCTTTTTTCCTTTAGAATGAGCTGAAGGTGGATTATTAAGACAGTGGTGAGTATTATTATTATTTTCTTTCTTTGGAACAGATTACTGCCCTGCACGCCAGACACAAACGAACTCTCTTTTTTCCAGAGCCTCCGCTAGTCGCCCTTTCATGTTCACATTAATACTTTTCCCAAGAGTATTTGTGTGCAAGTGAATGCAAGGAATTCAACTGGAATTTGAACTCGGCTCCTCAATTTGTCATTCCAAGTCAATATCCACTGCACCACAATGCACATCCAAACCAAACAATAACATGTCAAAAAGTTCACAAACTAAGAACTGGGGTTGACACACAAAAGCAAGTTTGGATATGCTAACATATTCTGACTTTAAAACATGTCAGACCAAGACTGAGTGATATAAAACCAACAAGTAGTCTATCTTATTGGCTTGGAAGAAATACTTTAGATGAAAGAAGGTGGCCAGTTTTAGAACCATTCTCGTTGCATTAAGAGGGGTTATGTCAGTGTAATAATAATGCCAGTATGACAATGAATACGAAGACTGAGCAATTTTTGCCTTTGGCTTGTATTAAAACAGCCTTGTGTCACATCTTGCCTTAGTGTGAAAGTCAAGTAAATAATTGCTCTATTTTTCATGCAGAAAAAAATGTAGATAATTTGTACAATAGTTAAAGTTTGGCAACATTAATGTTAGTAAAACATGACAGATTTCCTTATTACTTTTTTTATCAATTTTGATTAATTATGAAACAAAAGACATTCCAATTACACAGATTATCAAAGAATAAATATTGCTGACTTATCAAATACCTTTTGTAATTGATTGATATCAACACCTGCCCACTTTGTGTTTTATTACCTATAGTGCTGTGTGGATTTGCAATCTTGCTGTTTCAAATAAAAGAGGATTTTAAATTAAGTAAAAATTTCAGAAAATGTGTATAATACAACACCACGTTTTTGCCTTTGAAGAGTGATTGGCCATGATTAAATGAAAATAAATGGCAGAAGTACCCAAAAAACAGAATTGATAAAGTTTGCAATAAGAAGAAAAAGAAAAGGAAAAGAACAGGGCAAAAAATAATATAAAGCAAGTGAACAATATATGCAAGGCAAAGCAACAATAATCATGGCAAAATGTTCACAAACTAAGAATTGGGGTTAACACACAAGAGCAAATTCAGATAAGCCAACGTAGCAAGACAAGACTGACCAGGACTGAGTCAGATGAAACTGAGAACCAGCATACTTTATTGGCTAGGAATAAATCCCAGCATGCATTTGTATGCTTCTGCCTATAAAGTTGAGAATGTAAAGTGTTTTTAAGCCATTTCTAATAAGGATTGAAACAAGCAAATCATAAAAACAAAATGAATAGAAACTTAATGATAAGCAGTTTTTGTATCTTCAGTGTTTCTTTTGATGTATAACCAACATCTGTCATATTTTATTCCCTCCTCTTCATGGCTTCTGCTCCGACAAACTTAAGTCAGTGGTGCCCCCGCTACAAGAATTTACTCATGCAACCAGATTGGCAACAAAGTTCCACCCATTTACAGTTAGATCAACCAACTGCAGCTGACAATCCTTACTCCATCAACTTCTTTTCACACACTTCCTGCCTGTGGAACTCTCTTTCGTATACTTGCTTTCTTCCAGGAATTTAAATGCAATGTCAATTCCCATCTCTTATCCACTTGACTCCAGTCCTTTCTACATTACACTGTATATCTTGTTCTTTTCCTTTCTCTCTACCTTTGCAACTGTCTTCACACCTGTGTTCCCATCCTTCTCTTGCCCTTTCTCTGACACTCCCTGTAACTGGTTCATCTTTCTCTTCACTCTCTTCCTGTCTAAACTTCTACTCTCTTATGTAGCCCCCTGCACATCAGTGGCAGTACCGCCTTGCTTGGGGTGAAATGATTAAAAAAAAATATAAAAACAAACATAGATAAGGTTCCATTGGCAAAAACCTTTCTTTAGTCCAAAGAAGTCCTTTCTAAGAACAAAAGTGTCAGAGAGAATATATTTTTATTGTTAGTATTTTTTTTTGTATATCCCATATTGTAATAGCAGCAATTTTATTTGTACTATTTATATTGTTTGGCCTTGTCCTCATCTTTGTTGCCATATTCTTGTTTCAGGCTGTTGTATGCTGCAACCTTCTTCAGGTGATTGCAATTTTGAACTGAACACAGGACACATGGCTCAGTTGATTAAAGCATTGGTTGGATCCAGTGAGTTGACCCCAAAAGAGTTGTGAGTTCAATACTTGACTACAGCAGAGGTGAACAAAAAGAGAGACAACTGATACTGAGATATCTGAAAGAGGCATGTCTCATGGAACATGAACAATCTACCCCAGTGAATTAAATAAAGGGTTCAGGTCAAATTTCCAATCCCCTGAAGAAGGTCGGAGTGTGTAACGGCTGAAACATTGTGAACATGGCAACAAAGATGAGGCCAACAGTCCGAACAATCTAAATAGTGTAAATAATTACAATACTTCAGAAATAGACAAATATAGCAGCAGTTTTTTTAAGAAAGGGTATTTGCAGTATAACCTTGGGTGTAAATTTTCTATGGAACACTCTGATATTAGTACATTTTCTATATGTTTACTATTTAATAAATTTAGAAAGTGAACTAATTTCCAAGTCTTCTCTGGTAAAATGACACCCAGAATCATAAAGCATATCACCTTTCTTAACAAAACTACTTATAATGTAGGATATTTAAAAGCAATAGGAAAAAAAAAAAGAAGTGGTAAGAAGCTGAATGATTTTGGCTACATGCTCGTCTAGATATATCAGATACCAGAAATTTAAAATCTAAACTCTAAATTTAAGCATCCCTCTATCTCCAATATTTTATTTTAATACAGAATTATAACCAACATTTATTGTATTTGTTGTATTTCATTACCTCCTACTACATATTTAGGATGCCATCAATAAAAGCATTATTTAATTTGAAAAGGTTTGAAGGACAAAATGGTTTTGAGTGAGTGAGTAAGTGAATCTTGTAGATTTTGGTGAAGACTGTCCTTTGTCTAACAGTGTAGATTGGTGCTAAAAAATTATAAAGAACTATACCAAATAACAGAAACCACATCACTTGAGGACTTATAACAGTAACAACAGGTAAAACGGTTATCTCATGTAACTGGAAAATACTATTTCACATAAAAGGTTAGGAAGGAAGTATTCATATACACAGCAAATATCTATATTATACATGAAAAATTATTCATGAGTATGAACAGATTTTATTAAAAATAAGCAGACACAATGTTTGCAATTTATCTAATCTGACATGCCTAAATACACAAATATATATATATATATATATATATATATATACTCTCTGGACAAACTTGTATATATACATATATATATATATATATTCTATAATATAGATTCTCGAAGCAATATTCATTAAAAAGCTTATGCTGTCAATTAATATAATCAGCTATGAATACTGCAGAAATGTTCTAAAATGTTTGTAAAAAGAACAATTTTTTCATGCTTTAACACATGAATGACCATGACATTACAACATATAAAAAATTCCATTTTGGATAATTTTTACTTTCTTATGAATGCTAAGCAAATTGTCAACAGTTATATTTGAAACAGAAAAAAATTTACAGTAATTTTTAGCAACACAGTTTTGTGGTTATTTTTTGTTACCATAACTCACACCCCTGAAGATGATCTCAGAAGGAGACTGAAAGTACTTGGGAACATTGAGAAATGAATGATTACAACATTACAGCTCATTTCTGACATCTTTCAATTATAATAAGTGAAAGATTATACGCGAGTATAAACGGATTTTATTAAAAATAAGCAGATACAATGTTTGAAATTTATTTAATCTGATATATATATATATATATATATATATATATATAAGGTTGGCCAAAAAGTCCTGATTCATTTGTGGAAGTGGGAATAAAACAATAACTCCTGATCCGTCTAGTGAAATTTCCAAGGAGTACAGCATTTCAAGCTTATTCCACATGATCACATCAAAACACTAAACTGTATTACCAACAACTAGACTGCCTGTATGAGACACTAAAAAAAATGTATCCTGCTATGGTCAATCGAGGTTAAGTTTTCTTGTTTCAGCAAGACAATGCGAGGCCACAGACTGCCAGATTGACTAAAAAGTTCAAACAGATGGATGGTGTTAAGATTCTTTCAATTTCATCATTCAGTCTCGATATTGCTCCAAATGACTATGGCCTATTCAGCTCAATGGCATACTTTCTCTGCCATTAGTGATTCAGGACTTTTGATGAAATGAAGAGATCTTGTTCACAGATTTTGATTCAAAGTCAGAGGTATCTAAGATAGATTTGGATGCTGGCTGATCACTGGCAGAAGATTGTCAAGAATGATAGCCAACTTATATATATATATATTCTAGCAGTATAACCCGGCGTTGCTCAGGTGTAATGAAAGCTTTAAAACTAATCCATGGTCCTGCAGCTCAGACTCTTTGGATGTTGACACGAAAGACTAAAAAGCAACATTGATTTCCTAAATCAAAAAATTGATTTCCTAAATCCAAAATTAAGATTAAATATACAAAATTAGATTAATTATAAAAACTCTGCTTAAATACAAAAATATTCTGTACAAAATAAGCATCCCACCCCTTACCTGCTCCTCTAAAAAATCCAAAGGATATAGTCTAGTTGCAAGATAATAATAATAAAAACATACATTCTAACTGCTAATGTTAAATCTGTCTACAAAACTCACAGACATTCATTAATCAACCATATTCACCACTCACACCACTTTTTTCAAAATTCTAACGATCAATCCACAAGACTTATTCCCTTATCACTAACCCCCACCAACATCCAACACACAACTGACCAAATATAAGAAAAGAGGCTTTCCATTCCTGTCCACACCGCCTGATGAGACATTGTAGTTTCTATGTCAAAATACATGTATATTTGTAGTGGATATATATAAAAAAAAAAAAAAAAAAAAAAAAAAAAATTCTGTACATGTTCTAAAATATAATTTATAATAAATATTCACAACTCTATATATTATATATCGAGCACTGTTTTAAATTAATGTTTGGACATTGTAAAAAAATTTTTCTTCGTTCTGTATTCACTTGGAGATATATATATATATATATATATATATATATATAAGTAAATTCAGGAATAAAGTTATTTATTTTTATTCTTTAATATGTCTTACATAAGGATTGACATGAGTCATAAATAAAACACAACCTTAAAAGTGAAACAAGAGAGTGTAAAGTTATTGAAAAAATTGTTAACGTAAAGCTACTGGGTGATAGAAAGATAATGCTGGAAATTGTGAATAAAGTAGAACAGAGAACAATAAAAAAAAAAAAGAAAGTGGAAATAGTAGCAAGATAATAATAATAATAAAACAAAAGTCTGACTTTGATAATATCACAAAATGGGATCTGAGAAAAATTTAAAAATTAATAAGCAAAGAGAAGGAATAGACAAGCAAGCTCATTTTGTATATTTAAACAGAGAGAAAACAGGTTGATTTGTTTTTTATATAGACTATCAAGCTTTTGAAGGTTATTTAAAGCCAACAAAAACCTTTTAGGTTGTAAGAATTTTTTTTATAGATAAACTATGAATGGAGGTCTCACTAATTAACCCACAAAGCTGGGGGAAGAAGAGCTGGATTCGTACCTTTTGCAAGAGTATTTTCACATCTTCTTCTTCTATGTGCCTTGTCCTTTCAAGACGTAGGTGATCATGGCCTTCCACGTCTCCCTATTTCTAGTGGCTCTTAGCACACTTTCTCTTGTAACGCCATGCAACCCCCGTTCCGTCATCCACCTGCTCAGGCCCTTCAAATATGTTATCCGCTGCTTTCCTCTATCTCTTTTTCCCTCTATCTGACCTGTTAGTATCAGGTTCTCCAAGCCCTCCTTCCCTATTGCATGTCCCAGGAACTTTACTTGTCTCTTCCTGATGCTCAATATTAATTTCCTTTTTGTTTTCATCCTTTCCAAAACCTCATCATTGCTCACATGCTCTGTCCACGATATCCGCAGCATCCTGAAGTGATTATAATGAACACAACATGAATAAGAAATATTTCCTAGCAGTTATCAATCTAGGCTCAATGTTGCTTAACTGCATTGACCATATGAGAACCAGTGTTTTAATGTGATATGCAGAAAACAGGTAGAATATTGACTAAAGGCATGAAAGCAACAAAACTACCACCTTTAAGTAAACCTTACAAAGAGAAACAAACATGTTGGATGAAGTAGAGATGAAGTGTTGATTTAAATGATGAATGTGAGCTACATTGGATGAACTTGATAGTTTGGCCAGAGGTTGGGTCCTTCAAGAGAATAACCAACCAACATGTCGTTGAAAGCAAGTGAAGAGATGAAGTAACATTTTAGCTAATATTCAGTGCAGTAAAATTATATGTTCCTTGAAAGTTCATGAAGGTATGTTTTTAAAATAATTTTCACCCCAAGCAAGCAATAATGGCACTTAGACACAAGTGGTTACAGGGAGTAAAAGAGAACAAGAGAACTTTAGGGTTAGGGTTAGGGCGAGAAGAAAGGAGAATAAAACAACTGAGCTCAGGAAGACAGAAGTCTGTGGTTGACATTGCATTTAAATTTTGGAAGATTGTAAGCACCAAGGAAACAAGAAACTGGAATAGAATTCCATAGGCAAAAATAGAAATTATGGCTACATTTTAACAATGAAATGATGAGACCTAATGACTAATGTAGTAGTATGCTTAAATTCATGCGACTGAGATACCCAGGAGGAGAGCTTATTAGAATAACAGCTGGTAGAAATAATTATAGAAAAGGCAAATGGAAGAAATGTCATGGTCATGGGAAATTTACTTAAATCAAGATGACAAGGTCATCAGCACCCATTTGCATCTGTGCATCAGGATCATCATCAGTCAGTTAAGTGCCATATGTGATACGCGCTTGGGCGATCATGTCTCGAAAGAGACATGACTGACTAGGCAGAAGATTATCCCGCAGTAGGTTGCCATTGCTTTCTGCAGTAGACTGGTTGCCAACCAAGGCTATAGAACCCAATCTGTCCTGTTATTTGACTCATAGCTAGAGGGAGAAGAACCGTATTATATTATTATGTAGTAATTAGTGGGAGATCGGTTTATTACTTCATAACAATAGAAAACTGATCCCCCAGTTTATGACCAGTAGAAGCCTTAATCATGAATCCAACTATTATATTCAGTCAGTCAGTTAAGTGCCATACGTGATACACCCTTGGGTGATCATGTCTCGAAATAGACATGACTGACTGGGCAGAAGATTATCCCACAGTAGGTTGCCATTGCTTTCTGCGGTAGACTGGTTGCCGACAAAGGCTATAGAACCCAATCTGTCCTGCTATTTAACCCATAGCTGGAAGGAAGAGACGGATTAATACCTTTCCCAAGGGTATTTGCGCGTAAGTGAATACAATGGATTACGACTGGAATTCGAACTCGGCTCCCCAGTTTCTCGTTCCGAGCCGATATCCACTGTACCACAACGCTTTCCTTAATCCCTCTGGTAGTGGAGATGGTCGTAGAAGCCCAGCATACACCTGAAAAATCAAGTGCAGGAGTCATGGAGGAGTGTGGAATGAAGTCCACTTGACAGTATGTAGCAGATTCTCTTCATTTTGATATTTAAATTGAACATCTTATTCCCCCCTTGGATGGTTCTACACCAGGAAGGCCAATTTACAGCAACAGTTTCCCAGGGATATCTTCAGCTGATCCTTGAAGTGTCGGTTTGGGCATCCACATAGTCTCTTACTGTTGATAAGTCCTCCAAACAAGATGGATGATACATGGATGTCAAGTGGAATGCATTCTGGGTACAAACCCTGCCCAGATCAGGACCAATAACATTACAGACCCTTCTTTAGATTTTATCAAGAATCTCAAGACATATAGATATCAAAATAATGGCAAAGAATTTTTGTAAATACTAGGACTAATTTTTTCAGTGGTACAGGTCACAACCAAGAAGGTTTAAGCTAAATAGTAGAGTCATACAAGACAATGTCCCTTATTCTGCTAAGCTGACAATTGCCCACCTAACCAAAAAAAGGAAAAGAAAAATCATTTGAAAGACACCAAATTAATGAACTGATCTCCAGCCTCTAAAGGTAGTAATCTAGTAGAAAACATGTGATCCATCATTAAAAAGAGATGACCATGACAATAGAAAACAATATTTAAGTAGATAGTCATGGTAATGATATTATTAGCCAATTCCCTTATAAGAAAACAGTCAGAATTCATTGACCAAGCAGTCAGTGCTACTGTTGGTCAACATTTATAAAATATTCCATCTTTAGATAATTTTTCAAGGAAATAAATTTCTTAAATCCCGTAGCTGTTATCACCCTTTACAGTATTGATGGGGGCTTCCTTCCTAACCTTCTGTTTGAAATCATGTGGAATGATTACGTCATTATTTTCTCTTTGTGTTACATGCGCTATCCATTTTAGTTGTTGCTATTGCTGAAAATGTTCAAGTAATGCAGTTTCTCATATCTGGTACAGTTCTTTGACTGCAATTCTGCAGAGCAAGTCCATAACGTTTGGACAAGGATGGTCCTCATTGAGACCTACAGATTTAATTCACTCAAAGCCATTTTTAACCATTTTTTTTTAATCATTTCACCCCGAGCCACTATTGCGCAGGGGGTTACATAGGGTCGGGGCAGTGATGGGAAAAGGATGGTTAGATATAGGAAATGTCAGAAGGAGGGTGATAGACAGGTAAAGGTACCAAGAATGAGGATTGGTTAGATGGTGAGAGTGTTTGAGAGAATAGATGCAAGTTAGTGTGTTAGGAGGTGTCTATTGACCTTACATTTAAACTCCTGGAGATTGTAGCCGTCGGGGAAGCAGGCATGTGGAAGGGAAGTCCACAGGCGGGAAGCGCGAGAAAAGAAACTGTTGGAGTAGAAATTACAGTTACATCTTATCTGTTTCACTGTAAAAGGGTGAGACCTAGTTGCTAATCTAGTATCTCATGTAAATTCATACCTAGGCAGCACCAATGACCTAAGTTCATCGGAACAGAGGCCGTGAAAGTACTTGTAGAAGAGGCACAGGGAAGCCACGTAACGCCGGTGAGAGAGTGGTTGCAGCTTCATTTTGGAGGCATTGAAATTCACAAGCCACTTCCTACCCCAGTCCACCATAGATTGGAGGTCTTTTCAAGCTCGGCAGTGAGGTTCGCTTTATCGCCCACACCAGGTTTTTGATCAAAGGCAAGAGTAAATTGTGGTGTCATCGACGTACATACCTACTTGGGATCTAATGGCATCTGGGAGATCATTAATGTAAATTAGAAAGAGCGTGGGACCTAGGATAGAGCCTTGAGGGACGCCAGTGTTCGTATGGTAGTTTTGGGAGGCATGTCTGTTTAATACTACCTTCAATGTGCAGTTAGAGAGGAATGACTGGATTAGATCAAACAAATCTCCAGTTTTACCATAGCTCTGCAGTTTGCACAAAAGGTCAGCATGCCAGACTCTGTCGAACGCTTTGGAGATATCCAAGGCAACGGTTCGTGCTTCGCTATTCTTGTTGAGAGCCTGGTATATGTACTCGGTAATGGTCGTTAGCATATTATTCTCAGAAAGCATCTGTATACAGCCGACCTGACAGTTCAGATATTTCTGAACGAGTTTGGTGCCATGTATGACATCCATTTAAAAGTTTCCATTTGACAAGGCTATTTAAGTACATGACAAATTCTTAGGTGAATGTTTTTGTTTTGTAGCAATTTGCATTGTTGGATGAAACTAACCCTGGCACTGCCTATTCTGTGTTCACTTTCCTTATTTTCTATACTAAATTGGTAATATCTGGTCAATGAACTGAGTTATTTGAACTGCTTGGTATTTACTACTAAACCCACATCCTGAATTTTTAGGATGGATACAAGGTAGGCATCATCAGTGCTTTCATTCCATGTTTTGGAAGGATTAATCTTAAATCCTATTTCTTGGAACACTAGATAGAAAATATTGATTTTTTTTTGGTTCAAGATCATTCTTATCCCAAATATGAATACCTACATTATCAGCATAGACACCTCTCATCATCAGTACAATGGGATCTGAGGAAAGTCCTCAGAATAGTCGATGGAGGATGTTGATTTTTTATTCAAGATCATTTTTACCCTAACTATGAATACCTATGTCATCAGTATAGCAACTTCTCATCACCAAGTACACTGGGCTCTGGAGGGAGTCCTTGGAATACTCGATGGAGGATGTTGATATTTTTTGTTTGAGATTATTCTTATCCCATCTATGAATATCTATATCATCAGCATAGCCACCTCCAACCTGCTTCACACCCATCATCATCAGTATATTGGCCTTGGAAGGGAAAGCAGAATCACTGTTTTTTATTTGTTGATTCATTTGGTATACGGTATAGAATGGGAAGAGACAACACAAAACCGCTAACTTAACATTGCCGACTAATGGCCGAGACAACTCAAAACTGGAATAACTCAGACCAGAAAAACAATTTTTTTATAGCTGAATAAAAGTAATGTATTAAGAATTAAGAATGTGCATTGTGGTACAGTGAATATCAACTCCGAACGAGAAATTGGGGAGCCACGTTTGAATTCCAGTTGAATTCCTTGCATTCACTTACACAGAAATACCATTGGAAAAGGTATTAATCCATCTCTTTCCTCCAGTTATGGATTAAATAATAGGACAGATTGGGTTCTATAGCCTTGCCTGGCAACCAGTCTACCATAGAAAGCAATGGGAACCAACTGCAGGATAATCTTCTGTCCAGTCAGTTATGCCTCTTTCGAGACATGATCGCCCAAAGCGTGGATCACATATAGCACTTAACTGACTGATTAAGAATTAAAACCTTAATTAGTGAATTTTTTCTTCAAATAAGACATTAAAAAGGAATTATGTAAAATATGAACCAGTTTTTTTTTGTTTGTGATTATTCTTATCCCAACTATGAATAGCTATGTCATCAGCATATCACCCCCTTCATCATCAGTACATTGGCCTCAGACGATTCATTGTCTTCTATTAGTAGATTTATTTAGGACTTTTCATGAAATGCTTAAATGATCAGTGTGCATCTCCTCACATCTGTGCTTGTATATGTGCAGGGCATAGTCTTATAAAAGATTAAATAGACTGGAGCTCTCATTTCCTCCTTGTCGTACTCCTGATGAGGTTTGAGATGTTCTAATATTTGGTTCCTCACTAGACGTATGATTTTGGGAACTGATATTGTTCTTAAGAAAATCAATGACTAAAAGACAGATGAAGGTGATAGAATGCCATGATGCTCATATTAACAAGTAAATTAATACAATCTGTTCAGGTATAACAAATATTGTATCAAATATATATTTATACAGTCTCGATCTTTTAAATTTATTTATAAACATTTGTTCCACTTTGTACAAAAAGAAAGGTAGTTATCAATATTTTTAAGTGATATCACAGATGTTATATTTGTCTGTAGTTTTTAGATGATACATTATCTACATTGTTCAGACTGTTGTCCTCATCTTTATTGTCGTATTCACAAAGTTTTGGCCTTTGTCCTCTCTGACCTTTTTTCGGTGACTAGAATTCTAAACCAAATTCTTCATTTTGATCACTGGGGTATATTGTTCTCATTCCTTGAGTCATGTCACTTCCATAGGTAATAGTTATCTCCATGTAAATTAACTAAGGCTTTTTGTTCGCCACTACTCTCACCAGGTATTGAACTCACAACTCCATTAACTAAATCCAATCAATGCTTTTATCCACTGGGCCATCTGTTCTTGAGAACGATGTTAAATATGACAATAAAAATAAAGACAACTGTCTGAACAAAGTAAATAATAGATGTGATATGTTGAATGTACCAATGATATATTGCTTATATAAACTTAAGTATATACTGAAAATTTTAGCAGCTTCAGTTTATTGTTAAAAAAACATTGACACGAATAATAATATCTGATCTTAATATGCACATGTACGTGTCTGTGTGTGTATATTTCCATGGAAAACACACACACGTGTGTATTTCTTTGAAACTGGGGGAAATATATTGGCAGTGTTCTAAACGCACCTCAGCATGGACTTACTAATGCATCCCATATAGCACACCTTAGAATTATGACTATTTCTATGCAACACAACTGAAAATATAAAAAGAGAAAAATATACCAATAACAAATCTTGAAAATGGCTAATGAATTGGTCAAAATCACTTGAAAAAATAACCACTATGGACAGTTTTAAGATTCCATGAAAGTGAAAAGGTTAAGAACATTAACAAAAACAATTTTAAAGCAGGTAGAATTTTCCTTGCACATCACATTCAAGTAAACATGTATAAAAGAAAGATTAGTACCCAAATATATATATATATATATATATATACACACCAAGTATTGGTGGAATAATATTCCTTGTCCAAAGAAACACTATTTTTAAAAAGTGCTCAATACAAAGTAGAGCTAATAAATTTTGCAACAAAAATAAAGTAGATATAATAGTTAATCAATAATTGCTGATCTCAGTTTAATCAAATTTTAATACCAATGCCCACCAAAATTAGTTTTAAGTCTACCCATATATTCTCCAAATTAAAAGTGGCTTTATTCTGATTGGTCCGTATTGTACGTACAATAATGCCTCCCTGATTAAAGGGGTCTTGCTTGTTTTTAACCTTTTAAAACCATTCAACTTAAAATAACCACATCACTTGACAAGACACAAGAATTGTTGAAACAAAATAGCTACTTTTGTAGTGATATTGTAAAATATCCATGTTATAATTTCTGAATAAATATTATATATATATATATATATATATATACGTATATATATATAAATATACCACTTATATATAACATGCTAAAATTTGCCTTTTTCTGATTCCATGTGCCTATGGCTTAGGGGTTAGCAACTCCTACTGACACCAAATCAATTGAGTTTCAATCCTAGCTGGAGGCAAGTGGATGTCTAGCCACACTGATGAGCTGTGATACAGCAAAAGAAGCTTGTATTTGAATGATGAATATTTATATATTGATAATAAATATACCTTTTCTTCTTACTGGTAGCACAATGCACAATAAAATCACCAGGTGTTGACTGAAAACTAACCAAAGTAAGATTAAAATATTGGTATTTATACAGTCTTGTAATGACAGAAAAGCATACTAAGTGTATAAATATATATATATATATATTGATTTTAATTTACACTCATGGCTAGCCAATTTTGTTTCTATATATATATATGTATATATGTATATATATAAAGATAAAAAGAAAAATTATCTTAAATATGTTTCCCCTTCTAGAGGACTTCATCAAGGCATATGTAAGCCTTTTATTTTGTGACAAGTATTTATATACAAAAACTAAAAGGTTATTGGGTTTTCAAAATCTTTTGCTATATGTGTGTGTGTGTGTGTGTGTGTGTGTGTGTGTGTGTGTGAGAGAGAGAGAGAGAGAGAGAGAGAGAGAAAAGGAGAGAAAAAACAGTAAATAAAAGAATACTGCAGCTGTTAGAATAAATTCATTTGTAATACATCCTGTTCATTTTTTTCTCCCAAAACATGACCCATATCAAACACAAAAATTACAAACAGTTCAAGCCGTGATCTCTTACCTACCATTATCTACAGACCTTCGTTGGTATCTGAAGCCATCACCAGCTGATATCAAAAGTAGTTTTAAAGTAACATTAAATGACCAGACAAAGAAAACTGTATGAAAGTCCGTTAGTTGGGCTGTATCTTCAGCATATTCCAGGAGGGATTTTCCCCTGGTCATTTGTTAAATGTTTATTCACTACTGTCATCACTACTTGCTGTTCTAGAGAATTATGGGAAGGATCTTAAGTGGCCAATTTGTGATCTTTCCCCACATATTCTAGCTGTTCAAGCTTCCATAGCTGGCTTATCAAATGTTTTCAGTACTCTTCTTCTTAAAAAAAAATATAAAGAGATATGTGGAAGTTCCAGATCACACATGGGACAGTATAAGTGATTTGGGGATAAGATAAAAAAGTAAGGAAGAAGAGTTGAAGATAGCTATTTACCGAAACTAAGGATTTGTAAGCTTGATGAAATATTTGAGAGTATTAGCTTCTATCACCCCAAGAACAAGAAACACAAAAATGGCAGGATATGATTTTTTTAAAAATGCCACAAATTACTTTATAGTTCTCACTCCTTAATGTTTTTGTTTTTCTCATATTTTTTCACTTATTAATTACTTGCATCTTAGAGGCTTTATAGCCTTTCTTTGGAGGAAATGAGTAAAAATAACAAACAAAATTTTATATAAATGTATCAGTCAGTTAAGTACCATACGTGATACACGCTTGGGCGATCATGTCCCAAAAGAGACATGACTGACTGGGCAGAATTTTTCCCGCAGTAGGTTGCCATTGGTTTCTTTGGTAGACTGGTTACCATCCAAGGCTATAGAACCCAATTTGACCTGTTATTTAACCCATAACTGGAGGGAAGAGATGGATTAATACTTTTCCCAAGGTTATTTGTGCATAAGTGAATGCAAGGAATTCAAGTGGAATTTGAACTCAGATACCCGATTTCTCATTCCAAGCCAATATCCACTGCACCACAATGCATATCCTCTACATATACATATACATATAAATGTATATACAGACTGAAAACAGACTGAAAATCACCTATTCATAGGTTATAATCTAAGTGGAGTTTAGATGTGGCACAAGGCTGAAAGTAGAGGGCACCCAGTAAGGATTAAACTCACTACTCAATTGTAATGAATCTAGGGAAACAAGCTTGCTAACCATGACACCACATTGAGGTGCACCAACAAAACGAACTAGCATTTTATTTTTTTTGCCCTGATGAGACACTTTGATTTTATAATTATTTACCACAAAATTTATTATTATTAAACATTTTATTTTAATTAGTTTTACCCCATGAAAGACAGAAAGCCACTAAAACACAAGAGTTTAATGGGTATGAAAGAATTAGGAACAGAAAAATAATAATGGGTAGAAAGAGAAAACAGTCATCGGAAGGAGAGTAGATATAGATTAAAATTGCATTTCAATTTTTGCATGTTAAAGCTGGCTAAAAAGCATGGACATGGAAGGGAGTTCCACAAGTGAGAAGTGCAACAACAAAACAAAATGTTAGCATAGAACTTATGGCTACATCTAGCCAGCTCAACAGTAAATTGATGAGAGCTCAACAAAGTCTAGTATAGCACTTAAGTTCTAAAATCTAAGTACCATAGTGAAAAGTTCATCCGAACAATTACCATGAAATTAATAGGCTGTCCCAAAAGTTTGTAAACACTTGCAAAAAAATTGACATTTTACTCGCAAAAACAACAAAAATTATTGCTCAAAATAAAGGCCATCATTTTCCAAGACCTTCTGCCATCGATCTGCAAGCTTTCAGATCTAGTCAAAGTACCATTCAGCCGGCTTTGAATCAAGGAATTCTTGACAGGCTTCCTCGACTTCATAAAATGAGTCAAATCGGCAGCCCTTCAGAAAGTGTTGCACTGAGCGGAAAAGGCCGTAATCTGATGGAGCACAGTCAGGACTGTAGGCTGGATGTGGCAGAACCTCAACGACATCCAGCTCTTCAAACTTGTCTTTGGTTTTCCTGGTGGTGTGTGGCTTGGTATTGTCCTGCTGCATCAAAGCGCGCTTTCGGTTGATCAGAGTCAGGAGCTTTTGCTTCAACTTTTCATAGACCCACTCAAGTTGCTGACAGTAAAGTTTGGCATTGATGACATGACCATTCGGAACCAACTCAAAAGATTCCTTCAAAGTTCCACCAAACGCACAACATGACTTTCTTGCCAAATTGATCTTGTTTTAAAACCAACGATGTCTCTTGCCCTTTCTGAACCCATCACTTGTCTCGATTGTGCTGGACCAGATAGACCCATTTCGCAAGTGTTTACGAACTTTTGGAACAACCTAATATTTATAGAAAAGGAATAGAGAGGCAACATTATGACAGTGGAGAAAGGGACTGATTATGATCCACCAAATCAGGAACAATAATATGACTAATTCTTCTTTCAATTTCATCAAGGAGCTCAAGATAAATAGCAGGGGCACTGGATTATATGTGACAGTTATATTCTAAGTGGCTTATGGCCATATCACGTTGAATACACTGGTTCTTGCTTGATCACCGAAGTTAAGCAATGTTGTGCCTGGTCAGTACTAAGATAGGTGACCGCTTAGGAATACCAGGTGCTGTAAGTGTTTAGTGACGGATGTGCATGCTTACAGCCATATCACGTTGAATACACCGGTTCTTGCTTGATCACCGAAGTTAAGCAATGTTGAGCCTGGTCAGTACTTAGATGGGTGACAGCTTAAAAATACAAGGTGCTGTAAGCGTTTAGTGACGGATGTGCGTGCTTATGGCCATATCACGTTGAATACACCGGTTCTTGCTTGATCACCGAAGTTAAGCAATGTTGAGCCTGGTCAGTACTTAGATGGGTGACAGCTTAAAAATACAAGGTGCTGTAAGCGTTTAGTGATGGATGTGCGTGCTTATGGCCATATCACGTTGAATACACCGGTTCTCGCTTGATCACTGAAGTTAAGCAACATTGAGCCTGGTCAGTACTTAGATGGGTGACCGCTTGGGAATATCAGGTGCTGTAAGCGTATAGTGACAGACGTACATAGTGGTGCAGTAGATATCAGCTCAGAAAGAGAAATTGGTGAACTGAGTTCGAATTCCAGTTGAATACCCTGCATTCACTTAAGCACTTGTACACTTGGGAAAGGTATTAATTCGTCCCTTCCCTCCAGTTATGGGTTAAATCACAAGGGTAGAACTTGGGGATCCTGCTCTTAAAAACAAATCCCAATTAATCTTGATACTCGAAAAGAAAAATGTTGTAAAAATAAAATAACCTTACCCCAAAAAATCGTTGGTTATGACCTTAAATGATCCCATAAGGATTGATAGGTTGTGAAACCTCAAAACAAACAAACAAACAAAAACATTCTAAGCATGGATAGATGATGGACTTATAGATAAGCAAGATGGATTCTGAAGAAAAAAATTGTCTCACACAACACAGTGAAACAACTTTCTTAGCAGCTGACCTAGCAATGGATTCAATGTCGTCTTTTCACTTCATGTGAGCTGAGAACATTAGCATAAAAAGGTGCAATGAGTCATTGATTTTATAATTACTTACCACAGAATTTATTATTATAGATAATTTTATTTTTAATTAGCATCATGTTGATAGAAGATAGAAAGAGGACTTTCAGATGATTAATGAAGTGAAATTTGGTTTTGAAGGCATTAAAATTAACAAGCCATCTTTTGACTCAGTTAACAATGGATGATTTTGGACATTGGTTGCCATTTTGACCTTGTCAGACCAATCAAACTTACTATCAAAGCAAGAGTAAATGGTTATACCATCAGCACAGATATCAAGTTGACAGCTGATGTCATTGAGAAGGTCATTCATTGAAACTTAAAACAGAGTAGGAGACCAGCATTAGTACGAAATGATCTAGACAAGTAAATATGTAATTAATAGCAGAAATCTAATTTGTAAAATCCTTACAATTTCACAAGTAATTTTATAAATCTTGAATTTGTATTTTCATTAGATAAAGCATTATGGTATAGATCTTGTAATGATTGTTGGTGGGGAAAGAGAAATCTTTTAGCTGAGTAAAAATGATGGACAACTTTACTATATTTATTTTTGCACAAATAGCCTTGGGAAAGGTATGAATCCATCTTTTCTTCCTCCAGGTATGGGTTAAATAGCAGGGCAAACTGGGATCTCTAGTTATGGTTGGCAGTCAATCTATATGTAAGGGAAAAAGACAAAGATATAATATATAAATGTCTTTAATTCCATCAATAAGAATATTTTAATTTTGATAAAGCCTTTTTAAAAGATGAAGAATATATATATTGATATAGAGTTTTTTTCAAATTTTCTCATTCAATTACTATTAGTCTAATATATAGAGTTTATATATCATATTCCACTCCATTTCTTTTCTTTTTTATTATTTTTTTTCAATTGGAGTAGATAGACTGAAGTACCACCCGGTTCACACTCCACCCACGTCTATTGAACAGGTATAGAGGCTCATCCCTTGTTCCCTGTTTAGGATGTGGTTTCCGGCTTTCTCTTTTCCAATCTTTTCACTTTTCTTTTCTTATTTTTTTTTTCAATTGGAGTAGATAGACTGAACTATCGCCTGGTTTACACTCCACCCACGTCTATTGAACAGGTGTCGAGGCTCATCCCTTGTTCCCTATTTAGGATGTGGTTTCAGGCTTTCTCTCTTCCAATCTATTCACTCTTACGTAGCCCCTGCACACCAGTGGCCTTACCACCTTGCTTGGGGTGATGTGATTAAAAAAAAAAAAACCACTTACAATGCATATCTTGAACTGACATGATGAAATAGCTATCCCCACTCTAAATATCATCTGAATTTACAGATAAATAAATATATATCTTACAGAATTTAACAGAAATCCAGGAAACTGGCATTAGCCAACTTGGCAGCTCAAATACAGTCACTTTCCCACTGGTGCAATGTGGCTTCCCTGTGTCTCTTCTACAAATAATTTCATGGCTTCTGCTCCAATGAATTTAGCTCACTGTTGCTCCCTATATATAAATTTACTTGAGCCACAAAATTAGCAACTAGATCTCACCCTTTTACTGTGAAACCAATAAAATGTAAATGCAAATTCTACTCCAGTAGCTTCTTTTCTCACACTTCCTGCCTGTTGAATTCCCTTCCATTTACTTGCTTTCCCGACAGCTATAATCTCCAAGAATTTAAATGAAAAGTCAATAGTCATCTCCTATCTCACTAACCTGCATCCTCTCTATCATGATCCATCTCTGTCCACTCCACTCTCATCAGTATTCTCATTCTTCTCTTACCCACTTCCTGACACCCACTATAACCAGTCACTCTTTCTCATAACTTTCCTCCTATGTAACTGTCTACAAAACAGTGGTAATAAAATGCCTTGCTTGGGGCGATATGATTATAAAAAAAAAATATTTTAAATCTTCAGTAGCCATGGTAACAAATGTCAGTTTCAGAGAGTGAAAAGAAGGGATAGATACATAAAAAGAAAAAAGAAAAAAGAAGAAAAAAAGGAAAAATAGAGAAGAGATAACATTATGTAATACTCAACTTTGTTAAAAGATTTTCAAAAAATGTTTTGTTTAAATTAATGTGGTCTGACTTGTTGTTAGTTTAAATTCTACTAATAAAATAAAAATGAGGATAATATTAGAGTGGGTCTAAAACGAGAATTTTGACAAATAATATACATATATATGTTTAAAAGAAAAATTTACACAAAAAGAAGAAAATATATGAGATAGAAAAATTGTTTTAGCAAAGTCTAAACATAAAAAATTAATTGTAATGTAGATCACACATTTTTTTTTAATTCTCATTTATCCATTAAATTAATTGATATGAAAAAAAAATTACCCCTTTTTACTCTTCTTTTTTCTTCTTTAACTCTTCCCCTGTCTACCCCATTTTTTTCTTTCCTCCCATCACTTCCATTCCTGTGACATGGTTAAATTTTAATTTTTTTAATACAGATCTAATCTAAAGGTCTTCTTCTATAATCAAATCCTGAACCCCTTTTTCTGTCTTTTTTCCTTTCTTTCCCTACCCTCCATAACAATGTCTAGATGTCAAAGTTTTTTTCTATCTTAACTTTCCACCCCTTTATTTTTTCTTATTTACTTTCTTTTTCATTTTAATGAAAACTTCCTGTGTATGGAATTATTTTGAGTGACCTTCCAGAATGTCAATTTCTGTCTCATTTACAAGAAAATTTTTATTTTGATCATTGCTGAGGAAGCAAGATTTTTTTCTCACCAAAATGGCCATACAACAAAAGTAGTCTTTGGAGATTTATTTTGAAAAAAAAAAAAAAAAAATATATATATATATATATATATATATATATATATATATATATGCATGACTCTTCAGAAATGAATCGAGTTCTTTCAGTGACTGGCATGTGTATATACTGCTTATATATACAACATGTTAAAAAATTTCCCTTCTCTGATTCCATGTGCCTATGGTTTAGGGTGTAGCAACTCTGACTAACACCAAATGGGTCAAGTTTCAATCCCGGCCAGAAGCATGTGAGGCTTGTATGTGGATGACTAATATATATATATATATATATATATATATATATATATAGTTATTATTATTGTCATAATAATAGAATACTGACTCCAAAGATATTGTTTCAGCGCTTAATAAACTATCATCGAACAGTGAAATGTGACACATACATTGGGTCATATTTATATATATTGATGAGGAAATTAAAAACAAAAAATTAAACTTAAAAAGAAAAAATGGCACCATATTAGATGATTGCAGTGGAGTGGGAGGTTATTATATTTTAAAAGAATTGTGGGTTTAGACCAATGACTATTGAGGGCAAAGTGTAGCAATATATACCAAACAGGACATGTCAGTTATTTGAATAAGAATAGAAAAAAACTGTAGCTAATGTATTATTTTTAGATGCAATAAGATTGAAAATAGAAAATAAAAACAACAAAAAAATATTAGTCTCAAAGAGTTTTATGAATATAAAAAAATGATTTTAAAGAAATAGACACAAGGCAATAAAGTTAAATTTTAAAAGCATAATTACAAGATTTTAGACCTGACTAGTAGTGAAAGTAAGCATGCACAGCAATGGAAAAGTTAATAAAGTTTAGTTTTAAGGTATATATGATTAACTAAAAGGGGTAGGGTTTTAGATTATAGCAGATAGTAAACAGATTGAGATGATTTTAGATAAATTTAAGAGTGTGAATCATCTTATGATGAGAGTAAGTAGTAATTTCATCACTTTAGTTCAATAAGCTAGTTTTTGGGAATTTAATAGTATAGATTTTTTCTTGTAAGCAAAGTAAACATTTTTCATATAATAATTTACATGTTTTAGCTTTTGTTAATATCTTCTATTTTACTGTAGAAGTTTTATTTGCATCTTTCAATTGCCAATAGTATTTGGAGAGAGAAGTTGAGTTACTATAGATTTTTTTATTAAGATATAGTTTATGCTGATAAAATCGAGCCTTACACACACATATGTATGTATTAGACTCATCTAACTCTATATTTGGAAATCCTCTGTGCTGTCCTCAGTTTGATACCGAAACAGCCTGAAATATTCATATTAGAGCTTCTGGCACAATTGCTACACTGCACAGCATACCATTTCCAAATTTGTTGCAGAGTGAATTGCGTCATTGTGCTTTTTTCTGACAGTGCTCAACTGACCCTACTCTACTGCATAGTCAACAATATCAAAAACAGACATGTTTGAAATTAAAAATATAAAATTGCACCCTCTGTGTATGTGTTTATTATATATATATATATTGGGACAAATTGAAAAAGTTTTCCTTTAGAACTTCAGCTAAAGGATAAAACATGTCACACAAAAACTTTTCACTTTGTCAAAGATTTTTTAAAATTTCTTCTTAAAATTGCTTTTGATATATAAAAGTGTATATATTGTTTTTAACATATACATACATATATATGTACACGTACACACACTCACATATATCAATTCATGCATGTGTGTGTATGTGTGTATATATATATATATATATATCAAGGGTTTACTAATAACAATATTTCCAAAATATAAACACACATCAAAATCATTACATCACCAGCCTAAAGGAATCCATTCTTAAAGAATCTTACACATATTTGTCTAAAACTGTACCTGTACATAAAAATGTTCCCAAATCAACATACGAAAAAATCAACAAACATAATGCGTCATAGACATACACACACACGCACACTTATGAATATACATCATCATTTCACATAGACAAACTAGAATTAAATTACACTTGCATACATAAAGTAATATTTGCAGCTTTTCAGTTAAGCTAAGAATCTGGGAATTTATTGATGCTTTCAACTGATGTGTTGATTCTCTTTGAATTTGGAACACCACAAATTATATTAATATTTATTTAACAACTTGAATGCATGTGAAACCTGATTAACCAATAGAAATCAAATAACAAAAAAGTAAAAATGACAGAATTTCTTTCTTCTTTTTCTCCATATCTCAATCTCTGCTGAAACTTTGAAAAAAGTGAAAAATGTTAGATTGTTCTATTTGTTCTTTATCATACAGACCAAAGCATATATATATATATATAAAAATCCAAAGAAAAAGTCTTATTAGTAAAATCCCGAAGAAGATCCTACTAATATTGATTATTGAAAAATTAAATGTTAAAACTGATCCAGCCAAAGAGCTTGATGTAAATAAGATTATTTTATTAATGAAGCATTACATATATTTTTACACATACAAAAATTCAGAAAAACGAATCGAATGATCATTTCTGTGAGCAAACCTGCTTCATTGGCAATTCTTTGATAAAATGGAAAAAAATAAGGTTTTCCCTTTCCCCTTCCTCCTTTTTTATTTCCTCCATCTCTTCTTACCTTGTTCATTTAGCTACACTTTTTTCCTTTCCTTGCCAACACACACATTCAAACAAATTTTTCAAATTTTTCATTTTATCAAAGGATTGCCGAGGAAGTGGGTTTATCTGCAGAAATGATCATTCAAACACATTTCTGAATTTTTTATATATATATATCTTAGAAGTAGTACAAACTAATAGATGGGCAGTCCACAGTTTGTAGAGATTTACTTTTTTAAGAGTGCACAATACTTAGTAGAGCATTATATATAGTAATATTTTTATTATAAGTATTTATAATTAAAACATAGTTTACTGCAACACAAGAGCCGCTGTGTTTTGGTGCTTACTTATCAGCACCTTGTCAGGCAGTAAAATATTTTTCTGTTAGAAATCATTATATATAGAACCTTAAAAATTATTATATCATTGTACTCTTTATTAAACCTCGATATATAATGATTCCTAACAGAAAAAGTATTTCACTGCCTGATGATGAGCTATTTAAGCAAGCACTGAAACACAACAGCTCTTGTGTTGCAGTAAACTGTGTTTTTATTATAAAATTATTATAAAAATATTACCATATATATATATATATATATATATATATATATATATATAGGCAGTATATTGACATTCATGATGTTTCATTGAATAATGTAGACATATTGTATCTATACTGATCCTTTCCAGTTGTCTAATTAGTTTCTTTATGTTAAGATGAAATTTATCAAAGAAGGTGCCATAGTTTTTTCTAACGTATGTACTTTCGGTCTTTTCCAAGATCTTCAGAGGTAAATTACAAAGACAAACATATTGCAATCAAAATCTGTATAAAAATATGCAGAATATATCTATATTATTCAATGAAATTAATATATATATATATATATATATATATATATATATTAATTTCATATATATTATACCATATTAGTCATGAAGGCGCTTGTTGGAATGACTGCGAAGTGACAATCTTCACATTAATCTCATATATATATATATATATATATATATATATATATATATGAATAGAATAAGTAAAGAAACAGGCTGAAAATAAGTGTCTTTAGTTTAACGTGTTCCACTTTAACAAGCTTCTTCAGAGATTTTTTGAAAATGAATAATTTAAAAATCTTTTTTAAAAATCCAAAAGACCTCAATCAACCTACTATCTCTTGAATTTTTAAAAAAGATTTTTAAATCATTCACCTTCAAAAAATCTCTGAAGAAGCTTGTTAAAGTGAAACATGTTAGATTAAAGACACTTTTTCCTACTTGTTCTAATCATCTTCTCAGATTCCAATCCATATTTTCAACCTATATATATATATATATATATATATATATATATATATATATATATTATCTACTAGCAACAAGTAATGAAATTATAGCTATGATTTTTGTATAATTGAATGTAAAGTTAGAGATTATTATTACTTTTAGTTTTGTTACTGCTGTTGTTTCTCCTCGGATAATTATTTGTTGAAAATGTAAGTCCAACGTTATACATACCATTATTCATACCATTGTGATTGGTATTGCTGATTCCTGTCCCAGTAAATCCTTTTTTTTTTTTTTTTTTTGACTCAGAACTTATAATCAGAACCATGAAAACTCAGGGGCAAATACAAAAACCCACAGTCAAGATCATGTAATAATTAAACCTGATTCATTTTTTTAATTTTTTTATAGAATTCCCTTTAATTTTCTTCAAGTCAGGAAATATATTCAGCAATTGTCTTTTTTGCATTTTCCTCTGTCTCTTTTCCATGTTGTCTGACATTCCTTTCCACTAAAAACTAATAAGTTACATTCTCTTTCTCTCTCCCCCACCACCACCACACACAAGAGTTGTCTCCTGGCACCAACTGTATCTGTCTGTTTTTTTCTCTTTCCCCTCCCTTACCATGCCACACCCTTATCTCACTTCACCAGGTCCAAAGATTTTCTACCTCTCTATACATTTCACTTTTAACCAATTCTTTTTCTTTTGTTTTTGCTTTATTTGTGACTTGTTCACCTTTTATATCATCACTCTTCTCACCACAACCACTGGTGCCATTCCTGGTATTTCTTGGTTTTCTTACTTGATCTGCCATTATTATTATTATTACTTTTTTTTTTTTTTTTTTTTTTTGCTGTTGTTGTTCTCCATTTGTTTTCTTTTGTCATTGTCAAGTTAGTTGAAAATGTCAAATGTGAAGAAATAGAAAAGATAAAATGAAGGAAAGAAACTAAAGAGAGAGAAAGAAAAAGTGTTTAAAGAGAGGAAAAATAAAGAAAAAAAGAGAGAAAGAAATAGAAACGAGAGCAAGAGTAAGAATAGAAAGAAAGAAGAGAAAGAGATGAACGAGAAAAAAGAATAAAGAGAGTATAACAGAAAGAGAGAGAGAGAAGAAAGTGAAAATAAGAGAGATATGGGAGTGTAATTGAAGAGAGTGAAAGTAAAAGAGAGAGAGAGGGGAGTGAGACTAAGCGACGAGAGTAAGAAAGAGACAAGAAAGTAAGAGTAAAAGAGATGATAGAATGCACTTATGAGGAAGAGAGTGATGGTAAGAGAAAGAGGAGTGAGTTTAAAAGAGGGATGAAAGAGTTATTGTAAGAGAGAGATGAGAGAATGCTAGTAAAAGAGAGATAAGTGAAAGTAACTGAGAGAAAGAGACAGCTGAGTGGGTTTAAGACAAAGTTGAAAAAATAAGAGATCTGAGAATGTTAGAGTACAAGAAAGCAAATGAGGGAGGGAGTAAAAGTGAGAAAAAGAGGTAGCAAAAGAAAGAGGAGGGAAGTAAGAGTGAAAGAGGAACAAACAATAACCAGAGAGAAAGAGAGTGAAAGAAGAAAAATAAAGGTGAAAGGAAAAATTGAAAGAGAATAAGAAAAAAAGATGATAATGAAAGAGAGACAGACAGAGAAGGAAGGTTAGGGGACAATGACTGAGAGAAGCAATCAAATTCGAAAAGAAATTTTAAAAGGAAACATTCAAAGAAATATTTGTTAAAATTTTTAAAAAATTCAGGAAATGGAATGAAAAAGAACAAAAGGAAAGAAAAAAATTGAAGCATGAAGAAAAAGAAAAAAATGTTTTTCTGCCAAAAAAAAAAGAGGAAAAAATTATTGCGTCAAATGCTATAAAATTAAATTTGATTTGGCCTTTCCTAATCCACAGAGAAAATTGTTTCTGACAAATCAGAGACAGAAATAATCAAAAATAATATTACTGCCCCCAATCATTTTTTTACCTGATTTCATATTCTAAATATGCAAATAAAGAAATGCCTTCAAATAACATTCATATTCAAAACAGATTAATATCTGTCTAAATTTCTGAGATGAGATATTGTAACTATTAACATTATTCAGATTATTGTCTTCCTCATCATATTCCCAACAGTTCAACCTACCAAATGCAGCCGACAATTCCTTCTCCAGCAGCTTCTTTTCTCACACTTCCTGCCTGTGGAACTCCCTTCCATATACTTGCTTTCCTGACAGCTACAACCTCCAGAAATTTAAATGCAATGTCAATTCCCATCTCTTATGCACTTGACTCTAGTCCTTTCTATGTCATCCCTTGTATCTTGTTTTTTTTTTTCCTTTCTCTCTACCTTCACAACTGTCTTCACACCTGCGTTCCCACCCTACTCTTGCCCTTTCTCAGACACCCTCTGTAACTGGTTCGACTTTTTCTTCACTCTACTTCTGCTTATACTTTTGCTCTCTTATGTAACTCTCTGTGCATCAGCAGTACCGTGTTGCTTGGGGTGAAACGATTAAAAAAAAAAAAAAAAGATTATACACTTTGGCCTTCTTCTCCAAGGATACATGGCTCAGTGGATAACAGCATTGTTTGAAGTAATCCAGTAACTTGACCTAAATAGAAAGTCCAACATATAACACCTAAAGAAAGCCAGATCATACAATAGTGGAAATGTCATAATAAGGACAACCAGTCCAAACAATGTAAATATAATAACAAACAGATCAATATTCTAAAATTTTTCTGTCATTGAGGCTTAAAATACCCAAATTTCTCTGCAGAATGGTACAGCCCTTCTGATAAAGGGTCAATTATCCAGATGTATACTAGAGTCAGATGTGTAATGTGGTGGAATGGTTATCAGCTAGGAATGAATAACTGAAGCGTCGAGTTTGAAATTCCAGTTATATTCATTGCATTCACTTCCACTTATATTCATTGCATTCACTTATATGCAAATACCTTTAGAAAAGGTATTAATCCATCTCTTCTCCCTCCAGCTATGGGTTAAATAGCAGGGCAGATTGTGTCCTGTAGCTTTGGTTGGCAATCAGTCTACCGCAGAAAGTAACATCAACCTGCAGCAGGAAAATGTTCTACCCAGTCAGTCATGTCTTTTTCGAGACATGATCGCCCAAACGTGTATTACATATGGCACTTAACTGACTGATACTAGAGTCAGAAATAGACAAAATTTATGCCTACTTTTTTTTAAAAACCAAATCTACATTTACCTTTTATAGTCTAGTCCAAATAGAACGTATGTTTACCTATTTTTAATTTAGTGTAAAGTGAACCTCTCACTATCTTTTGATTTTAGTACAAAGCAAACGTTGGTCTTCCCTTTTGACTCTAGTGCAAAACAGACTACAACCTTTTCAATTCCTCATGCAAAGTGAGCTTATAATCTACCTTTCTGACACTAGTGTAAATTAGACCTATACTTCTCTTTTTCACTCGTGTACACTAGCTTTATATTTACCTTTTCAATAGTTCGTCTTGATTTTTATCATGTGAGACTTATATATGACATTAAATATATGACATTAAATATATGACATTAAATATATGACATTAAATAACCCAAGGTTTAGAATGTCCTTCAACCTCCTAACCTAAATTCTTATCTCTAATATGATATTTGTTATCAAATTAAGAAAATGTGTTGAAATAAAAAAAAAAACATTCATATTTGTATTTTCTTATGCTTTAATACTGATCAAGATCAATGACAAAGATTGATTATTTTTTTTTACCAGCACATCAACCCCCGTGGGTCATTTAATGCTGAAACTTTATTATTTATTTAGAAAGTGTTTCAAAACATTTCAAGTGGTTTTGAGGTTTTTAAAAATTGTTTTCAAAATATCACAAGTAGAACAGTATTCCAAAATGTATGATTTAAAGTTCAAGCTCTGTTTTCTATAGAAGTTGAAAATATCTTATTTTCTTCAGATTTTTGTATTATTTAAGCAATAGGTACATTTTTGAAGAGCATATTAAGACTTTGTAAAGGATGTGCATTGTGGTGCAGTGGATATCGGCTCGGAACAAGAAATCGGGGAGCCGAGTTCAAATTCCAGTTGAATTCCTTGCATTCAATTACATGCAAATTCCCTTGGGAAAGAATATTAATCCATCTTTTCCCTCCATTTATGGGTTAAATAACAGGACAGATTGGGTTCTATAGCCTTGGATGGCAACCTGTCTACCATGGAAAGTAATGGCAACCTACTGCGGGATAATCTTTTGCCCAGTCAGTCATGTCTCTTTCAAGTGTATCACATATGGCACTTAACTGACTGACTTGGTCATAGTTACTACATATTTTTGTGCTTCTTGCATTCTACTTATATATGCTTGATGGTGAGAAATTGGTTGCAGTGGGTACACTGATGTATAGATTCTGCCTTGAGCTTGTGTGTGTGTGTCAGGTGGGTGTGTCCAATTCTTATTCTATGTCTTGTCTGTGGTCAATCAATGGCTCTATATTCTCCTTTTTTTATTGTTGGCTGATGTTCATATCGTTTATTGTTTAGGAACATGTCCCAAATTGCTTGCCATTTTCTTTTAATGCATTGCGTAATTTTGTTTTTGTAATCTGTATGTGGGAGTTTGACAATGGTTATTTTTATTTTTGTTGCCCCTTTGGCCAGTATGTTTACTTCAGGATTTTCATTGATGCCTCAACAATATAGAAATCTTTTTTGAAACTACATAATCCTCTAAAAATAAATCTTTATGTTCTCTTGAAAGAAGATCATAGAAGTTTTTATTGGAATTTATTTAGAAGAAGGATTATGATTATTTCAAGCAAACAAGTGGCACAAATGAAAATAAACCTGGTAAGTATTAACATATAAATTATTCTCCAAGTAGAATCTATCTCGCCCAATAGTTATAATGACAGACAAGACAGAACTTACAACACAGAGGAAGAGTTTAGATCGCAATAGTCAATAAAGTAATCAGTCCAAATATTACTCAAATATTACACCTCAAATGCTACTGTTCTTTATTTCAATTGACCCTTTTTATGCCATCAACCATTCCATCATTGAGATTGCTGCAGGGGTGTCAACCACTCTACAACAGTTACCAAATATAACGACAGACACCTGAAGAAGACATGAGAAGTGCAATGGTTAGAATTTTATGTGTGTAACAACCAAGAGAAGGATACTTGGAAAACTTGACTCTCATATGATGTATTAAAGGCAAGAGGAACAGAGAAAACAGCACATAACCTACCTTACAAATTTGTGTAAATGGTTGTCAGAATGGAGTTTAGGGGAGACAAAAAAAAAAAAAATTTAATTTAATAAAAGCAACAAGGGACAGAAAATCATGAAATGCCATGATTGTTAACATAAATTCCCATCTCTTATCCACTTAACTCCAGTTTTTTTCTACATCCCCCCACCTGTATGTTGTTCTTGTTCTTTTCCTTTTTCCTTTTTCTCTACCTTCAAAACTGTCTTCACTCCTGTGTCCACATCCTTCTCTTGTCCTTTCCCTTTCTTTCACCCACTGTAGCTGGTTTCTCTTTCTCTTCACTCTCCTCTTGCCTAAAACTTTAACTCTCTTATGTAGCCCCCTGCTCATCAGTGGCAGTACCGCCTTGCTTGGTCTGAATTGATTAAAAACATCCCAAAGAGACATGGCATACAGAAAAAGAAATTACTCATTTCTATAAATTTTATTATCACAAATAGTTAGTTCTTTGGCTTCATTGACAGTTATCCACTATTTTTTTATAAGAAAATTATATATTAGATATTATATATCCACTATTTTTTATAAAAAAATTATATATTAGATATTATATATCCACTATTTTTTATAAAAAAATTATATTATTAGATATTATATATCCACTATTTTTTTATAAAAAAATTATATATTAGATATTATATATCCACTATTTTTTATAAAAAAATTATATATTAGATATTATATATCCACTATTTTTTATAAAAAAATTATATATTAGATATTATATATCCACTATTTTTTTATAAAAAAATTATATATTAGATATTATATATCCACTATTTTTTTATAAAAAAATTATATATTAGATATTATATATCCACTATTTTTTATAAAAAAATTATATATTAGATATTATATATCCACTATTTTTTATAAAAAAATTATATATTAGATATTATATATCCACTATTTTTTTATAAAAAAATTATATATTAGATATTATATATCCACTATTTTTTATAAAAAAATTATATATTAGATATTATATATCCACTATTTTTTTATAAAAAAATTATATATTAGATATTATATATCCACTATTTTTTTATAAAAAAATTATATATTAGATATTATATTTTGGACAGTTTGTAAATCTGGAAATCAAATATTTACATTAACATTCTTCATCCTCATCTTTGTTGCCATATTTACATTTCAACCGTTGCATGCTAGGACCTACTTCAGGGGAGTAAAATTTTGAATATCAATCATTCAATCACTAGGGTAGATTATTCCCATTCCATGAGTCATTTTGTTACATGTTGGAAGTTGTAACAAAAGAAAAGAAAATGATTTACCAAAACACAGAGCTAAATTACAAACAAATATTTAATATACAAAAAACAAAAAATCAAATATATACAAATATACAATTGTAGCATTCAAATAGAAAACAGAGTATACTGCCAAAGTAAGGGCACGAATATAACATACAACCAGGGTCAGATTTAGGCTTTAAGAGGCCCCTAGGCTAATAGAATTTGGGAGACAATTATGCATGCCCCAATCCCTGATCTATAAAAAAATAAACCTTTTTAGATGATGCTTTTTTGGTATCAAATATGAAACCCTTAATTTAAAGTACCCACTTCAACTAGAGGGGTCTAAACACTCCTCTGTTCTTCGCCCCACTATTTTTTTTGGAAATATATAAAACACTAAGTGAATAATAACACTGGAAAGCAAGACATATTGAAAAGTTTGTCATCAAAAGTATAAGGAAATGCTTTCCTTTTTCCTGTGGATGTGTGTGTGATGTGATGGATAATGGCTTGGTTTGAGAAATTAGTTGAGTTTGAATTCCAGTCAGGTTTGTTACATTCACTTATGCAAAAATAACCTCTTCTCCCCAGCCCAGCTATGTGTTAAATACTGACACATTATTCACACTGTTTGGACTTTTGTTGTCCTCATCTTTATTGCCATTTCAGTTGTTGTACTCTCTAGCCTTCTTCAGGTGCTAGAAATTTTGAACCAAACCCTTTATTTTGATCACTGGGGTATATCATTCTCATTCCATGTGCGATGCCACTTTCAGATGCCATGTAGTTGTTTCTCTTTAATTCAACTCTGTATGTTATTTGTTCACCACTACTGTAGCTAGGTATTGAACTCACAACTCTTTGGATCAAGTCACTGGAACTAACCAACACCTATCTCCACTAGGCCATTTGTTTTAGCACCTGAAGAAGGCCGGCACATACAATGACTGAAATATAAACATGGCAATAAAGATGAGAACCACAGTGTAAATAATAATCTCAGAAGTATAGACAAATACTCTGATTTATATCTGGGAGTAAAAAAAAAAAAAATCATTATTTTAAAAAAAATTTGTTGATGAAACGGTTACTAAAAACAAAATTTTTATAATCCAAAATATGTTTCAGCTTAAAATAACACACGGAATGTTGATAAACAGTAAAAAAAAAACAAAAAAAAACACAATTTCTTCTACTGTTCATAAACAGTATTCATCAATCATTTTAATAGGAGTAGACAAGTTTGTTGCTTGCCTGGCTCACACTCCTCCCTGGTCTTTTCAACAGGAGTAGAGGTTTATCTTTTGTTTCCTGTTTAGGATTAGGTTTCCGGTTCCTTCTGAAGTTTTCTCATTCTCTTTCATGTCCTGTAGTCTTTTGTTTGTATCTTACTAGTATTATTACCTTGCTTGAGATGACTTGATTAAAAAAAATATATATTTTTAGGATATGAGAGACATAATTGATTATCAAAATCCTTCACTTGAATTGCTGTCATCAAAATAGCTTCTAATGTCATAATTAATGCTTGTTGATTTTATTTTATCAGATACTTAATTGGAGTAGATAGACTAAACTATCGCCCGGTTCACACTCCATCCACATCTATTGAACAGGTGAAGAGGCTCATTCCTTATTTCCTGTTTAGGATGCGGTTTTCCGGTTTTCTCTTTTCTAATCTTCTCACTCTTATGTAGCCCCCTGCACATCAGTGGCATTACCGCCTTGCTTGGGGTGATATGATTAAAAAAACAAATTAAAAAAAAGTACAAGGGAGGAGAAGGTGAGTCAAGTATTGTATGTGTTAGGGCTAGTTAAGTAATCTAAGTGCTATTACTTGAAATCCTCAAATAGATTAACTTTTAGTTTGGTCAATGAAAATATTCAAAAATTCTATTTACCTATTTAGTTCCATGAGGTTCTCTTTTGGGTTTTTGTTGGTCGGCAACTTTTCATAGAGATTTTTTCAGCCGATATAGTAATCCTGGAATCAAAAAGCCAGAGTTCATAATGGCAGAAACTGGCTTTTACAACTGACTACTCTTTTTTATAGGTGCTAGAACCTAATAAGCATATTTCTCAAATCATCTCGAATTATCTAGATCTTTCTCGAATATTCTGGAATGATCTAGAATCTTCTAAACGTTCTATTTCTAATTTCTCTACTAACCAACTACTTCATGAATAAAAACATTTTTGTACTAACAACTAGGACTCAGTAGAGTCCTGCCTTTTTGTGGACTTTATTAATATTTTTTATATATAAATACATCCTCGTAACAATACCACTTCTGGACATCTTAGTTATCTTCATTTACCTCAACTCTCTAAGTTCAAAATCCCAATCACCTTAAGAAGGTCAGAGCATATGACAGCCAAAAAATTATGAATATGGCAACAAAGATGAGGACAACAGTTTGAACAATGTAAATAATTACAATACCTCAAGCTCAGAAATATAAACAAATATGCAAATCAATGTTTGTCTATAGACCTAACTAATGTTTATCTACAGATTCAACTATAAAACCAACTATATTTGCATAAAACCAACAAATATTTGCATATAAACCTGATCAATGTTTACCTATAGACTCAGGTATAAACCTGATCAATTTTTATTATCGATTCAAGTATAAACCTGACCAAGGTTTATCAACAGATTCAGGTATAAAGCTGACCAGTGTTCCTCTCTAGATTTAAATATAAACCTGACCAATATTTACTTATAGACTCAAGTACACACCTGACAAATAATCATCAACAAATTCAGATATAAAGCTGATCAGAGTTTACCTGTATATTCAAGTATAAACCCAACCAATATTTACCTATAGACTCAGTTATAAACTGGGCCCATAATGTTTATTACAGGCTCTACAATATTTATGGTAGGCTTAAGTATAAACCTGATGAAAGTTTGCATATAGATTCAAGCCAACCAATACTTACATATTCTCTCAGGTATAAACATTCTCAATGTTTACCTAATATAATCTGCACATTTTTTATGTACAAACTCAGGTACAAAATTGATAAATTTTTACTTGTAGATACAAGTATAAACCTGACCAATTGTTAGCAAATAAACTCAGAAGTTAAACCATTATTTAACTACAGACTCAAGTATATGCACAACTAATCTTTGCATATAGGCTCATGTATAAACTTAAATGAGGTTTACTTTCCATAATAAAAAACAGATTTCAACATTAAATACTCCAATAAAGGTTAATATTGTCACAAAATTCAGTGCATCAAATAAAGAAGAATCATTCAAATTTCTATTACAAAACCCCATAAAACATGTGCATTCTTGCATTTTAACTTGTGTTTTTCTGTGTAAAATATGATTTTAAAAAGTCATGATCTCTGCAGCTATAATCATTAATTAAAACTAACAGAGCAGAAGAAGAAAGTATCCATGAAGCCAATGTTCTTATGATTCAACTTTCAATTATCGTTACTGATTTAATTCAGCAGTAAGAGTTTTAGACTGTGTCACAAGTTTCAATCTTCTTATTGCTTGATGCGAATTTAGTCCTATTTTCCAGCAGATTACTGCTTTCTGCCAGACTTAACTTCAAAATGGAGAAGGAAGCATCCATGGCTTGTGTTGGTTAAAAGTCTATATGAAATGACTGCAAAATACTTTTCCCCTCTTAACTTTATAGACAAAACAATGCAGATGCATGCTGGGATTTTTCTCTAACCTATTAGATAGGCCACTTTTCAGTCTCATCTGACAACAGTTCCAGTCTTGTCTTAAAGCTTGTTTGGTTTGAGTTTAACGACCCATCAACCATTAATGGTCATTTAAGGGTCAGCTTTTATATTTTGGGATCACATTTGTTTTGAAGTTGTTGCATGCATTAGAATGGTTTCACACATTAGAATTTTATACATTTTTATTTTTAACTAAATTTTATTGTATAGTCCTATTTTCTTTAAATATGCCATTAAATGGTCTATCTTGGTGTGTTCAAATAGTTCTTTTATTGTTTTAGTGTTGTAATACTTTTTTCGTATAGATGAAAAGTCAGTGCAGTCCATCATGAAGTGTCTTGTGGTGTAAGGGGCATGACAAGCTGTGCACCATATCGGTTCTTTTTTTCCAATATGAATAGACGGGTTATTTTAGTATGTCCAGAGCACTACAATCAATCACTAGTCTGTATCCTTTTTGTGTATTAACACTATTCTTAGTTTATGAACTTTTTGCCTTTTTACTGTTGCTTTGCCTTCAAAATATTATTTGTTTGCTTGATATTATTTTTACTCTGCTCTTTGTCTTGTTATTGTAAACCTTATCAATTCTGTTGACATAACTGTCAATTACTCTACAGTTGCAATAGGAAAATATTTTCTGTATTTCTATAAAATTTCTGGGATGCAAAGTTCTCGTCATTCACCCTATTTACATTTGAAATATTTTCTTCATTGTTGTTTTCACAACATTTTGTCCATTAACAAAGATTAACGAAACTGGTTAGAAACAACCGACAATTTGAAATGATATGTTTGAACATTATTTTTTATCGTTACTCATATTTAAGTAGATATTCTGTTTATAATCAAACAGTATTATATATTTATTTCTACCGGCCTGATTATTTGAGATAAATTTTTGTTACGAAAATGCGTGTCATTCGGCAGGATTCAAACCTGTGACCCCTATCCACATAGGGGAAGCCAACAATTGATCTGCCATGAATGTTATAGGCTTAATTTGACTTCATTCAGACTGATCGTCAATCATGGCCGAGAGGTCTAAGATGCGCCAGATGATTGATAATTTAGGATAAAATTGATAATTTAGCATAAAACAGACATTCACCTCTGGGTGATGACTTCAATGTCCACTTTTACATTAGCTCTATTCCTGATATTGAGCACTTTAACTCATAAATATAGCACACCTTAAAACTATATATATATATATTATTATTATTATTGTAAAATATACAATTTTGTAGTAGTTTGTAGATGTTCTTAAGTAATAATAAATATTCATTGCTCTATTTTCATATTGAGCACTGTTTTACATTAATGTTTTGAATATTGCAATTATTTTCTTCATTCCTTATTCATTTGGATATATATATATATATATATATATATATATATATATATATATAATTTATAAAATAAATATTTCATAATATCACTACAAAAGTATGAATTTTGTTTTGACACTACTTGTATCTTATCAAGTGATTCTCTCCCTGATTAAGATTTGGCTAGTTGCAATTATTTTCTTCATTCCTTATTCATTTGGAGATATATATATATAAAATAAATATGTCATAATATCATTACAAAAGTATGAATTTTGTTTTGACACTACTTGTGTCTTATCAAGTGATTCTCTCCCTGATTAAGGAGATTTGGCTAGTTTTGAACCTTTTAAAATTCTTCAACTCAAAATCAGCACCATCACTTGATGAAACACAAGTGGTGTCAAAACAAAATAGCTATATTGGTAGTGATATTATAACGTATTTATATTATAAATTCTAAATAAATATTATTCTCTCTACTTTGTATTGAGCACTCTTTTATGAATAATGTCTTTTGGATACAAAATTTTATTTTATCCATACCTACCTTATACTTATATATACACACACGCAACATACTCTGGCTATTGGGCGTGTATAATGATAATATCCATGCTAAAAAGTCTGCCTTCTTCTACCGAGCGCCCAGAGGTAGAATCACCAACTGACGCCAATTCAGTCGGGTTTCAATACTGGGTTAAAAGCAATCGAAGTCTAACCGTACTGATGAGCTGTGATACAGCGAAACAAAACTGTCTGCGGATGACTATATATATATATGATAGTATAAGGAACAAATAAAAAATACTTATAAATTTAACATGTTTTGTTTTTTATTTATGCTTCATAATGGAACAAAACATGTAGGACAAAAAAGTTCTGTATTTTCTATTTTTGTGCCATTTTTCATTGGTTAAGCAGAGTGCATGTGTATTTGTCCTGTCAAGCAGCATTTGTGAATATAATTTATGTTTGTCTATCTGTTATGGGGAAACACACATATTCCTCAGATAATGGACTCTCCCTCCTATATTAATAAGAGTTAACAGGAAGTTTTTTGGGAAGTTCATAGGAGTTCTTTAGAGTTCTATTTGAGTTTGGTAGAACTACTAGGCAGTTGATATTAGTTGGCAGTTAACCGAATACTAAGAAGTCATCTTACAATGGAAGATTACCAAGTTCCTAACATTTTGGGTATGTTAAGTCGATTAGCAACCGAGATAGCATGATTATAACCTTCAGTGCGAAAACTACTCCACAACACTATCACAATTCTAATTGGTCTATGTGGAATTGTTAGAAAATATGTGTAATGTGTGTGTGAGAGTGTCTAGTCGGCATATTTTTATGTTGATTACCTGGGTTTTTTTTTTTACATGTGTTTATTGATGCTAACATATTTATCAGGATTCTGAAATGGTGTTATATCTATTTTTCTTACTAACTAAAATTTGATTGTCTTGGAGCTGGTGGTAAAATTTCAACAATGCATTGAATATTGCTGCCATATCTGGTCTGGTGCACCAGCTGTACATCTTGAGATTTTCGACATGTGAGGTCTGCTTCACCAAATAAAAACAAGCAACACAAAAATATAAAAAAAAATACCAATATTTTCATGGTTGAAATCCATCTTTTCTGATGAAGGCAGAAGATGGTGATTGAATTTAAGTTTTGAATGATTATAAGTGGCAAGGAAGCCAGAATTTGGATGAGAGTTTCACAGGTAAGAATTATATGAAAAGAAACTTTTAGAATAGATCTAACTATTTCAACAGTAAAACATTCAGAACAAATTGCCAAACTAGTCAGTCAGTTAAGTGCCATATGTGATACAAACTTGGGTGGTCATGTTTTCTTGAAAGAGACATGACTGAATGGGCAGAAAGTTTTCCTGCAGTAATTTGCCAATTCTTTCCGTGGTAGACTGGTTGCCAACCAAGGCTATAAAACCCATTTTGCCCAGATTATTTTAACCATAGCTAGAGGGGAGAGAAGAATATTTGCACCTAAGTGAATGCAATTAATGTTAAATGGAATTCAAACACAGCTTTCTGATTTCTCAGTTGAAATACCAAGAAGGAGAGCTCATCTGAACAACTGTGACAATAAACATTCACACTTACCAGAGTCAAAGCGTCCAAGATGTTTTGCTTGTCAGGCTACTGTTTTGTAACGAATACATGCATAAACCCACGCTAGACAGTGCAACATTTCACCAGCTGCATCCTCTCCTCTCGCAAGTTTGGTCCAAGAAAAGTAAATTCTTTGACCTTTGTTATTTTATGCTAATTGGCACGAGCTGGGGACTCTGATTGAGAACGAGGTCAACAGCATTGATTGGTGCGTCGGCAATGTTTTTGGTCAATAAAAGAAGTCAGAGACATTAGCTAGCAGTGCCATTGGGACTGTGACGTCATGCACTGGTATAGAGGTTCGTATTCAGTTACAACTGTTTATTTTTGTCTGGAAGCTGGACGCTAGCTTTGAACCTACCAATAGAGCGAGCAGTGTAATTATCAGTATCTACCAAAACCTGGGAGAAATACACTGATTAACTACACTATCATAAAATTTTTATAGAAAATGCTAATAAACATCCAATTCACAGTGATGGTAAAGTGATTGAATTTGAGATACCGGTTCAGGATCATAACAGTCCAGACTGTTCTTTGCATTTTGTCAAGAATGTTGAGATATATAGGCAGAGCAACAGAACAAATATGACAGTAATATTCAACGTATGGACAAATGGTATAGTAGATTTATAAATGCACAAGATGAATTTTAATGAGAAAAATTGGCAGTGAACAATATACATACATATATATATATATATATATAAGCTAATAGCAACATGTCTGTAACCTAATGATAAAAACACTTGTAATACAGCCCAAAATATTTTACACATAATCGCCTTTCTTGTCAATGCACTTAATCCAATGCTTCTCCATTCATCACAAACTCAAATATTATGCAGTAAAAATTTCAGATAGAATTTCATATAATGGGTTACAGATTTATTGATTCTTCATTATCCAAAGACACTTTATAACATAATACACAAAATAATTTATCATTTAGGCAATATGATGTTGTTCAACAGAAACCAAATAAATGGATTAAAAGTGCATGTGATTTTTTTGTGAAAATGACCTCATCTGAAAGCCTTTGCATTTATTTAAAAAAAAAAGTCAGAAAAAAAAGGATCCAATGATGATAGTTAATGCAAGTTTATGCAAACAAAACATTAGTAATGAATTTTCGGGGTACTTACCATCGGCTGGTACAACTGACTTCATGGAAACATTGTGCAAGTATCACTTTTAAAAGTCAAGCCAAGAAATGAGGCTCCACTTTGAAAAATGACAAGAAAGGAAGAGCCTAAATAGAAGAGGAAGGTGGAAAGATGGGGAAGAGTTGAAAATCACTGATTACAGGAGAAGAAAGCGGAAGAAATTAAAATGCAAGCTGAATTGAAGGTAATGCAAATGAGTGAGTAAGAGAGAAAATAGAGAACTTGTTGGGCTTCTCTAATGTGTGAGAAAGTAAAAAAAAAAATGGTGGTCTGAAAGGGAGTTAAGAGAACAGTTTAAGAAGTAATGAACGAAAGAAAGGAAGAACAAACAGAAGCAATTTCAGGATGAAAAGAGCTTCAGACAGAATAAAGAAAAGAATATGGTGTGTGCCTCAGTCAGAAACAAATTAAAACAAAAAAAAACAGGTCTTCTGGGAAGGATAAATGGGAGGTTGAAAAAATAGTGTAAAATTTGGGATGAAAAAAAAATGAGAGAGACAGAAAAAAAGAAATTGAGGGGGAAAAACAGATTGGATAAGGAACTAAGAAAAAAAGAAAGAATAATGAAAAGGAGTGTGAAATAAAATATTTTAAAAACAAGAAAGAAAGAAAAATACAATAATATTTTATTTGTCTTGATATCAAAATAAAAGTCAGTCAGTTAAGTGCCATACGTGATACACGCTTGGGCGATCATGTCTCGAAAGAGACATGACTGACTGGGCAGAAGATTATCCCGCAGTATGTTGCCATTGCTTTCTGTGGTAGACTGGTTGCCAACCAAGGCTATAGAATCCAACCTGTCCTGCTATTTGACTCATAGCTAGAAAGGGAATATATGTATTATATTATTATATAGTAATAAGTGGGGGATCAGTTTATTACTTCATAACAATATTAAACTGATCCCCCCACTTTATGACCAGTAGAGGCCTTAATCATATGTTCAATTATTATATTCAGTCAGTTAAGTGCCATGCGCGATACACGCTTGGGCGAATCATGTCTCGAAAGAGACATGACTGACTGGGCAGAAGATTATCCCGCAGTATGTTGCCATTGCTTTCTGTGGTAGACTGGTTGCCAACCAAGGCTATAGAACCCAATCTGTCCTGCTATTTAACCCATAACTGGAAGGAAGAGATGGATTAATACCTTTCCCAAGGGTATTTGCGCGTAAGTGAATGCAATGGATTCAACTGGAATTCAAACTCGGCTCCCCAGCTTCTCGTTCCGAGCCGATATCCACTGCACCACAATGCACATCCCCAAAATAAAAGAGAGAAATTATTAAACTGTGATTTTGTTTTTTAAGAGAGAAGGATTAATTGAAATATAAAAATACAAAAGCCATGTTCCCTCATTTGAAATGTTCTCTTTTGATTAGATAAAAATCTTTTATGTGACGTTGTAATTTTGACTCCCTTTCCAAATTGCTGACATTAATAATAAAATAAAAAAATCAAAGATGGATTTGTGATTTTTGGATAAATAATATTAAAGCTACAGGGCAATAAGCAGATGATTTGATTGATTTCATTTAGCAGATATATCAACACCTCTACTGGTTATTTAATGCTGAAATTTAAATATTTTGAATGCAATTTTATGGCTTTGATTACAAATAAAATGCATTGTTTGTAATTCTACTATAAACTATAGTTGGTATATCTTAAGATATTTTGGTTGATTTTGTTTAGGGGCATATTAAACTTTATGTTTTAGTTAATACCAAAATCTGAATAAGTTTAAACATAATTTTATGACTTCAACTAGATATATTTTGAATGCAATTGTATGCCTTCAACAACAGATTAAATGTATTGCGAACATTTTGCTTTAAAAATGTATTGTTGATCATTTTACTAGAAATATGTATTAGTCATTTTTTAAATGTATTGCTGGTCATTTTACCTTAAAAATATATTGTTGATTATTTTACTATAAATATGTATTAGTCATTTTTTATATAAAAATGTATTGTTGATTATTTTACTATAAATATGTATTAGTCATTTTTTATATAAAAATGTATTGTTGGTCATTTACCTTAAAAACGTATTGCTGGTCATTTTACCTTAAAAATGTATTGTTGATCATTTTACTATAGATATGTATTAGTCATTTTTTATATAAAAATGTATTGTTGGTCACTTTACTTTAAAATGTATTGTTGGTCCTTTTTTATATAAAAATGTATTATTGGTATTTTTATACATGTTTAGGGCTTTGTCTTTCTTTAGGGGTTCACTATTTTAAAAAAATTGTTTTTATTTTTTGACAATGCATGCAATGTTTACAATTGTATTATAAAATATACTGCTTATTTTTTTTAAATATATTGTTAGTAATTTCATTATAAAAATGTATTGTTGGGAATTGTTTTTATAAAAGTGTATTGCTGATAGTTTTATACTTTCCTAGTGCGTTGATTTCTGTTTGAGGGTCCAGTATTTGACAATAGCTGGGACCCTAACAGGTACTAAGCTCATCAAAACTTTCAATCCCAAAATCAGAGGCCTTGCTGCCAGATGCAGTTTATCATCATACCCAGGTCTAATAAGCAGAAGAGGCATGGCCTCTAATGCTCTTACTCTTAATTCAGCTATGAACTGTGTATTATACATCTCCTTATTTCGATATGTTGAATATATCTAATCTAAACTTATTTACAAATGGAACTGTTTGCATGTGTGTGTATGTGTATCCGTTACTTATAGACTCCGAAATGGCTGAACCGATTTTCTTGAAAATTTACACAGCTGTACTATAAGTGTCTGCGAGTGTTCTTAGTTAGGTTTTGTGTCGAGGTACCCCGATAAATATCGAAAATCGAAAAAATCGGGTTATAGAAGGAGTGGTCCGATTTTAATCAAATTTGATACACTCATAGACAAAGACATAAGAAACGATATTCAGAAGTTTCAAGGTTACAGTTCTTACAATAGTGCAGAAAATCGATAATATATATATATATATAAAAGACAAGATGTTTGTGTGTGTGTGTGTGTGTGTCGTTTTATCTGCCAGTATGTCTGTATTTTTTTCAGCCCTTTTATTTTAGTTTTTGCTTCAGGTTTGGCTCTAAGTAGGTATAATTGTACTCAGAGGACTTATTTAGCCTTCAAAATTCAGTTTACAACAAAAAAAAACTTATTTGATATCAATACCAGGAAATCAAAATTTGACTTACATACATTCATTTTTCTTTCAATTTACATTTTCGCTTTAACTGGAAACAACTATTGCTTTTTAGTCTTTCGTGCTAACATCCAAAGAGTCTGAGCTCCAGGACCATGGATTAGTTTTAAAGCCTTCATTACACCCGAGCAACGCTGGGCTATACTGCTAGTGTTCATATATAAATAAGGCAGAAGATTATCCTCAAGGTTACTAAATATTATAAATCCCATTTTCTAATTCTTTTTTTCACACTTGTATGACACCCCAACCCCTCTCAAAATTATGTTGCATGCGCTAACTGGCCGTAAGTTGTCTGCAGCTGTTCGCTTCCATTCTGCCCCCAGGTGATCGAAGATATCAAATGATCAGTCGAAAATCTTTCACCTACCCTGCCACATTGTGATTTCTGATCTCAGAGAAAATTACATATCTGTGAAAGAAGGACAATTGTCTTTGTACTGCCTTCTCATCAACTGAAACCAAGAGGTGGTTGGGTGCACATGCAGAAATAAGGAAAACAGGCAAAAACAAAAAGAAACAACAAGGCTGTAATGAAGGCCAGTCTATGTGGACTAATAATTATATTGTAATTCTCTGTACATCGAGAAAGAGAGAGAGAGAATAGTAAAAATAAAATAAAAAAAATAAGAACTAAAAATAAAATACATTCCAATGTTTTCAGTGCCGACAAACCCCTGCTGCTATATTTGTTGTTGTTGTTGTTATTAGCGTGTGGAAGAGAGAGAAGACTTTTGCACAACTTTCGCTTTAAGCGTTCTTGGTCTGTCTCTCTGCCTTGATTTTCAAATCGGTTGTGTTTTTGTTGAAACCGTTTCAATATTGCACTGGGTGGAAAGACATAAGAATGTCTTCCCATTAAAATATAACGCCAAATTTGTTTGTCTGGTTCAGCTCAATCGCACACAATTCTCACCATGCCAGCACTACTTTGTTGACTCTATACATTCACCTGTTAGGGTCAATTACAGTTACATCCTGATATGGGTGGTCTTTTTTAAAAAATTTAATGATAATTTCACATATTGGTGGATCATTTCCTTTCTTTCTTCGAGAGAAAAAGGAAGAGAATAACAGACAAACAAGGAAGAAAAAAACAGAATTCTCTCTCCTTGCAACCATCTGTGATTTTTATAAAATATCATCAACAATGACATCTCGTAAATGCTCGGTGTTTCACCTCTTTACTTCTTTTGGCCACCCCAGCATTTATTTATTTCTTCCTCTCTCTCAGCCCCTCCTAAGAAAAGAAAAAAAGTTGATTTTTCTGCAAAGAAAAAAATATATATATACACGCAGATATTTGGAAAATATCTATTCCTGGGTTTCAATCCAGAGTCCGTCGATATCCGTTTAGTGCTACAGTGTTACACTTGTTTACCATCACAAGGTAGATGGTCACTAAATAATATAAATCCCACTTTCCAATAAAGTTTAAACCTATTGTTGGCCGCTAAAAAACGATTGTTGGTTCATCAGTTTTTTTATGGTTTATAAACTTTTTTAGGGTCATTTAAAACCAAATAATATTTTTACATTGTAAGAATATTTTGGATATAATAATGATTTTCTGATAAAAGTCTTACTATTTAAACAATAACTGGAAAAAGAAGAGGTGGATTCATACCTTTCCCAAGGGTATTTGCATGTAAGGGGATAGAACAAACCCAGATGGAATTCAAGCTCAACTCTTCAATTTCTCATTCTAAACCTTTATCCATTGTACTATCCATATATCCAAGCTTACAGTACCTGGTATACCCTAGCAGTCACCTATTTAGGTACTGACCAGGTTCAACTTTACTTAACTTCACTGATTGGATGAGAACAAGTTTTTCAACATGATATAGCTATAAACCTAAAGATGTAGAATTAAAATACTGTAGGTATACTCAAGGGAAGTAAATCATAACCAGAATTATTCAAAAGCCATTTTGCATTTGGAAACGAAGATGCCATTAAATTAAATTAAATTAAATTAAATTAAATTAAATTAAATTAAAAAAACTGTCTAATTGCAACAAGACTGCATATAACTAGTCTTTTATTAATACAAGAAAACTCTTTCCCCCGCTTTTTTTTATTTTTTGAACAGGGTTAGAGGTTTAACACTTGTTTCCTTTTGTAAGATTGGGTTTCCAGTTCCTTCTAAAGTCTATTTCAAAACTATACTCTTAATGTCTCTGCCTGAACTCTGAATTGTTTTTCACTAATTCTTTTTTTCTCCTCCTCCAATCAAATTTCATACTTCACCCAGATATTTTGAACAGGTATAGAACCACCATCAGTGACGATTTTATCTTGTGTTAACGTCCTTGTAACCTCTCTGAAGATAGCTCATGTAGGCCAAAAGCTTAGAACTAACTTAATAAAAAATTATCCAAATGTTGAAGAATTTTTGTTTTCATTTTCAACTGAAATTAAAGCCAAAATATGATGCTTAGAACGGCTCATGATTAAACATAATAGACATTCATTGTCGCTTATATTTAACAGTATAGGTTTAGAAAATTATCTTTTTTTTTTTTTTAATCATATCACCCCGAGCAAGGCGGTAACGCCACTGATGTGCAGGGGTCTACGTAAGAGTAAGATTGGAAAAGAGAAAACCAGAAACCACATCCTAAACAGGAAACAAGGGATGAGCCTCTATACCTGTTCAATAGATGTGGGTGGAGTGTGAACCGGAATAACATTTATTTAGAATTTATAACATAACATACTCCACCCGATTTTTTGAACAGGTAGAGAGGTTTATCCCTTGTTTTCTGTTTAGGATTGGGTTTCCAGTTCCTTCAGTTCTGTATTTCTGACATCTTCACCTGTCATCTGAAATTTTATTCAGTAATTATTACTTATTTTTTTCCTCTCTCAGTAGTAGTAGGTAGGTTTGCCTATTGTCAGTTTCACACTCCTCTCTGGTCATTGGAACAGGAGTAAAGGTTCATCTCCTGTTTAGGATTGGGTTTCCAGTTCTTTCCAAAGTCTACTTCAAAATTATACTTCTACCATCTTCACCTGAACTCTTGAATCTAGACTGCTAATTAAATCTTGACCTCTTCAAGTCTAGAATTAGCTGTCTATCTTTCTTGTTACCTTGCTCTTTTTTACGCAAATACAACTACACACAGGAACTCTATACTTTGAGTATTGGGTGAACATTAGTAAATAATATATATATTACAATTTTTACTTATAGTCAATCAATTAAGTGCCATACATGATATATGCTTGGGCAATCATGTCTTGAAAGAGACATGGCTGACTGGGCAGAAGATTTTTCCCTCAGTAGGTTGCCATTACTTTCTGAGGTAGACTGATTGCAAACCAAGGCAATAGCACCCAATCAGTCCTATTTAACCCATAGCTGGAGGGAGAGGTGATGGATTAATATCTTTCCCAAGGGTATTTGTGCATAAGTGAATGCAACAAATTCAAATAGAATTCAAACTCAGCTCTTTGATTTCTCATTCAGAGCCAATATTCACTATACCACAATGCACAAATAGCCTTACAAAAGATATTAATCCGTCACTTTTCTCTTCAGCTACCAGTTAAATAACAGGACAGATTGGATTCTATAGCCTTGATTGGAAACCAATCTACTGCAGAAAGTAATGGCAATCTACTGTGGGAAAATCTTCTACCCAGTCAAACATGTCTTTACCTATAGACTCAATTATAACTGATTAATTTTCACTAATAGCAAAAACTTTCAACCAAATATACAGGGGTGTGTGCTACAATCCAGACTAACTTTAACTTGGCATAAAAGGACAACCATATCAAATATATCGTTTCTTTTTTTTCTTGTGAACTAAGAACAAATTAAGCAAAATGTCTAGTGAACTCGAGTGCTGTACTGCAATTATTGTGGCCCTACATTATGGCCACATGCCCAAAGAGATTAAGGAGTTTTTTCATTTCCCAAAATTGACTATGTACAACATTGCCAAGACCTTGAAAGCATCTAGTGAGGCTGGGTTTGAGTCCCTGACTCCTCAGAGAAAAACACAGGACTGAAGTTTGCAAAAAGAACAAGGACTTCTTGGAGCAGCTTCTGGTCCTTATCGATTAAGACCCGTGCTCGTCTATGCAGACAGGGATGTCATGAAGAATGTTATGAAGCCATAGATTGTTCAGGTAGCTGCAAGGAAGCCATGAGTCTTCCAACAGGATGGAGCTCCTGCTCATGCGTTCAATTTGGTCCAGGCTTGGTGTGACGAGAATCTGGACTTGTTCTGGTCAAAGAAGTTCTGGTCCACTAGTAGCCCAGACCTGAATTCTTGCGACTATTACCCATGGGGCGTACCTGAAAGACAGTCCAACAAACATGCACACAATACTGTTGACTCCCTGAGGACATTCATCATCAAGGCCGTGACCAACTTGTCCAGGAAGCAGGTGACCAACGCCTGTAGGAGGTTTAGGCCTCGTGTGGAGGCTGTGATTGAAACTGGAGGGAGCTGGATTGAATAATATGGTAGAGGAGAGATCAGACAACAATGTTGTAAAGCAATTTGTCATGTAAATACTTGTCATTCTGAATAAACACAATTTTTCTTTCAGTGTATGTTTTTTCCGGATTGTAGTGCACACCCCTGTATACACTAAAGACAAAATTATTTACCCATCTTCATAGTAAGTCCAATTGGTTCAATAAAGTAAGACTGGCAGCTGCTCTTGAAAATTACATCCAATCAGTTGTTAACAAGAGCAAGAAAATTTTAACACCTCCAAAATTAAAATGCCATCTTTTAATCATCAAAGAGAATTATTTTACTTTCATGGCTAATGCTAACCTTGAAGAGAGAGACATGTGTTTCAATGAAATAAAATGGTGTAATTATATTGCTGTAGTTTTCAATTTTAATTCAAAATTACTTGTGTAAGTTACAAATAAATACAGCAAGTATTTTTTTTTTAAATGAGAATAAAAAAAAATAGAGTTTTGAAGCCATTTCCACCAAAACTTGGTGTCATTAATTAATGCAAGAGTTTAATAACAAAATATTATGAAGGAATGGAGATATGTTGAAAATTACTGTCCAAAAAAAAAAAAGATGAGGTGTAATTCTATGTCGCATGCACCCAAGTCAGACCATCCTCATTTTTTTCATATTCCATTAGCAAGAAGTCAATGTCAATTCCCATCTCTTATCCACTTGTCTTCAGTCCTTCCCTCATCCTTTCTACATTACACCGTGTATCTTGTTCTTTTCGTTTCTCACTCTACCTTCACAACTGTCATCACACCTGTGTTCCCATCCTTCTCTTACCCTTTGTCTGTCACCCACTGTAACTGGTTTGTCTTTCTCTTCACTCTCTTCCTGCCTAAACTTTTACTCTCTTATGTAGCTCCCTGTGCATCAGTGGCAGTACGGCCTTGCTTGGGGTGAAACGCTTTAAAAAAGAAGTTCCACTTGAACAGCTTCTTCTCACAAACCACAACTTTGTGGAGCCAACTCCCAAGAAGATGCTTTCCTGACCACTACAATCTTAATCTACTCAAGTTGAAAGTCAACCATTATCTTTCCCAAGTATCAAGCACATTTTACATCTTACTCTTAACGCATAGGATGTTTGCTGTGGTGCAGTGGATATCGACTTGGAATGACAAATCAGGGAGCCGAGTTCAAATTCCAATTGAATTTATGGCATTCACCTATGCACAAATACCCTTAGGAAAGATATTAATCCATCTCTTCCCTCCAGTTATGGATTAAATAACATGATAAATCAGGTTCTATAGCCATGGAGGGCAACCAGTCTACCACAGAAAGTAATGGCAACCTACTGTGTGATAATCTTCTGCCCAGTCAGTCATGTCTCTTTTGAGACATGATTGCCCAAGCGTGTATCACGTATGGTATTTAACTGCCTGACTTAACACATATGCAAAAATCATCTTTAATCCACTACCTCAAGTGACTCTTAGGCTTAGTATAAGGTGAACATTAGTTAAAAAAAAAACAAAAAAAAAACATCCTCTCAGACTGCTATTTTTTTGATCACTCTTTATCCCAGAGGATTGTTGATAAGTTGAAAATATTCTACAATAAAAAAGAATTATGAATGAAAATGAGGTAAACCATTCTAAACGTAGACTTTAATGTAATTATTACTTAGGAAACAACCTAATTTAATGCTACCTCACTGTCATATAAATTATGTAATCAAGTAATGACATATGATTATGTTATTACCTGATATAATTATAATGATATGAAATTTTGTAATGATATCTCACCATCATATAAATTATGTATTTATCACATTATCACTCAAGAAACAATTTAATGATACCATCACTGTCAACTGATAAACACTACAGACAAGTGTGTTCATGCATTGTTGCTAGGTTACATCAATACTGCACAACTAGTTCTCAAGATACCCAAAATGGTGTGTGTGAGAGTGTATATATATATATATATATATATATATATATATATATATATATATATATATTTTAGTCAGTACTCACATTTGAGTAGATATTCTGTTTTTAATCAAACAGTATATTTATATATTTATTTCTACCAGCTTGATTATTTACAAGAAATTTTGTACAAAAATGTGCGTCATTTGGCAGGAGTCAAACCTGCAACCCATATCAACATAGGGAAGCCACCAATTGATCTGGTGCATCTTAGACCGCTCAACCATGAATGATACCACAGTCTAAATGAAGTCGAATCAATCCTATATAACACAATTTTTGATTCGACGTAAATAATCATATCTGCTCTGAAATGCATAGTAATGTCAACAAATGTAAACATACAATGTTACAAAAAAATCCCAAATATTAACGAAATGACTTAACAACCAACATATTGAAATTATTTGTTTTCGTGCAAAATTTATTGTAAATAATCAGGCCAGTAGAAATAAATATATTGTTTGATTAAAAACAGAATATCTACTCAAATACGAGTATCAATTAAAAATAATGTTCAAACAAATAATTTCAATATGTCAGTTGTTAAAACCATTTTGCTAATCTTTGGGATTTTCCGTAACATTGTATGTTTACATTTGTTGACGTTACGATACATTACAAAGTAGAGATGATTATTGGCGTAGAATCAAAAATTGTATTATATAGGCCTGATTTGACTTCATTTAGACTGTGCTATCATTCATGGTCAAGTGGTCTAAGACGTGTCAGATCAATTGGTGGCTTCTCCTTTGAGTTCTTAGTCCACTGTTCGTTTTTGTGGATTATAACTGATTTCCTGCAGCTCCGGATAATTCTGATCTCATCCTCTGTGATGTTCGAGTAGAACTCAGCAAACTTTTTTTTTTAAAAGAACCCTATAAAATAAAAAAATATTCCATACGGAAAAAAAAAACCACCCCACCCCTATCACGTCTGTCTAAGAAACCCCAAAGTGAATACCCAACTGATAAAAAGATAAAACATACATTCCAACAGATAATACCATTAATCAACAATTTCACACTTACACACCAAATTCCTCAAAAGTCTAACGATCAAAACGAGACATTCACTTAATTACCAATAACCCCAACCAACCTCCACGACAACAATGAACCAAATATAAACAGAGAATGATTCTAAACCTTTATTTCCCCCAAAGAGGTGTTTAAATCCAAACACTGAAACAACCATATGATTGTAGGGAAGAGGACATATATAGAAGAAATTATGTACATGTTCTAAAATATAATTTATAATAAATATTCACAGCTCTATACATCATATATCGAGCACTGTTTTAAATTAATGTTTTGGACGGAAAAAATGTTTCTTTTTTCTCTTTTCATTCTATACTCACTCGGATATATATATATACATATATAATCATCTGCAGAGAAGCCTGTTTTGCTGTATCACAGCTGCTCAGTGCAGCTAGATTAACCACCTGCCTCAAGCTGAGATCAAAATACAACTGATTTTACATCAGACGAACATCTTACCACTGTGCTATCAACGTATTGCAAGAAAAAGGTAGCTTTCATAGCAGGTTATTCACAGAATGTAAATATATATGTATGAAGTTATGAACAAGAAAAATTCCTTTTATTTTATTTGAAAAGGGAAAACAATTGCCACTTGCACACAAAGAAACTATTCACATATATAGATATGGAGCTCGGTTAAGAAGTTAATTATTTTTTCTAGAAAAAATAAGGAGATAGATGACTGTGGATTTCAACAAGGTTTTAAGATTTTGTGTGTATTTTTTTTGGTGGAGGTGTAATTTGAATATGTAAACAAAGATAGAAGCATTCAACATTTATTTTTTTTTTCTGTTACGGACATTTGTTCCTTTTATGTTGACAGCAACTTGAAACAAAGATAAAGGGTCTCTTGACTATGTTCATTTTTCTTTTTGGTTCTGAAACAATTTATAGGAAGTGAGGAAACAAACAGGTAAAGCTGATTGAGCTCAAGTAAGCTTTAAACCAAGTTAGCAAACCCGAACCTCTACTTCTGAGCAGGGTAGCTAAAACACGTCCTGAAGTTGTCATTGGTAAATGGAAAAAGCTCAATTGCTAGTGAACTTGGAAAACTAACATTCCCCAGTGTGAATGTCATAACTGCATGATTCACATCTTGAAGCCAACAGGAGAAAGATTCTATATTTTCCGGAAATGGGGGACATAAAAATCGCACATATCACCAGAAACCCCTTCTGGTTTCTTTATTATTTACATCATGGGAATCTTTTTCTTTGGTATTATTTAATTCACTGGTTTTATTTCATTTTACTCACAAGACAATTTTAACAAAATTCTTTGATTGTGTAGAGGAAAGAAAATAAAAAAATAAAAGAAAATGGGAATTATGAAAAAAAAATAAAGAAAGAAACAGAAAAAAAAGTTAAATGTAAGAGATGAACAAAAGACCATTGCTGGAGAGTAGAACAGTTTAATGAAAAGAAATCCTTTAATTGACAAGGTCACAAAGCAGAGACATGTTCAAGATATGTTGCACAAAGACAAAGAAATGTCGAATAAACTCCAGTCTGCAAGTATTTAACCATTTAATGACATCAAAACCATATTTTAGCATCAGGTTGCATCTGAACAGCAGAATTAACTAAAAGACATTTGTAACAGAAGAGTACTATTTATATAATTGTATTTAAATAAGAGAAAGAGATTTGCTTACAATTTTTAAAAAGATAAATGTTCACTTCAAACAAAGTACTACTTAGGGTTATGGCAAAGAATACCACAAAATTGATACTCCTGTGAATTTTTCATTATATATACTTTCAAGCAAATATGCTCCAAAAAGTTCACGAGAGGTCGCATACTGATTTCACTTTAATTACTTTCCTGTCATGTTTTATATCCAATTCAATGCTTAAATACAATCTGAAGTCCTGGGCATGACAGAAAACTGCATCCGGCAGCAAGGTCTCTGATTGGGAGGTTGTGAGAAGCGTGGAACCACCTCTTAATTCCTGTTGTTCCCAGGTCTACCTTAACCCAGAATGATAGCACATGTTAGGGGTCCCCAAGTATGGACAAAGAGTTAACCCCTAAATGGAGGTCAAAACACTATGAAAGTATAAAAATACACTTTTATAGAAATACATACATAAAAATAGACTTTTATAGAAAAATATACATTTTTGAAGGAAAAATTTTACCAACAATACATTTTTGAAGAAAAAATTATCATCATAACACATTTTTGAAGGAAAAAATTATTCCCAGCAAAATATTTTTGAATACAAGACTAAAAGACATTTTCAGTTTTCTAAAATAAAAAAGAATAAAAACAAAAACTGTTCATTAAATTCTGACTAAATCAACCTTCTCACTATAACCGAACATTAAAAAAAAAACAAAGAAAAATACCTTAAAACCCAACCTTTTTGGCATTACATAAACCACAGAAGTTTATATGCCATTAAACAATTTATATGCCATTAATTTATAACAATTTATAACAATTTATAACAATTTATATGCCATTAAACAATTTATATGCCATTAATTTATAACAATTTATAACAATTTATATGCCATTAAACAAAACTCAAAATACAATCTGATGCTAAAATATAGTATGGGGGAATTAAATAAAATCAATATATCTAAACTTATTTATAAATAAAACTTTATGTGTGTGTGTGTCCGTTACCTATAGACACCAAAATGGCTGAACCAATTTTCTTGAAAATTTACACAGTTGTACTATAAGCATCTGCAAGTGTTCTTAGCTAGGTTTTGTGTCAAGGTACCCCTGATAAATATCGAAAATTGATAATAAAAAAAATCGTGATATAGAAGGAGTGGTCCGATTTTAATCAAATTTGATACACTCATAGACAAAGACATAAGAAACAATATTCAGAAGTTTCAAGGTTGCAGTTCTTACAATAGTGCAAAAAATTGATAATATATATATATATATACATGAAAAATCTAAAGTGAGCCAAAACCTACCGCGGTTTCACACTACGGATCGTCAGGGAAAAGGCTGAAGTACTAAAGATAAAAAGCAAATAAATAGACTTTCACAAAGAATGGGAAAAACCATACCAACACAAGAAAGGGGAGTAAAAAAAAGTAATAAAACAAACTTTATTAGAAATAACGGCAACAACGACAAAAAAAAAAAAATTATTAAGTACTAAGCAATGAATTTATTTTTTTGAAACTTACATTTATTTTTTATTTTTCTTGTGTTTGGTTCCATTTGGTTTTTTTTTCTTTACTGCAGAATCTTGAATGTTTTGTTCTTGTTCCGCTGGTTTCTTTTTTTTTTCTCCCCATTTATCCGACGACTTAGTACGCCGGATTGTAACGGATTTAGGTTCTGTTTGTTAATGGTTTTTTCGAGAGTTCATATTGGCATAAATTTACGGAGTGCATTCTTACAGAGTCTAAGTAGTTATTATTATCAATATATATATATATATATATATATATATATATATATATATATAAAAGGCAAGATGTTTGTGTGTGTGTGTGTGTGTGTCTGTTTATCTGTCTGTATGTCCTTTATACAAATCCACAATTTTTATCTGATTCTCACCAAACTTCACACAAATATTCTTTAGGTTGAGTCTGAGCTCCAGGACCATGGATTAGTTTTAAAGCTTTCATTACACCCGAGCAATGCTGGGCTATACTGCTAGTAAAATAATAAAGAAGGAAAAAAAAAAGATTTTCCCATGATGCTACAAATAAAAGAACACGAAAGGGTTTTAGTCCACTGCTCCATTTTAGGAAAGCACTTCTGAAAAGGACAGAACTGCACTCTCTTCCCAACACATGCTTTTCAGAAACTCCATCAAGGGAGTAAGAACAACCTTTACTTTGGTTCTTCTAATTCAGTGCAAAGTATGCTATTTTTATCATTACTTTACCTAACTTTGTTTTTGCCTTAATGCCAACTGCAAAATCTTGTATTTTTTTTTTAATCATATCACCCCAAGCAAGGCGGTAACGCCACTGATGCACAGGGGGCAGTGAAAAGATTGGAAAAGAAAAAGCCGGAAACCACATCCTAAACAGGGAAAAAGGGATGAGCCTCTTCACCTGTTGATCATTAAAATTAAATTAAGCACCCAGTATTAATTATAGGTTTATACTTATTAACCATTAATGCCAACTGCAAAATCTGGTATTATTAAAATTAAAATAGGACAATATGCATTATAATAAAAGCTGTCTACTACTCATGTTCTAGACACATCGATCTACTATAGTGGTGAGTGAAACCCTATTCGAGATATCTTGCTCAACCCATAAGGACACCTTCAGTTTATACAAAACTATTTGTCTATATTTCTAAGATGAGGTCGTATTTTAACTATTTATATTTTTTGGACTGATAGGAAAGTCACCATCATATATTTGAAATTCATGGATGCTCCCATCCAATGCAACCAGATGGTGAGTTTGGATGTGGTGATTCTTTTCAACAAGGTACCCACAGTGGAGGTACTATCAGTAGTCAGGGACAGACTGGCCTCAGACTCATCCCTGGGAGAATGTACCAGTATTTCACTAGATAACCTGATGGAGATGCTGACTTTCTGCACACAAACAATACACTTTGGACTGGGATCAGACATATATCAGCAGGATGAAGGCTTAGCAATGGGCTCACCATTATCACCATCACTGGCTAACATATACATGGAATACTTTGAAGAGATAGCATTAAAATCCACAACTCTAAAGCTAACTCTATGGCTGAGAGACATTGATGACACCTCCATACTCTGGCCATACCAGGAGGAGGTCCAGATGCTGCTGGACCATGTGAACTCAATTAGATCATTCATACAGTTCACTATATGTTGTAGAGGAATATCATATCCTACCCTGGAATGGATATGTACCAATCTATAAAAGACGGTGACTAGAGCAAACTAGCAGCATACGTCACTAGATGGGAGCATACGTCGCTAGACGGAAGCATACTTCATAGGCAGAGAAATTTTCTACTTGATTGTTATACCTGTTACTATTCGTTGGTGTTCTTGTATGTCTATTGGTTTATTGTACTGGGGTATAATAAATCTCTTATAATCTATCTTCAGTGTTAAGTATTATTCTTGCACGATTGTTTTCCCTGATTATCCCCTCTCGGGATATATTACTATGGAAAAAGAGACTGACAACAAACTGGCATTACTGGATGTGCTAATAACTCGAACAGAGGTTAGATTCAAGACATCCATGTACTGTAAGCCAACATTCACTGGACAATACCTCAACTTCAACTTCCACCACCCATACAGTGTAAAGAAAGGGATCGTCCACTGCCTGCAACATTAAACAAAAGTCATAAGTGGTGACCCAAAGACATACAAACGGGAAATGATTCAGTATAAGCAGTAACCTATAACGTAACAATTATCCAGGGTACATGACAACAACTCAAACAAACATGGAAGCAAGGGTGCATGAGGTTAACAACACTTAGAAAACAACCTCAGAATGTCTACCCTATGTGAAAGGGTTATCAGAGAAAATACAAAGGATCTGTGGTCCATATAACATTAGGACAATCTTCAAAAGTGGTTCTACACTTTACAGGTCACAGATACCTCTCCTGAGTAACACCTCCAACAGAGAAGAACATGAGTAAGAACTGTATGTATGCCATTCCATGTAGCTGTGGAAAGAAATTAAAAGGAGAAACAGGCCTCCCTACTTAAGGTAAGATTACATGAACATCATAAGGCCATAACATGAGGGAGATAGAAAAATTAGGCATAGCTCACCACATATGAAGCGAGAAAGGGGATCACCACCCTCTATGGGATGAAGTTGAAATAATAGATAGTTTCCAGTGGCATTCTCTATGTAAACTTAAGGAATCAGTGTATACACTAGGCTACAAAAATCTCCTAAGCTGACCAAGCACAGAGATGATTGCAGTATGAGAACCAGTAATACAGAATGCCAGAGAAAAAATTGCAGTATGAGCTCTGGTAAAAAATCTAAACTTATTTATAAATGGAACTTTGTCTGAGTGTGTGTGTGTCCGTTACCTATAGACTCCGAAACAGCTGAACCAATTTTCTTGCAATTTTACACAGCTGTACTATAAGCATTTGTGAGTGTTCTTAGTTGGTTTTGTGTGGAGGTATTCCCGATAAATATTGAAAATTGATAATCGAAAAAATCGGGTCATAGAAGGAGTGGTCCAATTTTAATCAAATTTGATACACTCATAGACAAAGACATAAGAAATGATATTCAGAAGTTTCAAGATTGCAATTCTTACAATAGCACAGAAAATTTGATATCGATACCAGGAAATCAAAATTTGACTTACATCCATTCATTCTTCTTTCAGTCTTTCAGTCTACGGTTTCGCTTTAACTGGAAACAACTATTGCTTTTTAGTCTTTCATGCCAATGTCCAAAGATTCTGAGCTCCAGGACCATGGATTAGTTTTAAAGATTTCATTACACCCAAGCAACGCCAGGCTATAACTGCTAGTACTAGATAAAACCATTAACATCAAAATTTGCAATATGAACTCTCGTAAAAAAAATGATTAGTAAACATTAGGTTTATAAGTCCCAGAAATTCAGTTGTTCTTGTACTTAAGAACACATGGCCCAGTGGATATAGACGTTGGTTACTTCTAGTAACTTGACCCAAATACTCGAGTTCAATAACAGGCTACAGCAGTGGAAAACAAGTAACTTATAGAGTTAGAGAAAGATAAGTCATGACTACCAAAAGATGCTTTCCACAAGGAATGAGAATGATATACCCCAGTGATCATAATAAACAGTTTGGTTTGAAATTCCTAACACCTGAAGATGGTCGAAACATCATACAAATGGCAACATAGATCAGGACAATAGTTCTAATAATGTAAATAGTGTAAAAATACTGGAACTATGTTGAGTGAACTTTATTTACAGTTTCTGAGAGAGAATCGTCTTGTAAAATTTAGGTGACTGTTTTTATCAGCTTACAAAATGAATTCTTCAGCATGTAGGAAATTTTTCTTCCAGAAAAGTGAAAGTTAATTTTTTTGTTTTTTTCATTTTTATAAACTGCAAGAAAACCGAATGCATCTTCATCAGTAAAAAGGGCTGCCCAATATGCCAAATACAGGTCGGGGATACTAAATTCAAGCAGGTACAAAAATTTAAATACCTGGGAAGTGTTCTAACAGAAGACGGAAAGTGCAACACAGAGATCCGAAGGAGAATTGGCATGGCAAAGGAAGCATTCCAGAAGTTGAGTAAAGTATTAAAAAAGGACAATTTCACTAGAAACAAGGAAAAAAGTACTGGATTGCTATGTGTTGTCAGTTCTTCAATATGGTAGTGAATGCTGAAGAATATCATCAAAGATGAAGGAAAAACTTGAAGCAACTGAAATGGGGTTCTACAGAAGGATGCTGCGGATATCATGGACCGAGCATGTGAGCAATGATAAGGTTTTGGAAAGGATGGAGACAAAACAGAAATTAATGTTGACCATCAGGAAGAGACAACTGAAGTTCCTGGGACATGCAATGAGGAAAGAGGGCTTAAAGAACCTGATACTAACAGGCCAGATAGAGGGAAAAAGAGACAGAGGAAATCAGCGGATAACATATTTGAAGGACCTCATCAATTGGATGATGGAACAAGGGTTGCATGGTGTAAAGGGAGAAGGCGTGCTAAGAGCCACCAGGGATAGGGTGACATGGAAAGCCATGATCGCCTACATCCTGAAGGGACAGGGCACATAGAAGAGTTATTTCCTTTTCACACATCCATGTCTTTCTAAGTGATGATAATTTCTATCTGAACACAAAGATTCAAGCCTTGACAAAGAAAGGGGAAAATGTCAATATCTTAGTAAGAAAAATTTTGAATGCCTGACAACATTTAATGAGATAAGTAAAACATTAAAACTTTAAGAAAAACACAAAAAAATGCCAATCATATTTTTGTTTTTTTAATTTTCTATTCACTAATTTCTTAGTCTGATTTATGAATTAAACAAAAAATTAACAATTCTATTTTAAACCATTAATTAACATTATTCTCTGACAAATTTGTTTTAACCAATTCATTAAAAATATTTCTTCTAATTTTGAAATTTTATAATTTTTTTGTTTGCTTTTACTTTATTTTAATTATTAAATTTCATTTTTATTTTTGATTTAATATCTGCTTTAATTTCAACACTCGATCTTTTGAATATGAAATCTTTTGGAAGACAGGAAGTACATTTTTTTAAAAGTCCATCCTCATTGAAATCACTTGTTAAGGCCTTCCACCTCAGAAGAGATGATTATGTAATTAGCTTTTTTCTTTATCTCACTTAAAAACAGAAACACAAAGAAAAGGAATTGAATAAAGCATCTGTTTCCAGAAGATTTTTCTTTTTCACTTGACATTTAGTTCCGAGACTATGCTCCTTAATTTTATTAAAATTTTCTTTGGCATCAGTTGATCCATTTTCAGAGATTTAAATAGAATATTGATTGGTTAGACATACAGCACATCAATTTTTTCAATTGAATAAAAAATAAATGATAATGCTTTGTATACAGAAATGTGTTTAATTTTACTAAAAATAAAAATTCATATATTTGTTTTCATTTTATACATAACCATTTTTCTCTCTTGCTCTCTCTCTACCTCCCTATGCTGAGGACATATTTTTCTAATAAAATTATCGAATATTCAAGCTACTAGATGTAAATAGATAAATACGCTGTTTAATAATTAAAAAACACAGCATCTATTCAAATATGAATAGCCATTAAAAATAATGTTTAAAAAATAAATTAAAACACAAACGTGTGTGTGTATATATATATATATATATATATATATATATATATATATATATATATTGTCATCCGCAGACAGATCTGTTTTGCTGTATCACAGCTCATCAGTATGGTTAGACTCTGATTGCTTTTTAACCCAGGATTGAAACCCCACCAAATTGGCGTCAGTTGGCGATTCTACCTCTGGGCTAAGATGTTAAAAAGAAAAGTTGCTTCCCATATATATATATATATATATATATATATATATTTGGGAAGCAACTTTTCTTTTTAACATCTTTCATTAAATATGGCAGACAAGGAAAATCTACTTATTTTATTTTTCTAGCATTCCAGCAAATATCAACAACTAAATACAGACATCCTTTGAAAATGGCTAAAAAAGTGGCCGAAAATACTAGGGACAAAGGA